>JAPZDV010000016.1:5137663-5189258 GCA_029814665.1 Acanthurus lineatus
AGTGAGCGAGCAGCGTGGAGCAGCAAACGGAGCAAGAGTCTGGCGACAGAGAGAGATAAAGGAGAGAAAGAGAGAGACAGACAGGAGCAGGGAGAGGCCACCACGCCGCAACTCGTAGATAAACCAGGTGCGCGAAGTGCTATATTGAATTACTTCAGCTTTAAAACAAATGAGCATGGTGAAGTCATTAACACCGAAGCACCACTGTGCAAACGGTGTCACAAAACATGTCTGACCGAGGATGGAAACACTTCCAACTTTGCAAAACACTTGAAGGACAACACCCAGACCCGATGCATAGTTATAGTTCTAAGATTTAATATTAAAATAAAGTCAATAATGACATTTTTTGTGTTCTCTTTTTATTTGGAAAAGTATCGAAATACATGATGGTACCAGTATCGGTACCAAAATGTTGGTATCGTGACAACACTATTATATATGTATTATTGCTAGGAGTTTTTGTAACCTTTGGTCCACTTGTCCCTCTACTGCCCAGAAGGTATTAAACATATTTGTGTACCACACACATCTGTCATTGGGAGAAGTAATTCTTTATTACCACGTACATAATTAATATCCTGATAAATGCTAATGAAATTGCTGCACCAACTAAAATTAAGTCTTGTTTATTAGTTTATAAACTGAACAAGACAAGGATGCAAGCTATGGTTCTATATAAAGAACCATAGCTATAGCTATACTTACTGCACATAATGAATGTATAGATTTAGTGAGGTTTGGGGATATAGCCGATGTTCCTCCATATTGATGTTATTGTCAATATATATTGCATAGAAAAACCAAAACCATACTTTCAAACTTCCCTTTTTCTTTTCTAAAAGGCCCAAGTTAAGTCCTAGAGAGCTGTGCACTGTAGATTTTACCATACATTGTTTTTAACAGGAGTAATAGTGCATTTGTCTGGGATTATTTTCTGGCATGGATTAAAACACATTGTCTATTCATTGGTCAAATGAGTATTTACAGCAACAGGATGATGACTGTTGGATAGTGTCAAAATAAATGGACTTGCCTATGATATGGAGGAATTCGTAACCTAATGTAACTCTGCAGGACACTTTTGTAATCTGAAACATCATGTTAACAACCGAGCTCAAATAAGCTCTCAGACATCAAAAGTAGCACGGTGTTAACCTGTGAGTGGAAGTATGCCTCTATTTTCTCCACTATCTCATTCAGCTTGGCAAGGCCTCTGGAGGGCAGCTGGCAGTAGATGGTCCCATCTGAGCAGACGCTGCTGATGGTTACGTTCATATAAGCGCTGTTCACCTGAGGAGAGCCAGTGATAAGAGTTAAGTGTGCTGTCTAAACACACAAACACAGAGATGTACAAGCTTAACTGTACCTGTAATGGGCTTGCAAGGGTTTTGTCCTGCAGGGCCTTCATGCAAGCAGCGTTGATGTTGACATCATCATCCTGCGACGTGTCGTACAGGACGACAAGAGGGGTCTGCCCTCTCTCAAGGATCTCAGCCAAAAGGATCCTTCCACTTGCCATTGTCTCAAATTTCTTAAGCACAGCTGACTCCTGACAGAATGGCTCCAGGCCTGGTTACACACACACACACCCACACACAGTTTTATCATTTTTAACTGGAGTAAAGACGTCAACATATGAGAAAGAGTTTGTAATCTTATTTCTTACTGTTTAAAATTACTGGAGTTTTTGGATGCCCCAGTGATGAGATGATTCATTTCAGACTCACCAGCCAGTTTACACTTGGTCGCCTGGAAAGGCAGTTGGAAAAACTTCTCATTCAGCTCAAACACTTTGGTTTTGCCGATCACCTCTGAGAAGCCATGATCCACATAGTACACCTGTAGAGTCAAAGGCAAAGTCCACAGGGTTATCTAATATTTCTCTGAGCTCAAAATCCCACAGTTCACCTGCTAACTTTTGCCATATTTTATGTTAATCATCCTTGGCCTGGGGGACCTTTGAGTTTGAAAAGTTTTCTTGCTTTTATTCACTTGACTTGAATCCATCTCTTGGCCTTCAGTCACTAGTGTCCTTGGTTATTTCCTTGACTCCTCACCTTGACCTTGTCAGCCATGACTTCACAGACTTGCGCCCTCAGAATCTCCTCCTCCTCCTCGGCCCTGACGGCAACAAGTTGGCCCGAGGATGGAGATGACAAAGGAGGTGGGCTGCTTTGGTTCAGGCCGTAAAACTCCCTCATTTCATCCTCCATGGACTCCTGGGCCTGGGAGTAACCCTCACCAATGTACCTGAGAGAGGAGGAGCAGTAAGTGAGATTTATGAACCGCTCAGTCTTACTGCACATTACCACATACAGCTCTCTCCTACCTGAGTATAACTCCATTGGTGTTGGTGGCCTCCACCACCAGCACGGAGGGGTACTCCTCTTTGGGGATCTGCAGAGAAGGCACAGCATGGTTGCTGAGCCTCCTCCCCAGCTCCTGCCTCACTCTTAGCTCCTCCTCACTGACAGAGGAGTTCCTCCTATTACAGTTCTCGTCCTCTCCTCCACCTCCAGAGCTGGTCCTCCTGTACAAGATGGCCCTCTTTGGGTTGTCAGGCATTGGGTAGTCGATGGTGCAGAAGTCAGAGAGAAGATGTAGATTTTCCAGGACATGGCCAGGCAGTTTGATCTTGTAAACAAACAACATAAATGTACATTAATATATATTAAGTGCAAATTATTCCTGAATTTGGTAATGACATTGATATGACAGTGTTTCCATGGGTTCCTCACTTTGTAGGTGTCCTGGAAGAGTTTGGGCAGCGCATGCGCCCACAGGCCATTGGAGTACTTCACCAGCAGCTCCTCCAGCTTCAGCTTCAGGTCGGGGCTGAGGGTGACAGGGGAGGAGGGAGGGCTGGGGGACGAGGAGGACGACGGTGGAGACTGAGGAGAGCGTGAACCAGAGCGAGTCAAATGGGTGCTGGGGGGTCTCTGCTGGGCGGGGGAACGCAAGGGTTTGTCTGCGGGGGTGTTTGAAGTTGAGATATAGGAAGAGGTGGAGTTTGGGTTAGGGCCAGGAACAGGTGAGGATGTGATGGTCTGTTCCTTGGCAGGGTACAGCAGCAGCTCTGATGGGTTGCTGCTGCAGGTTTTCTCTACCTAGAAAAAAAAAAAAAGAATATGTTTTAGTTTATGATCCTTCGTCATTGTATGAAAATTAAATTGTACAAAAAAAAAATTTCCACTACCAGAAAAATGTGCATACACTGAAAATAGTTTCTTCCAACAGTAAAACAATAAATAACTACATTAACATGAGGAATACACACTGTGCATATGTGTGTCCAGGTCTCCAGGTCTTTGATGGACTCAGTGGGCAGGTCCTGTTTGTACAGCTCTCTGTAGATCTGAGGCAGCTTCGACACCCAGAACCCATTACTGTACTTCCCCAGGATCTCTCTGATGCGACCTTGGACCTGCTGAGGGTCGTAGGGGTTTCTTTTATCCGAGCTGGGGCTCTCATTCAGATTCAAAGGTGCTAAATAATTAGGAGAAAAAAACACAGATAAAAAGGGTCATTATAAATGTATGTGCAGGCAATTACTGCTTCACCATTGGAATGATGAAGAGACCTATTCACTACCAAAGTTATGCTTCCCATTTCTCCTGGTTTTGTCTTTTGATGGACCAGAACTCGTCTCTCAGTTCAAATGAGTCCAATAAGAAGATGAGGACTGTCACATTGACCTTCAGCCTTCTCTTCCTTAAATAAAACTTCAACTACAAAAGTGGTTAGACCTGTAATGGAACCACATTGCTTGAAACTGATTCACATTCAGAAAGAATCCAAATACAGTTATTAGTTCTGCTAAATCATTTTCTAATTTAGTTTAACTGAAAACATCTTTGATATTAAAGTGTGAATCCCTTGACAATGACTGACAATAATCAAACTGAACTGAGTTATATGTCTCACAGTGTGAAGTACAGGCTTTGCATGTTTTCGAAACAGCGATCTCTCATTTAGATAATTTCCTCCTCACTCAGGGATATTAAACCAGTTATTATCAAACTTAATCAATCTCTTTTGTCTGTGGGGGTCACATATAAACATGTCAGAAATGACTGAAGCCCTTAAATTATGTCCCTCAAAGCTATGCAGTTTATTACATTCCAGTGCTTTCCCCCAGACTATACAGGCTGTGGTTCTTCTTTTACCAGGCAACATGACAGTAAACACATTTTTAGCTTAAGTATAACTTTGTTGGAAAGGACGTTAAGAAGAGAGAGGTTTACACAGACAACACAGACACCTGGAAGCTAACTTCAAAGCTTTTAATATACAACTTATGTCTGTAGGAACTGCAGGGAAGAGAAGAGGCTGCAGTTTGTTTCCTCTATCCATGTAATAATGAGGAGAATAGACTGAGAAAGGGAAAGATGTGGCTTGATGATTCAGCATAAGACAAAACAGCATTAAACTATCTATTATTTAGCTGAATCTTATATGTAAATGTTCTCTGGTCTGGCCAGTATATAAGTTTTCTGAAGCAATGCAGGTCTTGGCAACACTTCTGTTTGTTCAGAGGACAGAAAGCTTACATGAAATGTATTTTTAGCATGACGAAAAGCAGATTGTCCTACTTACGGCCAGTCTTTGGGGGGTTTCTGGAAAGGTGAGCATGCACCTCCTTCTGAAACCGTGACGGGAGGGTCATCCTCTTGTCTGACCTGGACACAAGAACACAAGAGAAAAGAGAAAGGAGAAGGACTACTTTTTATGAACTCTGGAGGACAGGAAAACTGTGAAGATGGAAGAGTTTCTCTATTTTTTTAACCTAAACAATATTCTCCATCTATCATCTCTGTGCATAGTTACAAAAAAATCTTCAATCCTGTGTTGCATGTCCTCTCCTTATCTCTTATAGGGCACAGTACATTCTGAGAACTGACCAGATGACCTGATTAAGTTCTGTGATAGATAAAGTTTTATTTGGTCCTCTTTGGTTACATTAATCAAACTGTGTCAGCCCTTATTGTTGTAGAGGAGCAATGGCTCAGGAGATACAGCACAGTGGATGCAGCATTGCGTTCTATGTAATATATCACGTGATACTGCTCAGACCTAGTTTGAAACATACCATAATGCATGGGAACACTACACTTTGTAGATCTGCTTGTATACACATAGATGATCTAATTTTAATTCATTTAATTTATTTTTTGTTGGTAAACCTCAGTTACATCAATAATAACGGCTTTATAAATGCTTTCTTAAAAAATGTCTCTGGATTCCACCTGTCAGTCTACTTTTTCTTTCCTTCTCTAGTCACAAACCTCAGGCTCACCCTTGTACATGGCTACTAAAGGAAGCAAGTAATCAATAAAGAAAGTAAAAAGGGCATTCCCTTTACGACCCTAAACGGCAATGAGAAGGTTTAAAGGATTTTACTACCTGTATACAGAACTGAGCAATCCATTGACCTAAATTAGGTTTTCTTTGTGGCTGTGATGGTTGTGCTGGTGGTTAAAAGAAATTACAGCAGGATTGACCGTCGCTGATGATTCTCTGGACTGAACACAAACACACTGCTGTGCAAGGGGACCAATCCTTATTTTACTGATTCTCAAGGCTTCAATTCTTCACTTCCTAAAGGAAGTCAAGGACCAAAACTGGCTTTGTAATGAAAAAATCTAAGAATAAATGTCGAGGTGTCCAAAAGTGTCAATTAAGAGGAATTTATCTACTGGAAGTTAAATTTGTATCATTAAATAAAAAATTGCAACTTTGAGAATCTCAAAACTTAATGACATAACATTTAAATTTGAACAAGCTGTGTCTGACAGTTCAAATTAATCTAAGAGACTGAATTAAATTGTCCTTTAATGTAAGAAATCTAAGCAGAATAATATAATGCTTAGATATAACAGAAATTTGAACACCCACACTGACATCACAAATACAAACTAGGTGCTCCTTGTGGTAACATCGTTGTCAGGCCTGAGCTCTCAAGTGTGATTAAACAGATTTTTACAGCCTGTTAGAGCAAAAACTGCACTGTTTTTTAGATTTTGCTTTTGTCACTGAGTTTCTTGACAAATCAACCTGAACACATTTGTTGCAGTATGGACACAAAACCTAACCCTCAAACTTTCTCTGTTCAGGCTGAGGCAACAGTTTCCTGCATGCCCACAAAACTCCCCCAGCCCGGCACAGACCGGCCTCTTAGACTCATTCCCTCTCTTTTTTATTTTAATAAAGGTTTTTAAACTACAATTTTATGACAGCTCTTTACCACTTGTACTGTTGGACATCCCATAGTGCATCTGCAGACACACACATACACACACACACACACACACAAATGATGACTGTACTGTCCAATGGAAAAACCAGAGGGATACAGAGAGATGTGCTGATTCACTCTGTGTCGGTTTAGAAGAGTTAATCTACCAGAGAATAGAGCGGGGATTAGAGAGGGCTCACATCCCCCCTGCTCTCGGCTCGTGTCCCCTGCCAACACACCAGGCTTCCCACTCTGCCACTCCATTGTGCTGTGGAGGACCAGCGGCACATTGGACACCCATGGAGACACTGACTGACAGCACTCTGAGGACTGATGTCAGTTGTTTTTACAGTGGATGGACGAACAGAGCCGTGGATGGATGGAAATGGGAGAACCAGTCAATGAGCTGAATTAATCTTGATTCACTGTTCAAGCAAAGCAGATAGATAGTATCTTGCAATGCTTCCAGATGGCTTCTTTAACAACAATGAATTAGGTTTTTAACTCAATCAGGGCCATAGTGAATGACAGTAGGACTCTGTGGCCAGAGTCCCTTTAAAAAAGTGCTGATTTTAGAAGAGGAAAATAGGTTTGGGTTAATAACCATCAAAGGGGAAACAGAGCTTAATTGTGAGTAATCTTTCAATAAAGAGAACATAGAGTGTGAAAGAGAGAAAGAAAAAAAGGATATCAAAGTAAAAACACAAATTACAGAAGAAACGACACTGTAAAAATTGTGTAACGGAGGAGGCGAAAAGGGAGTAGAAAGAAGAAGAGAAACAGTGAAGGGTGGAAAGATACAGATAGAGAGAGAAAGAGAGAGAACTGGAAAAATCTGAATAGCAAATCATCAGCCCAGTGCTGAATAGGCAGCAGCAGGGAGACTGTTTGCACTCAGAAAGACAGAAAGAGAAAGAGAGAGGGGAAGAGAGAAAGAGAGAATGAAGGACATTTAACATTAGCTGACTGACTCTCACTAACTTTTGGTGGCTGTTCATAGTGGATGGCTGCAAATGACAAAGTATAAGCACATGTTTAGAGACAAATGACTCACCACTCTAAAATACGATCACATAACTGCAAGAGATAACTTCTTGTTTTTGTAATTATTTTAAACAGAGCCTGTTGTTTCTGACAGGAGAGCTAGCTTTTCATTTTCATTTGCACAATCCTCTACTCTGATTTCCTAAGCGGTTTGAAAGCCTGGTAGGGACTGCCACATATATTTGTACTAAAAAAATCCCACAAATGCATGGAACTTCAGCCCAAGGATGTGACCTTTGGTTGTCTTTTCATATTAAAGACCTGCACGAGTCATACTTTCAATATACTTTTTTTATACTTTTTTTGTTGCAGATTCTTTAACACAAGACAAAATATACTTTGGAAATGATCACATGATGTCATTTAAATTCCCGAACTTATTAGAAGTGAAGTAACACAAGTGAATAATTTTGTTAAGCTATTGCTCTGTGTCCAACTACTTGCACCTAATTAGCTCTTAACCATTCCCATAACTCACTTCTCTGCAGGTGGGTTCCCTTTCCTGCTGGGTGTGTTCTGATTGGACATCTTGTTTGGATGTGCCCCAGTCTTGCCCTCTGACTGGCCATCCCTCATGTCCCTGGCTTGTTTGAAGTCTCCATGTCCTGCCCCTCGACCACCGCCTCCTCCTCTACCCCCGCCTCGCCCGCGGTGGTTTGGCTGCCTCAGAGAGGTTTGAGGTTTGGCTACACAAAGAGAAAGCACACAAGAAAAAAAAACTATGGGGGAGAAACACACAGGCACAGACACAAATACAAACACAAACACACACACTCTGACTCAGCTAAACCTGATGCTGAGACAGGGTAGAGTGTCTGTTTGGAGGGCACAGTGTCACAGATATCTGTAGGTAGATGTAGAACCAATATATCTGATGAATGTCATAGCTCCAATTAGCTCCAAAAAGAATACTCTCATGCAGCTAGACTCCTCAATTTCCTGCCGAAATTCTCGATTGGATTGCGTGGTCACAGGAATATGCCTATTTGCTTGCTTTCTCGTAGTTAGATGAGAAGATCAATACCTCTCCCATGGAAATGCATTAACCACAGAGCTAGAGCAGTTTAGCTTAACATAAAGCAGGGGAAGAACAGGTAGCCTACCAGCACCATTAAAGCTCAGTAGAATTTACTCATCTGAAGAGGAGAGAAAAAAACAGACAAAGAATTCAGGAAATTATTGCAATTAAAGAGTAGTTAGCTACAGAACACAACTCCCTATAAAACTCAGATTCTATTTTTTGCATTTCTGATTGTGTACAGATTAAACAAACTTTTTTTAACATGTTACTAACTGAGCTTAACAGATGTTCGAATATGTTTTTTTAATTTTGGACACAATCAAGATAGCTGTCACACTTTGTTTTCAGTATCAATGCTAAATTAAGCTAATCAACACCTAAGTGCAGCTGTTCTATAGTTAATGCAAAACTGTGAGTCAGCAAAAAATGAAATAAGTGTGTTTCTTAAAATGCTGGGATTTTAATTTAGTTAAAATTTTTAAAAAAAACAATTTCCTTCTAAAGAAGACCATCCAGAGGAAACCTTTGCTGCTCCTAATTTTTTTTTTTTTTTTTTTTATCAACCCCCCTCACCCGCAAAAAAAAAAAAAAATTCTTCAAATTAAGTGACTACTAAAATTCTGACCTACACTCCTCAAAACTCCTTAGGAGAAAAGATGATCAAAGAATAAATCAATGTAAGAGAAATTATCCTGTCAAGTTTGAGAATAACAGTAGAAACACAAGAAAAGCAAGAGTGAGTGAATGATTGCTTTAATAGGGAATGACACTGAAAAAAAACTCTTTCCTAGCAATATTAGGAGACAGACTAGAAAAAAAGATTTCTGTGTAAATTTCTAACCTATTAATGTTTATTTAATTTGTCTGATTTATCTTCTCAGTTAAAGACTGATAACATCTTCTCTTGCTAAACACAGTATATAACACTAAGTAGCAAGATTTTTCTTATATCATGATTACAAAACCCACTAACTGTATTGCATGATAGTCACTCTACGTTTAGTAAAAACCCTCAAAGTCAGAGTGCATCATCAGAACACAGCACCTACCAGTCTAGCCCCTCATCACTCTGATGTTACATCATTTAAGCACAGCATGACCAAACTGATATCACACTTCTGGTAAGTGACATCAGCAACATACTTTACATAACCCTGCATAACCCTTAGTCATTTTCACTCCCACACATGCTCCTCTTCTTCTGTTCTTCCACCTACTGCTACTTCTTTTGTCTTCAGTGTTATATTATCTCTCTTTTTCTCAGCAAGATCTAGAACTTTCTCCTGCTATCTCATCCTCTCTGTTCTTGCTGAATCTCATTAAATCTTTCCATTGACAAGACAAAACAAGCGGCTTCATTAGCCTGCATCTTAAAGAGTCCTCAATGTGGCAGTTTAGATCCTACCTACCTTGCTCTCTGATAGCATTTGCAACTCATAACCTATGGGCTACTATCAACAAATCGATTAGTAAATATGCCAATTAATTAATTACTAAAGCTTCCAGACATCCATGCATTACAGACACTCAGCATTGAAGCTTAAGTCCACATGCAAATATAGGCAAGGACAAGCACATATACATTCACACACAGTCAGAGCAGACGCCGCGTCACCTCACCAGCATGAACACACAGTCCCTGGTCTGTCTCTGCCTGAATATCAATATCCTGGTGAGGCAGCGGAGGAGAGAAAAAGAGAAAGAGAGAGAGAGAAAGAGAGTGGAGAGGTTGATTTGTGAATCAGCTGCTTTTCGCTTGCAGCTGAGTCTCAGCTGCTATAGGCTGCATCAGCCTCAAATCTCAACACCCCACGTCGCTCTCTTTCTCCCTCCTCCTTTCTCCCTCTTCAGACTCCGTACTTCCCAGTCATCTAACCACCCCCCTTCCTCCTTCCCTCCTACCATCCCTTGACTCCTCTTTTCCTCTGACCCTCTACCCATCACTCCTCCTCCCTTTTTCCTCCTCTCCCTCTCATCCATGCACTACAACCTCCCACTTCCTCTTCTAACACTCTGGGAATATTCTGCAGCATCACAGTCTAGCGGAGGTGTATGCACTAAAAAAATGTGTGTACATGTTTTTTTAGTGTCTTGTGTACATGTGAAGAGGTTTGTGTGATTGCATGATTTTGTATGAGAACAAAGGTAGTTTTGTGTGTTTACAGAACAAACCAAGTTAGAAAAAGATTACATCTTTATTTATGAATGTGAATAAGAATGTGATATACCTGTGCTTAAGTGCATGGGTGTGATATATCTCATGCCTAATAGTTGAAACAGGCCAGTCACTCTTTCACAAACTGCAGGCTACAGCACAGAAAACATTTGCTAATGTTGCACTGTCACAGTACTGATACAGGCACTGAACACTTTCTAGGTTTTTCTTTCTGCAATGCTGCACTGTAGCACCAGCCCCAAGAGGAGCCTGGAAAAGGCTTGGAAGCATTCAAGATATTGACTGATTGTTGTAGGTGGTTACAATAGATTATTGTGTTGTGTGTTAAGTCGAGATCTGATAAAAAAAAACACATTATAAAAGTAATAGAGGCATTATTTACTCAAAAGAACTAAGAAACAAGGGGCAGAAAAACAAACTGCATTGTCATCATGTATATGCAAACAGATATGCAGTCAGCAGCTAACAGGCCAATCCAGGCTTTTAGTTATTTCAAAAAGGGCCTTTTGTCTTGTAACTGATAAAATAAACGACAGAACATGTTGCTTTTCTACAATTTTATCAGATCTTGTCAGCAGGCCCACAGATATCACAGTAGTGTCATTTCCTGGTGTTTTTGGAAGCATTAAAAACATTTTATTTAACTGGAGAGGTTTTAGTGTTTTGATTTAACAAGGTAAAGCAAATGCAGAGTAAATACTTTTACTACTGACTTATGACAGTATTTCTAAAGTCCTGGCTGTAGCCCTGGTTCTGAGTGCTAACAGTCAATGAAAGCAAGTTCTCACAACATAAAGTCAACATGCCATGAGATCACGAAGTTTATTTTATAGTGTAAACAACTGTTGTTTTAATTGTGAAATTAACTGAAAGATTTATTGGTAATGAAAATAATAAATTGTTGCAGCCCTATGACAGACATGCTTTTAATTCAGACAGTTTCTTCCCTTCGGGAAATCATCATAAATGGAGACACTTTTGGTCAAAACAAACAAACAAACAAAAAAACAGTCCCACCTTATAATACATTTCATACCATATCTAGAATATTATTAGTTATTATTTGATTTCTCTTAGATTCTCTTATTTGGTCATTATTTCATTACCTTTCCAATATATATATTTTTCCATATTCACAATGGTAACATCACTTATCAGAAGTCATGAGGCATTTTACATCATTCATAACATTCCAAGGACTTGCATTTACGCTGAGGTCTCTGAGCTACTGTACATTGTCAAACATGTTTTGAATAGTGCAGCCATGTAATCATTGTCATCAAACATACTTTTCTATTCCAGAGTTTGGATACACACAATGGTCCAACACACAAAAGACACTCAACACCATGTCTTTTTGCTGTGCTGCAGTGCAGACTAATGAGACACAGCTGTCAGAAAGTTTATAATCCCAGTGAATATTATCAAATTCTTAAACAAAAACTTAAATAAGACTTTTATAATGATTTCAATTTTGATTGAAGATATACTATATATGGGAGATGTACATTTTGGCAGCAACTGCAATATTATTTAAATCAATACCTAACTCATTTAAAGCCTTGTGACTCAGTAAATGTAAGCCAGAACGTTGCTATTATTAGCTAGAGCTAAATGTGTGTTCTTCAGGAGAGGCTGATAAAACAGAAAGTCTATCAGATTACAGGTGGTATGCGCAGCTACTATAACTGGATTATCGTTTCTTGTTGAATGCTGTAATTCAAAACCAATTGCCTCACAAGTTTTGTTAGTTACTGAATATTTGAGCCTGTGGTCTCAGTCTCAAAAACTGTGAATTCCCTGATGCACAACTTTTAGTCTTTTCGTTGTTTTAATTTGGACTTCAGTTATTAAGCGTCCTTGCAACCAATACAGTTAAACGACCAGTCCAAAACTTTGCATGCTAAAGAATGCTACAATGGAGTTCAATAAAGGAACTGCATACATCAGTATAAATTTCAGTTGTTGCTTTTTTTTTTAACAATAAGCTAAAAAATGCCTGTGTAACAACATTACTACTTTCAAACGGCCCAAGTTCCAGTCTTACCGTTGAGGACAAGTGGGGCAGCTGGCTTGACCCTCATCTGGGTGTTTACCAGGTGGGGTCTGCCTGTTTTCTTGGAGCTGCGCTGACGAGCAACCACCTTGGCAATATGAGTAGTCTCATTGGCTCCTGAGGGAAAACACACCGTCTGTAGGGACACAGTAGACAGATACACACTTATTTCGACAAGAAATTAATCACAAGGGTGAGTGTTTTTATTCCTAATTCCCCTATGATGTGCAACATATTTATAGTACAGATACAGTATTTTGTATACATTATGGTATAGAGTGCTCCAACTCTAACATTGTTTTGACTTTACTGGCAAAATACCACAGAGAAAAAAAGACAGAAAAAATATCTTATTTAATTGTATGCACCTACACACTCTCTCTCTCTCTCATGCACACACACTAACCTCTCCAGAGCGGTTGCGCTCTGTGCGGACCAAGGAGGGCATGCTGGCGAGCAGCGCGTCCAGGTTATTGTGTCCCATCTGTTTATGAGGAATCTGCTCCCCGGTCAGCTCCTTGTACTCTGACTGCAGACGCGACAACGACACTCCCCCTTTGTTGGCCTGGAGGACGGCCCGCAGCATCTTCTTCACCAGCTCCACATCAGCCATCTGGGAAAACAAACAAGTACACAAATTAAAAAAAACAACAACCAAATAAATAAAACTACTCCAAAATAAAAATGAAAACAGCTAAATAAAGCCATCAAAAAACAAACTAAAAAAGTGAAAATATGAATAAAAAAATGGATATGACATGAATGAATCAATGAATGACATTAATCAATCAATGAATCAAAATCAATAGTATATAAAGTTATTAACCATATAAACCAAGCAAAAAACAAACAGAGAATTTAGCAGAAATGATTCACCACATTTCAGGACTATCTCATCTCGTTTCAGTTTTGTTTTCCTTTGAACCACTTGGAATTGGCAGTAAAGACCAAGAGTGAGTGCTGCTGATTAATGATGACGATAGTCCATTCAAATTTATGATAGTCTGCAAACAGATTGAGTTTATCACATGTGTTAATGGATGACTGGTTCAGCAGGTTTTTATGAACTGTTGATCAGTTTTCAAAAGCAAACAAACAGGCTGTACTTCAATCAGGATAAAATCCTGTTGCAGACCGCAAAGGCAACTAGAAATTTGGGTTTTATAGTATTTTGAAATTTGCTTTGTTATGTTCACTTATGTACGTAAAAGGTTTTTTCTTCCAAATGTAGTCATATACTATGATAGAAACAAAAAATATAATACCTCTGTTTTTCAAAAGAGAAAGGAAATTACTATCTCAGTGTTCCATCAAATTATAAGGAGGTATTTATTGGTAATTACGCTCACTGAACCAAAAATTTACTTTGTTTTTTAAAGCCACAAAGTATCCCTGTATCCCCTCGGAGACATTTTAGTGAAGGTCTTTAGTTTCAAGATGTTATTGATTTCCACTCAGATGTACACCCTGTTACATTCCATCTCCCGGCAGAAAAACACTTTCTGTTTCTCTACAGCCAAACCAAACCATCCTACGAAGGAATTTACAAACACTTACCAAACTAACGTAATGAGCGATTATGATCTTCGTGTAAAGTGTTTTTACGACTGTATCTCATGATTTCAACAAATAAGCGGTGTGACGGTAAAATCTCTGACCTCTTGCAGACGTGGAGACACACCCTTAACGAGCAGCTTCAACTTCACACTAAAGGCTCGTCCAGCGTGTGCAACACTGTAGTTTCTTTTCTCTGAAAAAGCGGACAAACTATAGCCCTTTCAAATAATGAAAGACTTTGAATCGCAGCGGTAATCTTTTGTATTTAAGTGCAGGGATACATAGTATACAGGTGTCCAAATCAACCAGTTTTGCATTTAGTATTAATATTATTTTTTTTAAGACTCCCTTCTTTGTAATGCAATATCATCTCCTTTCGGGAAGTTTTACCGTAATGTCTATGCCCTGAATTGAAGAATTTGGACATATAACCTACATGTAGGCTATTCCGTGCTGAGAATGAATGATACCAGGATGAAGAGAACATGTGAAAAAAGTTGCGCTGGAAACAAGTGAAATGATCTGGTTAGATTTACCTGACTATGTATAAGAGAGATGTGTCAGCATTGGATGGGTCTAGGCCACTTGTTGATTTGGCCTGTTTCGGCAGCGAAGACAGCAGACGGGACAGCGAAACTATGAATGACGTAACGCGTCACACTGCGACTCCACACCCTCCATCGGGACCAAAGTATTTGGATTAACTTTTGCCTGTCTTTTTTCGTTTAACATACAAAACTGTGCCTAATTGGTACTGACAGATCAAATGACGCCGGCTGAATGTACCTAACCTGGGGTACAGTCCAGCACAGGCAGCAATGCTGCGCTTAACATCGAGATAAATCCTCCTGCCACCTCCGGGACAGCGGCTTGTAAAGGTAGCTCAGGAACGCTGTTACACACCGGAATCTTACACTTGTCCCATTCAAAATAAAACCACAGCGACTCACGAGGTCGTTTTGCCCAGTATATTATTAAATATTAGCCTAATTTTGAAAGACTATACCGGAAGTATGTTTTGTGACCTAGTGAGCTTGAAAGCATTCGAGCCATCACAGCCGGGAGAAGCCAAATAAACACCCGGCAAACTTTGAAAGCAATATACAAAAGTAAGAGTAAGTCCGATTAAAGTGAACTAAAACACGTTCTACCTTGCTCTGAACAGACCGGGATGGTGAATTCAGGAGCTGGGTAAGTTGCTGTAGGTGCTGTCACCGCCACGGGGCTGAGCTGCGGCCAGAGGTCTGTCCGTGTCTGCCAGCCGGTCCAGGCACAGCCTCTCCTCCGCCACCTGATTGGTCGACTCAACATGGGCTTTTGGCTAACTACACGTCAATATATACATCCTGGGGACATATCCTATCCAACCCCAACGAATATAATTAGTGTGACTTTTTCTGCAGTCATGTGTGCTATGCCCATGGGTTCATTTAATTCAGACTTTAGTTAACAGACGTAACTTTCTCCTATGTACGACTGGCTGTTCCATAAGATTCAAATTATACAAATTCCAATTACATTTGTCTGTACCCCAAGCTGTTGTCTTCAATTTGCCTATTTTTTACAACTTAATATCCAAATAAAAGTTTTTTCATAACAGTAAATGAACGTTCAGCACGTTTCCTTGAAAAATGAACCTAATGATTAACAGATTTGCATTTGTCACTCCAGCTATTCAATGAACACATGCCATCGTTTTAATGTGTGAGAATAATTCCTAGACATGGTTTATTTGAATACAAATATTTCAAATTTATTAACTTATTTCCAATTCCAAATAGTATATCCTAAAATGCATTCTCTGTCATTAAATTATTTTATTCTACTCTGCAAGTTTGCTCTTTAATAATCAAAATAGCCTACTGTGCATTTACTGTTGCCAATTAATGATTCAAATACTTGTTTAAACATCTTTGGTAATAACCATCAAGTATCGTATTGTTACAGTTTTTCCCTAATGTATTGCTTTAAACCCGGTTTTTATTCTGTCGTCCTCTATATATAAACGCAAATCTAAACAAACCCACAAGGCCCACTGAATTGCTATGGGTACGTCAAGTCAGAAACGCAACATGAGTAGTGCATCAGGAAATGTCACATAACGTCAACCAAACAAACAAAGAGACAAAAAAACAATTTCTTCTTTACAATCAAACCATTAACACCAAAACCAGAACAAGGAAACGGTCAAAAAAGTGAGTCCTCAGCACTCCGAATGTGAGGGGTTCTTTGAGTTTTTGAAAAGTAAAACAGCTTTTGAAAAGGGGAAATTTAGTAGCCACCAGAGGCGCTAATCTGAACTCTGGTCTATCAAGCCGCCGGAAGTGACCTGTCAAAAACGCCCGGAAAGGACAGCCGGATTTCCAAGCTAGGTGGCCACAAAATAAAAACAGAGGATTGGTTTGCCTGCATGAAAGCTACAAGGAGGCACATCTAAAGACAGGAATCTTTGTGTATGTAAGGTAAGCTTAATAATAGAATACAGATATTATGTGTAACCTTTTTGATGATACCAAACTTACTTACTCTAGCTTGCTTGCTAAGCCGATTTGGCTAATTTTAACATTAGCTATAAAGCCAATACAGCTAGTTTGATAGACGTCAATTCAATTCTAACGTCTAGGTTAACAGTAGTGTAACTTTATCTGGAGGGCAAGTAATTTGGAAGTTATTGGTGTAACAGCCATGGCTTTAGGATATTTTAAAGTTTACTTAAACCAACAGGTCGTTAACAGTCGTTAAAGCAGAAAAACGTTAGCTCGATTGTGTTGCATGACATTTCGATCTGACGTTATCGAACTGTGTCCTCCCTTTTTTGTCTCAAAACATTTGGTTTCTTTTCATTGTTCTGCTTTGCAGTGTGTAAATTTGGCATATACTGTAGCCTTTATTGTTTTATTGAAGAATAAATACTATTCCGTGGACTGAATTCATTCAGTACACAGCCCTTTAACTAGTAGCACCAAACGTTTGGTGACAAAATGACCCGTTACTCCAGATCATAGTCAACATTTGTTAGTTCCTTAAAGATTACATTTAATAAATTGAGAATTACGAGAAAAGAATGTATATGGATAAGGAAAACAGCCATTTCTCTATACTCTTCTACTTCTTAAGTAATTGCCAAAGCCGTCAAATCAATTTCACATCAGTTTTCACTTAAATGCGACATGTAAAGTAACAGGCTAACTTCCATGTGTTTTGGTAGAAAACAGCTAGATAACTCCTCCCTCTCTTAGTTCAGATCAGCTGTGACGTTTTCTGATACTCTACGTAGGATCCCTCCCTGAAATCCTAGTCTAAGGGAAAGAGGAAGGGATGTGAAAGTAATAAAAAAAAAACAGGCACTTTTACAAGATACATGTACTTGAGGTTCAACCAGAACCCGACTAGAGATAATGGCTTTAAACAGGCGGCATTCTTATACCCCCCGGGTGAGTAAGATGAGACTTAATATTTATATCAATGTTCATTTCGATCGATTTACTTAATCGGTTTAGGTCAATATACTGTAACGGCCAAACCTATAAAGAGTTACATTAAGTGGCACTCACCATACAGTGGATGTAGAATTCACCTTGTTGCATATTTCGTCCTCACTGGATATGACAAGCAAGACTGTGGCTTGAGAAAAACTAGATATCCTGTGGAAAAGATGAAGTTTCTGCCCCTATGTTTACAGCAACTGGCAAGCCTTTGTTCTCATTAGCCAATATGTTATATATTCTGGATAATTATGTAGAACCATTTCTCTGCTTTAATAAAAAATAAAAAAAATCTACTGGATTTTCGAAAGACAAGACTTTGGAAAACCTTATCTGTCCTACTTTCTACCCTGTGGTTTAAAACTTTGAGGCAGCAGGAATTCACATGTCCCTAGCGCTCCATAAAAGGATTAGAGTCACTGCAGGCCTAGTTTGTCTTGAATGAGCATCTTTGTGTGAGCAAGGCAGTGATATGGCTTTTTTATAGAGAGTCTACTGTGGTCCAGGACATATGACTAGGTGCATGAGTGTGTTTCTGGTCTTTATAGCTTTTTTTTTGTCATTGAATTGAATTTTTTATTCCTCAGACTGCTGTTAGAATTATGGGGCATGTTATTGACACATAAAGCAATGCTGTTTATTTGGGTCTTTTGCAGTTGTGGTTTCTTAAATTGGAAATTTGTCATACATACTCTTCCTAAGTGATGTCTTTTTGACCAAGAATAAGATATAAAAATATAACATGTCTGATGAAGCCTGACATTTGAACAGTACACTTCTTGTATTTACTATCACTTCCCACATTTCCTCTTCTTTGTTCTCACTTTGTCCAATCTGTATCCTCCAGCTGACCAGCCCACTGATCAGCAAAATGAGCAGCACAGGAACAGTGGAGAGTGGTAGACCTCCGAAGGTAGGATACTTTTCCAATACAGACACAAGAAAGGACGAAAATGAATAAAATGGGGGGAGAAAACCAAGTTTCTAATGACTCACAGTCTCTTGTCCTCTTATCTCCTCCTTCTCCTCCTCTAGATCGGGTCTGTAGTGGAGGTGATAGGGAAGGGTCAGCGTGGCACTGTTGCCTATATTGGTGCCACCCTCTTTGCCTCTGGGAAATGGGTGGGTGTCATACTGAATGAGGCCAGCGGCAAGAACAACGGTACTGTGCAGGGGAAACGCTATTTCACCTGTGAGGAAAATCATGGGATATTTGTCAGACAGTCCCAGGTAAGTGACGTGTTGTGATGTAAGATCTGCATTGTGCACATGGGGTTTGGATGATGATGATGTACAGCTTTGTATTACACCTGTGCTATCACATAAATCACTGATCCAACTATTACTCAGTAACATAAAGGGGTGAGGGTGCATTGAGGTGTATGATGTCAAGGACCCTCTTTTCCATGGCCACTTTGTTCAGATCCAGGTGGTGGATGATGCCAGTGCCACCTCACCAGACACTCCTGAGTCAGGCCTTACAAAGATGCTTAGACAAAAAGGTGAGCGTGAACTACAGCTGTGTTTAAATGCCCACTCTAGAAACACAGAAACTCAAAGTTAGTAACAATAACAGTTAATAATTTTACCTTTCTTTCCTCCAGATATTCCCGAGACTCCCAAAACAACCAAGCAGGTGGGCAACCATTACGTGCACCCCAATGCTTTTGTGTCCTCTGTCAGTTAAGTAATTTTGTGTCATTTCCATGATGTGGCTTTGAAGATAGTCGGACTTTGTGGATTCTTGTGTATGTAATTTAGATGTAAAAATATAACCTGTTTAAAAAGTTAATTCTGTTAAAGCTAATTACTGCCACTTTATATGAATATATGCTCTCTTCAGAGTTATTATTATTATTATAATTATTATTATTATTATTTATTTTAAATGCTTGGTTTAAATGTTTAAATGATCAAGAGGGATCAGACTTATAGTCCAATAGCAGTTAAAAAAAGAAGAAAAGAAAAAAGAGCAGTAAATCCATTGTAAAGAGTGGTGATATGACTCTCACCTTCTCTGACTTGTCCTTTGTTTCAAAGATGTCCCTCAGTTTTCATTGTTTCTTTTCTATAAAATTCAAATGAGTGTCTGTTTTGCCTTATGTTTACTATTCTAAATATCCCTTTTCAGACATCTGTGAACATTAAGAAGGTATAAATATTTAAATTCAACACATTTGCTTTTGCCCTGCTACTAATGTGACTATTCATCTTTTAAGTTACCATTTAACATGTAAGGTTTGCACAGGACATGCAGACATCACTGGTCATCAGTATCATTTATGTAATCCATCTATGAATTTTTTCACTATATTTACTCCAATTTCGTACACCAGATGTTGCTGTCTGTTTGCTCACCTTCTTTTATTTACTTTTGCGTTCTTGGGAAGTCACCGCTGCACACATTTAAAGGCCAACATTATCACAGTTGAAGGACATCATGCTGGTTTCTTAATCATTCCTCTTGGCCTAATGGCAAAATTCTGTGACAATTTGCCAATATTTTAACATAATTGCATGAATTCACTTTTTTTGTTTTCATGGCTTGAGTCATCCAGAATATCTGTTCATAAAACTGCTTCATGCAACAATCAAAAGCTATAATCAGTGGATATGCACTAACAGTGGGTATGATTCTTATGCTGCTAATTTCTTATCTTGCTTCACTACTGGATTTGTGTCTATTATCCGTGTGTGTGTATGTGTGTGTGTCCCTCCCTCTCTCTGCAACTCACCTCCTCCTCTCCTCCAGTCCTCTACCCGCCGCTCTGCAAAGGTGAGCTCGTCTTTAGCAGACAGGGGAGGCATCAAAACAGACTGATCTTAAACATCAGTGCATCTCAAAACTTTGTTACTTTAATGTTTCAACTTTTGAAAGTGCAAGGTAGTTTATATCAAGGGCACAGCTTTGAGTGTTTCAAACGTTTTTAATGGCCATGCATTTTTGTTTGGCATGATAAGACGTGCACACTTGTCCTGAAATTACAGCCAAGATTACATTAGTTTGGTGGGTGTAATAATGAGTTTTTCAACTATGATACATCATAGACTCGTCGGTAAGCACTCCTCCATATTCTCGCCTCTAATAAAAGTCTTTTTGCATAGTTTTATCATTCACTTGGTGATGTAGACATGGATGGGTTTCGAGGGTTAATAAGAGTAGACTCTTTAAGGCACTACAGGTGGACAGTTTGAAGTGATGGGTTGCAGATGGCATATTTCAGCTGTGGCATTAAATAACAGCTTTTATTCAGCGGTTTGCAGTTGGTTTATGAATCAGTATTTTACATATATACATTTTTTGTCTTGTTAATTTTTGTTAAAGGTAAAGGAACTTTTTTAAATGTCCATTAATGTAACTATGTAGTTCTTGTGTACTCAATGTAAATTTGTCTTAAAATTACAAACAATTAAAAAATTCAGTGTGTATTGGTTTGGATTATCATACTTTTTCTGGAGATGTCTTGAGACGCACAGTGTTTTTATTCATTAATTTTATTATTTACTTTTTCACACTTATTTGTATAAGCAAGTTGTACATCTCTGAACTTGTACAAATGCCAATATACAGCACAAGCATTATCAAAACAGGTTGTTGGTATACCTGCCTTACATTATAATTTGTTTGTACAAGAACACAGTACCACCAGGGTTGCACCTGTAAGGTCAGGCTACTTTCCAGCTAAGTTTTTCCTTAATAACTCCTGAGAGTCCTAACACAGTCTCTGTGATCATATTGTGGCAGTGGAACACTCCAGGCCGTCTCACGCCTGCCACCTCCCTCCCCTCCCTCTTGCTACGACCCTCTGGCCGCACCAGCCTGTCGCTCATGGTACGCTCTGTCAAATCAGGCTACCTCACAGGGAGTGGTGTTTTGGTTGTCACTCAAAACTGGTGATCTGATCTCTTTTGATACACAGGTGCAAGGCTACATGACATAAATGAATTCAAAGTGTTATCTCTGGGAACTCGTGAGGGACATGAGAGATGAAATGTTTTGTCCTGAAAGACACATTGTATTCTGTTTTATTTGAACTACTACAAGATGAATCCAGTGGCACGGCTTACAATGCAAATACACTCTTCTAGTGGGTTCACTGGGGAAAGGGTGTGTTCTAATCATTGGATTGTTTACTGAAATTCATACACTAAACACCTCTCTTTCTCTTCCTTTTTCCTCTGTCTCACCCCTTGTCTTCTCCCTCTCAACACTCTCCAACACATACCTGCATCTGTCAACAGGCGTCTCGTGAGAGCCTGTCAACCTCTTTGTCTGGTGATGTCAGTGAGGCGAGCTTGTCCTCCAGCCAGGGTGCACTGGGGGCTCCTGTCATGCCTCAGCCCAGTGGGTCGCCTGCAGCAGCAGCAGCAGCCTTGGGTCCAGCTACTCCAAGCAAGGTGGGTCACTAACAGGTAGAAAAAACAATTTTAGTGTCAGCACACCTGAAAAGTAATAAGCCCATAAAGACCTACAATCAACAGGTTTTTCTCCTGACATTTACCATTGTCATGTAGAGTTCATTGCAATATCATGAGCACATAAAGATCAACATTTCCATCATGTTTGTCATTGTAATGAGCTTTCATCCATGTTGTCACTGTTCGACCAGGTGGAACCTGCCATTTCCAAGCAGGTAGAGTTGTCTAATGGCTACATGCATGCTGAAGATTGCTGGCATGAGTTTACTAACAAACTCATAACCTCAGAGGGCAAAATGACCCTTAGAACACTTTCTCAAAACTTGACATGGTGAATTATATGGTGATGATGCATGGTTTTACTTTCTGAGTCACTGAATAAAATACTCATTTCTATCATTGTGTTTAGAGGGAATGGATTATCACTCTTTGTCACTCTTTAGTGTGTCTGGCAAAACTTACTGTCAAGGTTGTGAATTCAGAAATTAATGTCAAATAGCTGAGAAAGTAATTTTTAAATTAATTCTGTGAAGTTTTGAAACATTTGTTGTCTTGCTCTGTTTTTGGTGGTGGGACTTAATATTTTCCATGTTTCTTCACTGCCTTCAAATAAAGTTTTGGGACATAAATTAATTACAGTTAACTCTCTAAATTGGCTAAAGGCAGCACATTGAGAGTGTCCTCCACCCATTCATCCTTCTGTTTTAGGAAGAGGAATCACTGCGAGCTCAGGTCAAAGACCTTGAGGAGAAGCTGGAAACCCTGAAGATGAAGCGGACAGAAGACAAAGCCAAGCTAAAAGAGCTTGAGAAACACAAGATTCAGCTGGAGCAACTTCAGGAGTGGAAGACTAAAATGCAGGAGCAGCAGGCTGAGCTGCAGAAACAACTCAAAGAGGCCAAGAAGGTACACAGAAAAATGAAGCATTAACAATTAATTTGTCACAAGATTGATTTTCAGTACTGTTAGGTTATTAAAATGGCTTGTACTTTTTAAGCTTTCAAGAGTGAAAGAAGCAGACATAATTTTCAGAGTTTTGTTTTGTACCTCCTTCCAGGAAGCCCGTGAGGCACAAGAGGCCAAGGACCGCTACATGGAAGAGATGTCAGACACCGCAGACGCCATAGAAATGGCCACATTGGATAAAGAGATGGCTGAGGAACGGGCAGAGTCACTGCAGGTGGAGGTGGACACACTGAAAGAGAAAGTGGAGGAGCTTTCCATGGATCTGGAGATCCTTAGACATGAGATTTCAGAAAAAGGTCTCTACTCACTGATCCACAAGGGCCTCTTCATCTCTAATATGTCTGAATCTCCCTCTTTCTTTCCTTGTCATTGTCTCTTTAATTTATACACTGCTTCCATCACTGTATATCTTCTCTTTTTCTCCTGCAGGCACAGATGGAGCCGCCTCAAGTTACCATGTCAAACAGCTGGAGGAGCAGAATGGCAGACTAAAGGAGGCCTTGGTTCGGTCAGTCACATGTCTAACAAGCTTGTTTTGATTAGTGCATACATTCAGAAAATAAAAAAGTACCTTAAGAGGTCCCATGAAACATTTCTAGACTTCGCAGTTTAGGCTGTCAACATTTCTTCAGGCATTTAAATAACTTTTATTTGTCCTTTGCCTTTTTAGGTTGCGTGACCTGTCTTCCTCAGAGAAGCAGGAGCATGTGAAGCTGCAGAAACAGATGGAGAAGAAGAATTCTGAGCTTGAGACTCTGAGGGCTCAAAAAGAAAAACTGCAGGACGAAGTCAAGCAGGCAGAGGCCACCATTGATGAATTAAAGGAGCAGGTACTGTCAGTGAAATGCAATAAATGAGGACAAAATCTTAAGATTACACTACAGCGAATACAGAAGAAAGTGAATCAAAGACAATTACTGAAAGAAAAGATTTAGGCTGAGCTTCTAAAAGAAACAACAGGCTCTTACATGTGTGTCATCTCAGAATTTATTTATATATGTATGCTTGCTTGTGGGCGTTGCTCGTACCAGGTGGATGCTGCTCTGGGCTCAGAGGAGATGGTGGAGACCCTGACAGAGAGGAACCTTGACCTGGAGGAGAAAGTCAGAGAGCTGAGAGAAACCGTCACTGATTTGGTTTGTACAGCTGCATTTATGATTCCTATCTTTATAATTATGTTCATACTATACAAATAATCACAGAGGGGAAATTCTATATTTATTGTAAATTTAAGGAAGAGTTCCCACTGTCATTTTACTTTTAGCAACGTGATGGTAAAAGTAACGATAAAAGATTGTCTAACCTTTTCTTGTGACAACAGGAGGCCATCAATGAGATGAATGATGAGCTCCAGGAAAACGCTCGGGAGACAGAAATGGAGCTGAGGGAGCAGTTGGACCTAAGTGCAGCAAAGGTCAGAGAGGCTGACAAAAGGGTGGAGGCTGCCCAGGAGACCGTAGCTGATTACCAACAGACAATCAGCAAATACAGAGATCTCACTGCCAGGCTGCAGGTAGGTGGAGAGCAGAGAAACACACACACACACAGATAACAAACAATACTGTTTATTAACTATCATGTTCACAGAGTGACGCAATCAAATGATGCTTGTTGGATGAAGAAACTTAACACCTACATTTTATGACACTATGTTGTTTTTTTCCTGTGCATCAGGAGGCCAACAGGGAGCTGACCAGCCAGCAGAATGCAAATGCTGAACAAGTTCAACAACCTCCAGCTGAACTATTTGACTTCAAGATCAAGTTTGCTGAGACCAAGGCTTATGCTAAGGTAAGAAACCTTCATGTGTCACTGTGCAGGGAAAGATGACTAGTAAGATTTCACCAGTTTACAACTTTGAGGCTATTTGCTTGTTGTCTGTGTCCCAAGGCCATTGAGATGGAGCTGAGGAAAATGGAAGTGGCTCAGTCAAACAGACAGGTATCCCTTCTCACCTCCTTCATGCCAGACTCCTTCCTTCGTCATGGTGGAGATCACGACTGTATTCTGGTCCTTCTGCTCATCCCCAGGCTCATCTGCAAGGTATGAAATTGCACATAGGTTTGGAGGTGCAATAATAAGAAGTAGAAAAATAAGTTCAAGCCTTTTTTGTGAAATCCTTTTAACTTTATTTGAACTGCTTTTTTATGTGCTTGGTTTGTGTCTCTAATGCTTCTGAATGTGTATGTGTCTGTCCGTTACCTACTAGGCTGAGCTGATCAGTAAACAGGCCCAGGAGAAGTTTGACTTGAATGGGAACTTGGCCCAGATGACAGGGCTCAGAGGGCCTCCAGGAGAGCAGCGCAGCTTTGCCTCAGGCCTGGTGTATTCTCTGAGCCTACTGCAGGCCACTCTGCACAAATATGAACAGTAAGCAAAAAAAAAACTTCTCAATAATGCGTCACAAAACTGTGAACAACTATGAAAAAATGTCTGCTAGTAAAACTTTGTTTTTTTTAATAATAAAAGGTAAATGTCTGTTCTTTTCCATCTTGCTCTTTTTGCAGAGCTCTGAATACCTGCAGTGTGGAAGTTTTTAAGCGGATGGGTACACTTTACTCTGAAATGAGCTTCCATGAGCGCTCTCTGGATTACTTCATTGATCTGCTGCATAAAGATCAGCTAGATGAGACTGTTCAGGTGGAACCTCTGACCAAGGCCATCAAGTACTATCAGGTAAAAATAGAATGTGGTTTTATGTCTAAGAACCTACTAGATGTGTATCTGGACACACAGGCACTATACAACTTAAAGATTCACAATGTATTTTGAAAGAGAGGCCCAATCCATTTTCTCAATATCAGTGTTTTCTCAAATCTTCAAATACTCATTTAAAACTATTTTGTGACAATATTAAATGAGTCTCTTTTAACTTTTTTAACTACTATCAAACAAATATTGTAATAAACATGTTTCTATATGTACATCCTCAAGTGTGAAATACAAATTTAAATAAAACATACACAACAATGTATTTGATTAAATGTAAAATTTTCTTAAACAAAGTTAAACATGAACTTTCTTACTTACTTTTTCTTCCAGCAACTGTTCAGCATCCATCTGGCAGATCACACTGAAGATTGCACAGTGCAGCTGGCTGACCACATTAAGGTACTTCCAGCTTCTCCGTCCTTTACAAAGCTTTTGACAGTTTAATTTTAATTACAGATTTAACACACATCTACATTCTTAGTTGTTTCTTTAAATGATAGCAGATTTATTCTGATGTGGTAAAAATCCAGGAGAAAACCCAACCATGTTATTATTTAAGTAACTAAACTTTTTATTTCCTTTTAGAAGAAAAAAAGATCTCAAATGAGTAAATTTGGCAGAGTGTGAATACTGTAATACATTTTTCTCATTTCCTCATGCCACACTATCATCTCCAGTTCACCCAGAGTGCCCTGGACTGCATGGGTGTGGAGGTGGCCCGTCTGCGAGCGTTCCTGTCTGCAGGACAGGAGAGCTCTAGCCTTGCTGTCCTTCTAAAAGACCTGGACACTTCCTGCTCTGATATCAGACAGTTTTGTAAGAAGATCCGCCGTCGCATGCCTGGGACAGATGTTGTAGGAGTTCCTGCTGCTGTCAATTTCGGACCACAGGTGTGGGACACTAAAACAAACAGACAGAAAACCTCTTTTCTCTGTTTTACTACACCATTTATGTTTATGCGTTTTGAGATCCACTAACATACTATAAATCACTGAACAAATAAAGCTCATACAACAAAGATATATCTACATATGTATCTGACTGACATGCCTTGTCTTATCTGGGAGGTGTCGGAGACACTGACGGAGTGCAGGCGCCAGCAGACCCGTGTGGTGGCTGTGCTGCAGGAGGTGGCTGCAGCTGGAGCTCAGATGGTCGCTTCACTGGCAGAACAGGAGGGGCTTAATGCTCTGAAACTGGAGGACATCGCCTGCAAAGTAGTGGAGCAGGTAGCTTAACTGTCAATACTCATGCACCCTTTTTTTAATACTCATGATAGACACAACAGGCCATTTGTTACGGATTATTTTAGTTTAGTTAAGGTCTTTTTGGTTAGTATTAAGAGAGAATATGTAGTTAGAGATGTTCTCACCAGACCAGAGGCTGACCAAATATTTTTTGCAAAGGGTTCGGGTATTTCTTGGCATTTGTTGTATTTTCTGAATTTGTGATCGGGGTTGTTATAACCATTTCCAAATTCTGATGTATGTTGAGCTTAGGTTTTTAAAACACTTTGTCCTTTGTTTAGAGTATCATAAGTAAGTCATTGTGAGAAAAGTAGACATAGCTGCAGCTGTCACAGTGGAACACCTACCTAAGTCTACACTCTTCTCCCAGGTGTATGGCTCTCATGGCCTAAATGGCCCAGAGTGTCTGCGTCAGTCCTGCAGCTCCGTCATCACCACTATGAACAAGATGGCCACAGCCATGCAGGAAGGAGAGTATGATGCTGATAAACCACTGCGCAAGGTAAGGGGATGCTTTAACTTTCTTTCACATTTTAATCAGAGTTTTCACAGTGAAAGTCAAGCATATTTTTGCAGTTTGTCACTTAGTTTTTGATTGTGTCCCCCATGTCTTCAGACTCCTCCTGTGGAGATAAGAGCATCCACCGTCAGAGCAGAAATGACTGATGCTGAGGGTCTTGGAGTTAAGCTGGAAGACAGAGAGACAGTCATCAAGGAGCTCAAGAAGTCACTCAAGATCAAGGTGACACACTCGTGCAGACACCCCCAACAAAATCACACATCCAGAATTCCACTTAAGCTTACCACACTGTGAGTAAAACTGTCAGAAAACAGTACAGGTATACTTACAGTGATTGAACATCTCTCCCCCAGGGCGAGGAGCTGAGTGAGGCCAATGTCCGTCTGAGCCTGCTGGAGAAGAAGCTGGACACCTCCACCAAAGATGCAGATGAACGGGTTGAGAAGATTCAGACCAAACTGGACGAAAATCTCGCACTGCTGAAGAAGAAAGAAAAGTAAGAGCAAGAAGAAGCAGAGAAAATAAAAAAAAATTCAAACATTTAGATTTCAGATTTCATGTCCTTTTCTGACTTAATCTTTTTCTGACTTGCTCTTTGACCATTCTTTCCCCTCATCTTCAGAGAGTTTGAGGAGACCATGGATGCTCTGCAGGCTGACATCGACCAGCTGGAGGCAGAGAAAGCAGAGCTGAAACAACGCATTAATAACCAATCAAAGATGACCATCGAAGGGTTGGTAGGGAGAGGCCCTCCTCCTTCTGGGATTGCCTCCATTGTTCAAGGATCTGCAGGTGGTGAGTCACTGTAACGACTGTCACTTTTAAGAAAGTAGATTTAAATGCTGCAATTTTATGTTTGATGGCAGTCCTGATGGCCTTTAAATCAACCATCTGAACAGCAGGTTTCAACCAGCTGGTAATGACATTTTGCCTGTAGTTGGTGTGACTGATCCACTGCAAAAGCAATAAATGTATTTAATGACTTGGCATTAATCAGACTTTAAAACAAGGCATCCTAGTGCTTAAATGTCTCTTACTATTCTTTCTTTGTCTCTCCTGCAGGTCTGCCTCCATCCATGGCAGGACCAGTTCAGGTAGTGGACTCTCCTCTTCTCCGACAGCAGGTTGAAGCCCAGAGAATGGGCATCAAACACCTCAAGAATGAAAACAACAGACTCAAGGTACACTAATGTTGGTGTTGTCATAATTATACATAATGCTTGCTGTCTACAGCCTAGTGAAATTGACCCAGAGTATATGTGACTAACAGGCAGAGAAGATAAGAGCACAACTGGCCTCCCTGCCTCCACTCTGCCCTCCCAAACTACCACAAGTGTCCAAAGAAAGCTCCATGCCACCAGAGGGACTGAACACAAGCATCTATCGCAAGACTGACCAAATGCTGGCAACCCTGCTCAAGCTGAGTGCAGAGGTAAAAGTGGTGGATGTCAGCGGGAAAACAGCAGGTGTGTGTTTAAGTTTCGAGGTTTTTCTCTCCTTTGTATGTATGCGCTCCTTGTTCTCGGCTGAATGAACTGGTTAATTTTCCAGTTAGTGCCAGTGCCCAGCTGCTGGAGCAGACAGCTCGACTGCAGAACCTCAGCGATGCTCTGGACAAACTCAAGGTGACAAGTTCAGGATCATATCTGTTCTCCTTATGATGTCAGTAAAGTGACAGCAACATTAAACCAAATGTTTGGACACCTCTGTTTCAGGGAGAAGTAGCCGAACATGTAGTCTCATATCAGCCTGGAGCAAAAGCCACCTCCGACTTTGCCACTTTCCCAGTTTCCTCCTATGTTAAGGTAAAGCCACATAATGTATACAAGCTATCAGTATTATTTTTCTAATTAGATTCTAATACTTGTTCAAGAAATTATATTATGCACATATTTGTGTTGTTTTCTAGGCCAAGGAGGAGAAGCAGGGAGGAACAGTGTTTGTGGGTCGTGTTGCCATTCCATGTGCCCCTGGACAGGAACAAGTCCACCGCCTCGTTCTATCACAGCAGCAGTTACAGCAAGTGCACCACCTCCTAATGACCTAAGACAGCATAACATTGGTCCACCGCCTCGACTGAAATCAAGAAAGCTTTTGTTCTTTATTATTTCCAGCTTTTACCTAACTTCAGCATTCTCCTCTGTTATACCTTTTGCTTTTCACTATTCTCAGGAAACTGTATCCAACATTTGTTTAAGTTAACACTATAGCACTAACAAAAGTGCAGCACAACAAAGTATTTCTATTGATGTTAATTGTTAGGCGTTTGATAATTTGGAATGAAGTCCAGGTGGGTTTGACTCCTAAATGTTACATCATGAGGGTGTCATGTTTTCATCACTCAAAGTTTGTATGTACCAATTTCACAAACTTTGTGCAAAAGAAGGGGATATTTTTACTGTACTTGCACCTTCTGGGTTTTTCCCACTTGCATCTTTTGTATTTCTTGTCAGTAAGCCAATAAAAGCAAGCAATTTACCTAAAGGCAGGAAACTTCTTGATTTACGAGGATTTTTTTGGCCTATTTGTCATCTGTAATCTGTTTTTCACAAAATAAGATGCTCCACAGTTTGCATCTTAAAATGAGGATCTGTTCACAGTAGTTCAATTAAGAGTCCAGATGTTTTCTCTTGGAGAGTCGAATACTAGATTTTCTTAATTCAGTCATGTCCAGTTTAGGGCACCAGTTTCTTTATATTTTTATTCTATTCAAATCAAGTTGTTGTTAACTTTAAGTGAATATGGACAACATTGCCTACATTCAAATGACACGCTACAGTGATCATGAGGAATGTGCGTATATTAGAGGATTACATGTTAGCTATATACTATAGTCATACCAAGGTAATCACATAATCTGTTTCTGACTCCTTGTTATGTAATAAATACCAGATTTTACCAAAGCATCTGTACATTTTTCAAATATTAGTAATCAGGCTTAGTTTACTGTGTCAGGAACAAGGCCTTTAAAGTTCCAAAGCAAAACCAGCTGTTACAGAGGTGCAGGATATGAATATATGTCAGAAAGATCATCAATGTAGAACTTTAATAAGTAAATGATTTAAAACAAGTAAAAAAAAAATCACCCTTGAAATCCTAGAAACAACTTTAATAGGACATGGACTTGACACACTTGAGGTGCAGCATTCAAAGTGCTTTTTATATTTCAAATCTATTTTAAGGGCTAAGGAACAAACTCACAGACTGGATACTAAAACAACTAATTTACAAAGTAACTAAAGGAGGAACCTGTGTGTGTCAGGGGACTTTCACTGAATTAAAATCTGAGAGACTGAAGTAGACAATACAGCAAGTGGAGTGAGTGTACTACGTGTCTGGATCTTGTCCAAGACTTCTCAGTAGCGGCGGCCATGACGAGTATACTGACTGGATCTGTGATAGGTGTACGGGGTGTAGTGATGCCTGGTGTGACGGCTCCTCATTACATAGTGACGATCATGCTCATGGAAATCTGTGGAACAAACAGAACATGTCGATGGTTTCAAAGACACTTTCAAAAGACTGTCAGAAGAGCCACAAGCACCTTTGTCTCAAAAACAAGTACTTCAATTGCAGCACAGAGTGAAATTTAACCATATTGGTTTGGTAGCTGAAAAATATTTCATTTTCATCCTGTGTACTCACTTTCACATTTTTACCAGCATACCAATGTCTACACACTTACCATTTCTAACCTGTCCACGTTTAAAATTTTCTCTGTAGACTGGCTGAGGTGGTGATGGGAGGGCAGGCCTGTAGGCTCCAGCAGCCCTGTGGCGATTTGTCTGTGTCTCTGGGTTGTTCTCCTCGAAGCTTATGTACTCAGAAGAAAGGGAATCACTAGTGAACTCCTTGCTGTAGCCATTGTATTTTTCCCTTAATGGCTGACGCACTGAGGGAGACGAGAGAGAGAGAGAAAGGGAAGGAAAAGCAGGAAAACACTTTTTCCAATAAAAAGAGCAAGTTTGTGTGGCTGTTCTGGCCCTGTGTTTTGAAGTTAACTCTGCCACACAATAACCTAACATTTATTTGTTTTTATTGTTCTACATGACTTATGATAGGCTCTGTAATCACACTGAATTTATTTCATCTCATTTGAACATAAATAAAAGACACAGCTAAAAAGAAATTAGTGAAACCTTACAAAAAAAAATGTCTCACCTGTGCTGGAATTGTAGTTTGTAGGACTCTCTACTCTGCAGATTCCTGTAAAAACAGAATTACCTGCATCAGAAAACAGTACCAAACTAAACTTCTGGTCATCCTCTAAACTTAGCTTCTGTAAATTTCAGAGAAGCTTTTACAAATTTTTTCTTAAAATTTAAGTGAATCTTAACCCCCCCAAAAAATAGAGTTTAAGCCAAGATTTAACAGGGAATCTCATGTCAGTTTAAGCCAGATTAAGGCATGATATTACACAACATTTATTGTTCCCCTTTCTCATTTTCAGATGGATTTTTTTTTTACATTGGGGGAAAAAAGATAAACAGATGTGACCTAGTATTACAAAATTGATTAAAATTCCCACATCTGAAGTGATCTGAAAATTACAATTCCTATTTATATTTGACTCTAGACGGTTGATGACAATGAAACAGGTACCAATCCTAACCTTAGATGCTGGTGTACAGATTCTCTTCACATTCTTTTAATAGATCTTGTTGGTATTTTTGATTTATATTACCAACATTTTCTTACTCCTTGTTCATTCATCAATACAAATAATCCAAATTAACACATCATCTAATGTCTCACCTCTAGACTTGGTAACTTTTTTATCAAAAGGCTGATAATCAGTTACCACAGAAGGCTCTAAAGAACAAAATTGTGTCAACCAAATTTAATTAGATGAATGAATAAACCGGAGGACCTTCGTTAACGCAGGCTGTAAATGCATATTTGTGTTTGAATGGCTAAGAATTGCCAATCAGTCTGCGTCTGATGTGTTATGAAGTTAAAACATGGTAAAGTAAAACACCATCATCCTATAACTGCAGTATGCCTAAATGACAAGTAATGCCTCACAGTGGGAGTGTCACTCCTCTATGTGTGTGTGTGTGTACACCCAGTCATCCATCTTACCGACATTAGTCAGTGAACAAGACATGACAACACCCCAGGCTTGTGCACTGTGCTGTAACAGCAGAGAGGTTATCCTGCGATGAGCAAGAGCGTTCCAGTGGACTCCATCCATGGTGCGAAGGTGCAGCGAGAAGCGGAACTGGTAGTGAAGATCCAACACATCCATCCCATAAGAGTCAGCCAGAGTCCCGCTGTAAAAGTTGGCTTCAATCACATCGTGACGCAGTTGGGGAGCCTTGTGCTCAATCTGAGGTGAAGCAAAGAGAGAAGACAAAGCAGTGTTAAGGCTGAGAGAGCAGAGGTAGTCCAAAGAAAACACATCTTAATGTTAAAAGTACAAGTCATGACATTTCTCCATTTTCAGTCACTTATCTAAGCTACTGTGATCAGAGTACATATGTGCTGAATGATTGTACAACTCAATAATGGTTAATTACCACTGATGACTCATGCCTAAGTAAGAAGGTGTAAGAAGAGATACTTTTATGGCAGATTGTGTATCAGTTTGACCAAACAATAACAAATATCTGGTCATGATTGAGACACTTGGAGATGAAGTACCTCAGGAACCAGGAAACCACCATTGATCCTCTTTCCTAAGGGCATGGTGAGGTTCCATATGATCAGGGTTTTCTCAGGAAGAATCTGACGCAGCTCTTTGAAGAACTTATTCAGGTTCTCCTTGTAGTCATCGAGCCACCTGGCAAAGTATCTACAAAACATAATAGGTATGACTGTATCTGTGTCAAGTACAAATTCTCTATGCACAAACTAAAAATTTGGGCTTAATCAAAAGAGAGTATGGAACATCTTATACTGAGGAAAAGGTTAGACAAATGGCTTTAGTGACTGATGTGGTTTAGGCCTAAACCTGGTTTCAAGTTAATCTCTATCCAAATGTAAATGCAAAAACACAATTAAGTGCTGTCATGAGCATGCCAAACCAACAGAAAGCAACACAACCCTAACTCTACAGCCACCCAGAGAAAAAAGAAGTCTTAAAAAACCTATTACCAGAAAGCTAATTGCAACTAGAGGTTGGAGTTTATTAATTAATATTCAAAACCTAGAACACTGGTGTTGGGGACTGTGTTGTTGGAGTGTTGGATTATTGAGTAATCAAATTAGTGCATTCTAATACCTCAGTTTCTCACTAAAATAAAAAGAGACTGTACATTTGTGTGTAAACATGAAAATTTCTGCTCAGGGGCTAGCATCAGTGCTTTATCGCCTCATGTAAACAAAAGAGTTAAGGACACACAATCTCTGCTCAACCTACAACTCAAAGTTAAAGGCAGTTTTTTACTTTTGTACACATTATCAAAAATAACCACTCAGGACACCACTGTGAATAACACAACAGGACCAACCTTGAAATATCCCAGACACAGGAGTTGACAATGACTACATCTGGCTTCAGGCCATTGCGGAAGTCTTCTAGGATGCTCTGCATGTAGCGAGAGTAGACTCGTGTCACAAAGTAGAAGCGGACCAGGTGGTGATCAGACTGAAACTGTCGAACCTCCCGGTACTCTGTTCCATTGTGCATCCTACTTAGCAAACCTCCTTCCACCAGACGGTCCTGTTCAAAGCTCATCTCACCCTAAAGCAAAATATGAGATAGGACAACAAGACCAAATGGGGATGGAGACACAAATTACCTATTAAGATAGAACAATAAAGATTTTCAATAAAGACAAAGACAATAAAGAAACTGGATTATAGCTTGTCCCAGGACCCTGTAAAAAGAAGTCTAACAATAAAAAAATGTTACAAGTGCAATGGTTCTGCACTGAACTTACTGGAATCATAATGACAACAAACAAAAAACAATTAAAAACTGGACAGTTTCGCCTTCTATTTTTAACAGCATGTAAACTTGGTAAACATTAGTTTTCCGAACATCACTTACCTTGCTCTTGAGTTGTTTTGCAGAGAGATATTTCTCCTTCTGCAACAAAAGAACAAGGTCTTTGTACACAGACCTTTGAACTGAGGAGAAAATGCAGAGAGCATTAAAAGCAGCAGTCAGAGAAGGTGATCCACAACTGAACATCCAACAGAGGCATGCTTACACATTTCTTCTGATTGTAACAAGCTAGCAAAGTTACTTGTTAAAACTTGAAACGTAAATTGAGGAGTTAACCCACGTACCATCCATTCTTGAGCATTTAGATAAAATGATGTTCATATACTTATTATGTTTTCCTACTAAAAATGGCTGCCGTAAAACATTGAAAACATATTTGTTCCTTTCAAAACTTTTTTTCTTCTTAAAATAAAGTGTATTTAAAGGTTTAGCTGACTGTTACTCACTGGAGTCTCCAAGCACCACAACGAACTTGTTATGTAGCAGCCGCCTGGCCTGCTGGTGGGTAACGCACTTCATCGTCTCTTTCTGTTAATTATAAAATGAGACATTTTTGAGAAAACTGAAAACTAAATCACTGCAAAACTGAGAGGTTCACTCACCAATGAATTTAGTGGCTATTATTAAGTGTCGGTAAAGTTTGGGTTTAAAAATGCTTTTAGTCAAATGGTTGACATTTGAAATTCCTGAGCCTTGTTGACGTTAACTCTATAGTTCACGCTACCGTACCGTTACTAATTTAACAGCTGCATAGTAATAAGCTAGCCTCAGGGCTAGTTAACTGGCTTAAGTGTTGATTTAAGCTAACCGAAAACGTTACTTACCATTATTGAAATTAAGAGCAACAGTTAAAGATAGCTTCTAACGCTACTTTTCCGTTTTAAAATCAAACTTGAGTATTTAATGTTATTCTTTTTTAATTTAATGTTAGGTTTCGGACTTTGGAAAGTCAATCATCACAATCTGGGCCTGTTAAACTCCAGAAACTAAACGCGCAATGGCCTAACCGCCTGACTTTACTGTTAAAGTTCTTTGACGACTCGAAAGAAGTTTAAATTATGTTATTTTTCTTTTTTTTAGCTTTTACATTAAGTAAATACTTGTAACTGGACTCCGTCGTTATTAAGATAAGCTAGACGACAGGTGCCCGCACTTTGATGACCCCTTTAATGATTAACGGAAATGTCAAGATTTTCGTGCGTATTTTGAATCACAGTCTCGCGAGGCTATCTTTGATAGCTACTTGAAAACAAGTAAAATTTAAAAGCTATTGTGTATTTTCATAAAATTCTCTTAAAATTGTGCATCAAACAGCTGTTCGTTTGAAAAAACGTAATATAATTGCAATAAAATTGAACTAATATACTAATATTTTTTTAAACTTTGAATCACGATTTTCTAATTAGATTTTACAATGAAACTACAAAATGAATCTAAGGTTTAAAACGTAAACTTTTGTTACATTTGCTTGTGTGTCATGTTATGTTGTTGATTGTGTTATGAACTCTGTTTAAATTATAGGTCCAGAGAACAGCCAGTACTCCTGTGCTTGAATAACACCATCTGGTACCCTAATTCCCATGTTTAGGGTAAAAATGGTAATTTTATTAAAAAATATGCAGCTAACCAAAAATTTAAGATATGGTATAGAACTAAAAGTTTTAAAAAAGTCCTTTTTGTGTAACCCTCAATTTTAGCATAGGATTACATTTTAATTCTAAAAGAGTAACATACAAAATCATTTAACAGTCATTTTAGAGTTATTTGCCCCAAGTTTGGTCAAAAAATAAATTAAACTCAGGAATATGTTTTCTAAAATATTGACACATCATAGAGATATGGACCTGTACACTGAATATATAAAATCCATGAATAAACTTCACAGAGCAGCCTTGGATGCCTTTCAGTAGGTGTTTTTATTTCACTGTTTTTGAAAATGATGAAAAAGAACAAAATCACCTTTTTTATTTCATACTATATGCTTTTAGAAGGAGTCACTGTTGTCATCATCAAAATCTATCATTTGCATTGGATCTTTTTTCTTCTCTTCCTCTTGTTCCTCCTCTTCCTTCTCCTTCTCCTCCTCCTCTTCCTCGTTCTCTTCTTCTTCATCTGTCTCATCTTCTTTCTCACTTTTGCTTTTCTGGTGAAACTCCTGGTATATCCCGGTCAGAGCTTTAGCTGCTTCAAGAGACACTTTCAGATTCCCAATCACCTCCTGATCTTCATCCACACTCACGACTGGAGAAAACAGAGACAAAATTAGACACTGCTAACCAGAGAGGGGAAAACGGACCTTAAAGGAGGGAAATGAGAAACATACATAATATTGAGAAGAAATCTGTGCTTAAATTGCTATTGATGGCTGGATATCTATGGTACCCATGATTGATTTTTTAATGACGATAAAGATTAAAGTATTCAAAACTATTGCTTGGAATATATCAGACACATAGTTGTGAAACTGCTGCCACCTTCCTGGTTACAAGTGTTCATCAAAGTGATGCTTTTAAGTAGGTTTGAGAGTTTTGGTATCTAGGTTAACTTGCATGGTTGTCCATATCAAAACACTGTCAATAGTTTCCACTTTTACTTTTGCAAAAACAATGCAAATACAGAACTTACTGTCAATTTGTTGCTCAATGACATCATTTCCTGTGAGTAGCAGTTCTTGTAGGTCCAGAAAAGCATGCCCTACATCCACACACTCCTCGTCATCGTCCATGGGCTCACTGACAACTGTGAACTTTAACCTTGCCAGGACACAGACAAGCACACTTTGATTTCATGGTTTGGGAAAAGAGACCTCCAAGAAACTCCCAAAACTGATATATTCTCTCATTCATATGTAACATGAACCACAAACAACAGTGACACTACCTGCCCTGATTGGGGTCACTGCCCTCCAACATGGTGTAAAGATACTGTCTGAGTGGAGCTGAATGTGAACCATCTACATAAATGACTGTGGGAGACAAACAGAGAGATTTGGGGATCATAAAGGAGCTTTGAGAAGAAATCTTTGAGAAACAAACAAAGCTCATCCACTCTCACCTCGTGTGAAATTGTAGTGAATCTCCTCCCCCTTTGTGGGTTTGCGGAGGGACATGGGTGTTTCTGTCGTCTCCATCGGGACGCCCAGCAGCCGATATTCCACATAAACGCGCTGCACTGACTTGTCCAACGCAACATGAGAGGATGGTTCAAATGTCAGGGACAAAATCTCCACTCTCAGCTTGTCCCCCTGAAACGCAATGAAATACTGTTCAGTTCACTGGTTTTTACTAAAGCAGACAAACCACACTGACTTCTGACAAATTTATCTATTTCTATCATAACATCTTAATCATCTTTAATACAACTTTTTCTGTCTGTCTCTCTCTCTCTCAGTCAGTAACTTCATTCATACCTTCCTCATTTTTCGTTTTGGTGAAATGATGATAATGTCGCTTTGAGAGGAACTTGACTCTGAAGACTCAGGGGCCTCACTGTCTTGTGCAGCAGCTGTAAAGTAAAAAACACAAACATTGAAAAAAGATTCATTTCAAATAAATTTAATAGGCCAAGGCTTTAACAGGCTTCAAATTACTGTAAGAAACTCAAGACATGTGTTAAGGACTATTGTGTTAAAATGAATAGTTACCACTCTCACTCCTCTCCTCTTCCTCCTCCTCCTCTTCCACTGACACTTGATCCATGGGTGGAAGATCCTTATAAGAGGAAATTATATACAAGGCAGCTTACCAGCCAGTTCTAAATAGTTGTTTTCAATTTCTTGTTTGGGAGAGCCCCTACCTGAGTCCTGGCATCGCTGGCAGAGCTCCTCCTCGACACTGTAGCCACTGATTGTCTGGAAGATGTTCCCTCTGAAGACCTTACATAAGAGTTCAAAATATTGTTGAACTTTACTAATTTTATCTTAAAAACAGTGTGACTAGAGACAAAAATTATGTCTATTAAAAGCATAGGTGGTAAAACACATTTAATCATAAAATGTTCTCTGAGCTTGGATTGAAATTTCATAGAACTTCATCAAGAATTTTCAAAGAAAAACAAATCTGGTACTTACTTCCTTGTTGGCAGAAGAGAGGGTGTGGTCAGTCTTGGCTCAGGTGTCAAATGGGGAGTGTGCTGGTAAAGGTCATGTGACCTCTTGGTCGATCTCTTTCTGTCTGTGGACTGGCGAGTGGCCACAGAGGTGGGTTGCTCTGGTCCTGTGCTCTGTGAGCTTTTCTGTTTGACAGCTGGAGGCTTAGGCTGTACAAAGTTGAGTATACAAGTAAACAAAAAAGTTCATACTACAATTCTGTTGAAACATATCTTAGCTCTTGCTGCTTATGTAGGGGCTCAAAACCTTACCCAAGCTTCAGTCTCTCTCTGCACTGCTTTGGTTTCTCTTGACTCAAGTCGCTGAGTCTGCAATGAAGATGCAGAAAACAAATATTAGACAAGGGAACATGGTGTCTTTGAACATATCATGTATTCAGCTTTTCCACACATAATTTTAACAATTCCTTTTAAAGAGGATTAGGACTGCCATCACATTTTATCAGCTCTCTTATCTAGATGTTGTTGTACAAAAATTACACATGTTGCTCTCCAGAGCTTTACTGATGATTTCCATAACTTTTGACACACTATAATATATGACATCACCTTTACTCTGGGCTTGGCTATTGGCCTCTGTGATGCTTCAGCCTCCTCTCTTCTCCTCTCCTCCCTCTCACTGCTCTCCATTGCTCTGTCCTGTCCACTCAGCACAGTGTCCACTGATGGATGGAAGGGGTACTTCCACTTCAAAATGACCCGAACCATGCCCCGAGGTCCTCCGGCAGGATCCCTCAGAACATAGTCACCTAGCAGAAGAGAGAAATCAGTTTGTGTCAAAGGGAGCAGTTTGTCCTTTAGCCTGGAACAATAACTACATTATGACCTATTGCAGGAAAATATCAGTTTTCACGTTTAAGGGACATGTGATGTAACTCTGAGAAAATAAAAAGGTTTGCTTCCAACTTTAACTTAATCAATGCTATCTCTGGCAGAAAAGATTATTATCTCTCTTCCCTCACCTCTGATCTCCCTGCCTGTTGCCAGGGCTCGCAGTGGGATGGGAGTCTTGGCCAAATAGGCTGGTGGTATCTGGTCATCGCTGTCGTCAAACACATACACCCACAAACTGCTGGACCTGGGCAAGAGTGGAGTGAATGTTGTCATTTAGCAAAAATATATTAATTAATTAATAATAAATTAATAAGTAAGGTCTCTCTTAAGTTCTTTTAGTTACTTAATATACTGTAATAACTTGGTTCCAGACATAAGAATTAAAAGCAACTCAACTGCTTAAAAACTCACAAAAAACCCCCAAACACAGCAAAAATGTGGGGATATATTTTATGTTTCCAGACTGTTATACCTCAGATAGTGCAACACATCGGCTGTCACTGCTAGTGGGTAGCTGGTGGCATCATTGAACACCGGGTCAGTGGTGCACTGGGCTGTTTTAGAGACGTGAGGGGGCAGGTCGTAGAACCTGTATGTCAGGTAGGCATCAGGAAGAAGTCCAGGCCAGCGAGCACTGAGGCCCACACAACGTTCCAACATGACCACCAACTCATTTGGAATCCCCCCACCATAGTCATGTAATTCCTGGGGGAAAATACATATAAATATATTCATTTAAATGAACACAGCTCTAAATAATAGCCATATTACTATTGCATCTGTCTTTGGAGACAGCATGTTTCCTTGATTGTACACAAGCATCATATATACTCTATAGTACAAGCTGACAGAAAAATGTTTATCTGAATTGTGGACATTATTTTGAAAAAATATGATTAATAAGTCACTCTCTCACCTCATGACAAGCCTCTTGCCAGCCAAGAGAGATCTGCACTGGACCCTTCTGTCCAGCTGTTCTACTGTCAGCTCCTCTCTCAATCACAGGGTCTGCAGGCTCTGCAGGATGAAATAAGCGCACCCAGAAATCCACAACACCTATGATTTCACCCTCAGAGCCTTGAGGAGAGATGGACAGATATTCAGAAATTGGTTGATAATTAACATTCTAAAAGCATTATGTAATATACAAAAGGAATTAAAGACAAAGAAGAACTCTAGCACAAAATGTAAACGTGTGCAGGAAAATGAGTTTTAAATCAAGTGTTTCCTCTTTTTATGCTTTACTCACCCTTGATGTTAACACATCCAGCAATGCGCTCCCCTCTTCTTTCCATAGCACTCATTAGGGGCATCTGCCCACTTCCATGTGTCATAAACCTGACCCCTCCTAATGCCTGGTGGAGCTCCATTCTGACTCTTGACCCCTGACCTCCCAGCCTTCCCACATCTCGGGCTGTGAGAGCATAGCGGGATGTGAAGCTGTAGTTGGGTTGGCTGCCTGACACCAGAGGAGTGGAGTGTACCTCAAAGTCCAAGAGGCCGTAGGTGCAGAAGGTCACAATGTCTTCACGTCCGTCCCCTCCTGGACGGATGCTCCCCATAGTGCGAAGCCCTGCTGGGGTGAAGGTGGCGGCCTTCAGGTAAAAAAAAAAAAAATAGAACATAAAAACCCAATAGATTTCAGCCTTATTAAAAATTATTAAGAAATAGGACAAAAAACATTAAATTCAGGGAAGTTTGAGTGTTTTCAGACCTTAAGGTGGATCTCCAACAGTGACTCCCCAGCCCTCAGCTGAGAAAAACACAGGTCATCTTCAATGGGCTGTTCCACTTCCTGGTCTCCAGCTGGCCAGGTGTACTGCACTGGTATGGTTTGTTTGGAGTTCCTGGGGCTGTATGCTAACTCTTTCAACTGAGCTTTAGAAAACAAACAAGAGAAAAGTAAAAGTTTCTAAAGATACTGAAGGTAGTTTTTGCTGCTCAGCTATGCAGCTGTTTTTTCTTTACAAACTACAAGTGTTAACACATCCCTTCCTGCAATCAATTATCAAGGAGCAGCACTGAAGCAACTGATTTGGAATGACACTGGGTTCCCTTGCCTCTGTCAAAAAAATTGTCGTTCATACCCTGTAAAGTATTGATCTGAAGAGCTCTTTTTGACAAAAGTTTGTCTTTGTCTGCCATCCTCCTCCTGCCCTCCTCCCTCTCTTTTTCCATCTTCTGGCTGACTGTGTTCAACTCTTCCTTAAGAAGGAAAGTTTAATCAAAGACAAGTTTAGTCAAAGTGGGAGAACAAACATTTCAAGATAGCTCAGAGAATGTCAGTGAGGTGAGTATCAATGCTGACTGCAATTTTGTGATGTGTTATTAGACTGTAAAGATGGGTTGTGTGTACCTGCAGGTCTTCGCTGATACGGTGCTCCAGCAGTAGAAGCTTTCTGGTTTTCTGTAACTCCAGCACAGTCTCAGCATGCCTTGCTTGGATGTTTACCAGATCCCGGGGTGAATCCTCCACCTTCCCATCAGCCCAGAGGAAAGACAGCCTCTCCTTGCTCTCCTGCCGCATCCTAAATGCCTGTAGTTGGAGGCAGCTAGGTTTAAAAGCAATCCGTTATGTCCGTTAAAAGCAGTTTTAACAGAGGTAAAAAATGTTTGCAAACCTTGATCTGCACAAGAGTTTCACTGAGCTCCTCAACACTCATGTCAAACTCCTGAGAGAGGAAGAAAAAGAAGTTGGAGACTGTGTCAGGACATGTGCCAAAAACAAGGTAACACTCGATAACAATGAAAGACTGATGTGTCAAACAGTTGCCCAGAAATGAAACTCTCCATCTCTGACCTTGGTGACAGAGTCCAGTCTGTCCTGCAGAGCAGAAATTTGCTCTTTGTACTGGAGAATCTCTCTTTCCAGACTCCCCTGTTTGTCTCTCGTAGTGGTGGAAAACTCTAAATGAAACCACACAGAACCCATAAATGAACAAAAAAGATGGTAAATAGATGTATAATTTTATTTTGTCTCTGGGGAATTAGTTTGGCTCTACGATCTGATGCTTTAACTAACTCTGAATACATTTGTCAAACTGCAGCAGATGCAGTACCAACATGCCAAGAGCCTTACCTCTTTCTCGCTCCCTGTCCTCCTCAAACTTCTCCCTCTCTCGTCTCAGCGTTTGCCTCTCCAGCTCCAGCCTCTCTCTCTCTTCCCTCTCTGCTCGAAGTCTCCCCTCCAGCCTCTGGATATCCATCCTGCAGATGTTTTCTTCCTGTTTGTCCCACTTCTGATCCCCTTCTCTATGCTTTTCCAAGACGGTATCATGGTTGCTTCTTACAGATAAAGTACTTGAAAAGAAAGAAAAATGGTAATTATAAATACAAGGTGCAAGGAAAACCACAAAATGACTTTTAGAGATCATTGTCATATGTTGGAAGCCTTGGAAGCCTATTAACTTGTTCATACTGGCATAAATCCTGTGTATAGTCATACATTTAATATGAAACACATGTTCTTCTGCTTTTGTATGGTAGCTTACATCAATAGTGCATCTCAATTTCCAGAAAAGGTTTCATTCTTCCATCCTTTAATGTGTCCCTCTCTAAATCTTAGAGATTATTTTGCAGGGCCTCGACTTACCTCTCCAACAGAGTGTCATAGCTTTCTTTTATTTGATCCCTCTCTCCTTCCAGGTCTGATATCCTTTCCTGCAACTAAAAGAGAAAGAAATAAATCTCTAGTTTTTAAAACTGATACGACCTCTTCTTTGTCTGGACTTACACATGCAGATATAAATGCTTTACCTTGTCTACAGTCTGTAAAGACAGGGTTGATATGTTCAGTTGTCCCTCCAGTGACAGTGTTCTCTGTCTCTCCTGCTTCAGCTGCTCAGTCAGCTCCTCCACTTTCTTCAGCAGAGCTCCTTGGTTCTCCCTCAGCGACCTCTGACTCTGGGAAAACATTCAAAATTTGTTTGAGCACTAATTCATTTGTGAGTAAAGCATCACATTTCTTGTTTAGTGCATTAATTAGGCTTCTTTTTAACATGCTCTTACCTCTTCCAGCTGATTCTCATATGCCTGTAAGGAAGAGGATAGACAAAAAAATATTTATCTTTTGGGGACAAAGAGCTTACTAGTACTATACATAATTCATTGTACTTATGTAATAAAATTACAAAATATCCAAAGACACAAATAATTTATGAACAAATAAGAGCTTGTAACCTCTTGCAGGTTGTTAAACTTCTCCTCGGTGACTCTCAGGGCGACGCTCTTGTCTGAAAGCTGCTTTTGCAGACGAATCAGATCTACATTCTCTTTGATAGTTATTCTGACAGAAAAATAAATGGATAATTTTTTTAAATGATTTGTTATACAAGCAGTTTTTGTAGTAGGTACACTAAGAGCTGCAAGTGATGGAAAGATCACAAAACTGCATTTTTTTGTACCACCTTTCATTGTAAAATGATGATTAAGTATAACTTGACTCTCGCAATATCAATGGTCGTATTTCTCCTGCAGTCACCTGTGTCTGTCAGCCTGTTGCTTCCTGATATCTCTCATTGTTCCCTCGATCTCCTTCTCTTTGTCTCTCAGGGTGTCTCTGAGTGCCTGGGCAGTCAACTCCAGCTCTGCAACCCTCACCTGCTCTGTCACACTGGACCTGCTGGGAGGGGAAGATAAGGAGCGGTAAGAGTGGAAAAATGGAAGTTGGGATTAAGGGGTGGATGGAGGGCAAAGAGCCGGATATTAGAACGCTAAAAAGAACTAATACAGGAGTGGCAGAGACTCACTTGCCTCCAACAGTGTCTTAACATGATTTATTTGTTGATTATTATACACACACCTAATCAGGAAGGCTTTATTGCACACTTATATACGAAAAGGGACTTGTCTTATTAAGAAATATCCAACAAAAACTTCTAAAATATTCTTTAGTGCACATCATTTCTGCTTCTTGTTTTGTAAACCATACACTTACAATCTCTCCATCTCTGTCCTGGTGTCTTCCAACGTGGGGCCGTAGCGGGGTGGGGCAGTCTGAGCTGCCCTCCTGACTCCAGCCTCCACTTCCAAACTTTTGCCTGACAAGAAGAAGAAGAAGAAGAAGAAGAAGAAGAAGAAGAAGAAGAAGAAGAAGAAGAGAGAAATGAAGATCAGACACTAAGGAGGAGGCAGTTCTCACCACGGCTTTTCATTATATAACACACACACCTTTAAAGAACTTGTATGGTGTGCGCCCCCCAAGGTCCATGATGTGCTGCTTTGCCAGGCTGAGTTTGTTCTGTAGCAGCCCTTTCTGGCTCTCCAGCGTAGCCACACGGGCTTCCAGTTCCTGTATGGTTTCCTCCATGTCCCTCTCCTTCACACCACTGGAGCCAGGTCGAGCCTGACGAAGACGCATCAGTCTGGTGGACATCCTGAGGTAAGACAACAGAAATGATCAGTGAGCTACTCTGAGATGGCTGTTGTTATGCCTGGTCATTGGCATATGTGCCAGTGTTTCTGTATTAATGTGTTTTACCTGCGCAGTCTCTGCTCCTGTATGCGTGTGTGTTGTTTAAGCACACTGTTTTCCTCCTGCAGTCTGAGACATAGGTCCTCCAGGTGCTCTCTTGGAAACCGAAAAACCCGCTGAGGGTCTGCCAAAGAATGAACCAAATATGAAGAGACTGAATTATTCATATATCAGCAGACATAGCTGCTAATATATACTTATACTTTTGATTGAAAGTTAGCTACAGTGTAAAAAGATGAATTTGTAGTGATTTGTAGTGATTTGTAGTGAACCTTTTGCCTTCATGACATGATGTTTCTTCCATGACTTCACATCACGCACAGAATCTGGGGTAACCAGCAGCGAGATGACACACAGACAGATTTAGTAAATATATACATGTATTTACACAAATCCAAATAAATGAACTTCTAATGCAGAATTCAAAAAGACCTTTAAGTCAGATCATTTCCTACTCCTCTAACTTTACTCTTAAGACAAAATACCTCAACTAATTCTTGACTTTAAGCTGCTGTAGCTCACTGGATTTATGCTGAGAATATACATAAATGATGTTTCCTCATTGGATCATTGGCTCTGTTGCTCTATGTTAACAGTCATATTGTACATGTTGAGTAACTAGATAACACCAGTTTAAGTTGTTGTGTGCAACAATGGTGAAATTTTAACAAATTATTGTAATAAACCTTTCCACAGGAAATATACATAATAGGGGTCAGGATATTAAAGATTGCAAAACAGATGAATATCTGGTGTCCCACCTACAGTACCACTATTATAAACATTATCTACCAAATTGTGTTCGTAGTACTTAAATTTTAAAATGAACACAAATGGTCTTGTACTAATAGCTGATTAACACTGAATAATGAGCACTTTAAAGAGTCTACAACCATTTAGGAGTTTATTCATATCTATTTTGCTATAACTTGCATTGAAAATTAGTGATTGGCCTAGAGAAGTCCTATCTTAGAAGTTAAATCAAGGAAGTGTCATAGCACACATACACACAGATGGTGTGTATCCTTATTATACACACAGATAATGAGATAAGATTATATTTGAACACACAAACCTGGAATAGTTGGCATCAGCCCCCCCCTCATTAGTCCTACATCTCTGACCGGGAGATCCCCGGCTGTCTCATCCATCACTGGCGACATCACACCTCTCTGCTCAGAGTCAGCCAATCAGAAAGCTCTAGTCTCTGAAATGTCAAAAAACAGCAAATTCGTCATAACCATGTCCACTGCTGGTTCACTGGCTTCTATAACAAACTGGAATGCAGACAGACAGTAATATTCAAGGCTCTTCAGGCTGCAGCAAATTAGAAAAAAAAAACACCAACAAAAACGAAAAAGGTTTTACGTTTGTGAATTTATAGTTTTAAAAAAATCCTTCCCAGCTTTTGGCATCACAGTGATGACTTTATTACCCTGTACACACTTCATGTAATCTGCTCAACTTGGACAAACTGTCTTAATTAACACTTTAAGCTTCACAACACATTTTTAATAAAAACTGAAATGTGGCAGTCAAGGAAAACATGTCAAAAGCTGTTTTTTAATGCCTACATTGCAGAACAATAAATAACTATCAGAAATCATGAAGATAGCAAATTGGTTTGCATTTTCTGTCCTACAGTAAAAGACATGAAAACTGAAAATGATTTAAACCAGATATTTGACTTACCTTTGGGTTTTTACCATCCATAAATGTTTTACCTCTGCTACAGAAATCCGTAGTGTTCTTCCTTATGGTGTTCAGTGTAACCTGTTGGCTTTCTATGTGTGTGTCTCCGCCCTCCGCTTGGATGATAACACTTTTAATCCCTCTTCATCCCTTCCTCCTTCTTTTTTTCCCAACTTCTAATCATTCTTTTTGAATAAATGTCTCTAAATTATTTTTTTAAGGAATATACAATATGCCAAATGGTTCCTTGCAACGACTGTGTGTTTGCATGCATGCATTTAGTTCAGACATATACCTGTGAGTGTGTGAGTATGTGTGTATAATTCCTCCTCCCAAGACTCAATCTTGAAGTCCGTCTCAGTGCTCCATCTGCCTGGAAGCTAATCCCGTCTCTTTGCTAATCGGATTAGCAACTGTCATCTTGTGCTATCTAAGACATGATCTGAAGTCAGCTGTGTGCTAAGCATGTAATGATTGACAATGCTTATTATTATATTGAGGCAGGTCTAAGATCTGTGTTTTAGGTCTTACTTTTTAAGAATGCATGAACGAAGGAAAGGAGAAAAGGGAGGAGGAGTAGTAAGCATATACAACCATATGACAGTTTAATGGGACATATGTATTTGATCCATTAGTAAAGGTAGACTTTGTTGTAAAAAAAAATCTCTTTTAATATTAAAAATAAAACAACCAGAAGAGAGTGTTTCAGCTGCAGTATTTATTGTACAGTATGTCATCTCACTCCAAAATGATCTATTTATGATTTAAAATAAAAACCATTTCTAATCCCAGACAAACTACTGGCAGAATGAGGCATGCTATTGCTTGCTGGTATAGTTCCATCTATATTCATCGAGTTATATTTAACCTTTATAAGAAAAAAAAATACTTAAAAATATTTGTTCTTTATGATGAGCTCAATTCACAAATGTTAAAATGGTGTATGATTCAGTTCTACCATGTTTAACCAACAGTTTTACCAAATACCAAGACATATGAAACAGACACTGAATATACATTTTCCATCATATAGTGATGTGATCCAAATCTACGCCTCCACTGACTCCCCTGACAGGACGGATGATAAGTGGCGATTTGTTGCTGTCATTGTTGCTCATATCTGGGTTAAAAAAGGGAAAAATTTCCTCAGTGAATTGGGAGTGTGTAAAGGAGAAGATGTGTGACTTTGCCTCGGCATCGTAGAATGACACCCCCCCATCCTCGTAATCCAAAAAAACTCCAATGACCTGCGGCATCTGAGAGAGACACAGCAGCGCCGCCTGTCCTGTACATGCTCGGTACTCACTGCCCTTCCTCAAACAAATAGTCCAATAACCGTCCTCTGGACTCAGTGTGACCACACCCTTCCTGCTGACGGACTGTCGGGCCACACCCAAGTCCCACGCTGTTTTGTCTCCCACATCCACCTCCCAGTAGTGCCTCCCTGTGGTGAAACCCTGCATGGCAAGGGAAGGCTCAGGTCAATAAAATTGCTTACCTCTAGTCTAGAGGGATAAACACACGTTAAGCACATTTCTATTTACCCTGGTGGCAAGGACACACGGTGCTGTGTCAAAACGCTCTGGTGTGTCCACCAGGTTCTGCTCAGCATTTCCATCCCGGACCTGTTTTCCATCCTCTGATAGAACCAGCCACGGGTTGGCTGTCCTGGGGTCCAGATAAACATCCACTAGTAGACAAAGTTTATGCAGAACTTAAACTTCATTATTCTCTTCCTCTTAAGTTCTGAACATTCTTTTTATTTGTCAGTATCATAAGTTCATTCATCAGGAAAACATATAAACTGTAATTGACATTGTCTTACTGTCTTAGTCAAACTTTACCTGTATACTGTTCGATCTTCTCATGCTCTGTAAGTTAATAAGAACATAAGATCACAAATAAAACAGTCAACAAGTAAGTCAACAAGTCATTAATATGTGAAAATGACAAAAAATGAGTTGCTGGGTTCACACAGAACACAGTGGTGCTGACAAAAAAAATTTTGTAGAAGCTTACCTTGAGTGGAAAGCTTCTTCAACGCTAACTGAACCTGCTGTTCAAACGATGCCACCACTCTCCTTACAGTCCCCAGACATGTGTCTGAATGGACAGTGATATTAGACCAGGCTTTGGCAGATGGAGAACTCAGAGCTGGGAACCTCTGACAAAAAGAAGTCCAATAAGAAAGAAATGGATTTAAAGCAGACAATACAAGTGGCCTGGCAAGATAAGATGAATTAGGAAAATAGGAAATAGGAAAAAGGATAGAAGACAAACAACTTTCTACCAACTGGCAAAGCTCAGTTTGTGATCCTACTTGAATGAATGCTCTTTGGCATTTTTTACATCTGTATGACTGTCAAACATCAGCTCTCTGCCGTGAGATGACTCCTGACCTGCAGAAGATGGAGATGGTCCTCAGTGTGAGAAAGCTGCTCCATCTCACGTCTCTTCCTCTCCAGCTCAGTGATTTCCAGCTCCAGCTCAGCAATGAGCCTTGCTGCTCTCTGCTCTGCTGCTGCCTGCTTCCTTTGAATCGTTTCCACCAACTCAGCCTGACTTCTCTCCATGGAACGAAGCAGAGCGGAGAAGACATCCATGCTTTCCACGATGTCCTTCTTTGAGTTTTCCTGAAGACATTTGATCATGAAGACAGATGATGACTGTTTAAGGTCTCATGCCGCTCAAAATGTGTTCTGCTAGTTGCTTTCAACCTTGAAGTTGCATCATCGACAAGCAGAATGATCTATGTACTGTTCTCACATTCATCTGCTAAACAGATAGTCTCTCTCTGCTCCCCTCAAAATGTAATTGTGCAACATCACAAACAGCCCAAAGGTCAATCACGATCTAGTATGTAACTTATACACATGTAAAGTGGAGACCTCCAGTGGACATACACAGAGAGCCGAGAAGTAAGAAACATCAGCTGAGCACTCTCTTAATGCCTTCTTTTGAAATTTTTTTTTAACTAAGGTTTATCTTCTATGAACTTATGACAACTCACTTTACTGAGCTCCACAGAGTGTTTGATCTCCTCCACTTTCTGCAGTCTGTCCCGGATCATCTGCTGAACATCAGCCTCTGTTCTTTTCATTTGAACCTGGACATCAGAACAAGTAGTAAACACAGACCTAGAATCAGTCCAAAAGGCTGACAGTGTGTTTGAAGAGATGACAGCACAATGATAATGAGGAGTTTCAGACCTCACCTTCTTCTCTTGACTCTCTCGCTCGACAGGGACGGTGTCATGACCGCGGTGGTCCGTCTCAGTGCACAGCACACACACACACCTCAGGTCGTTCCTGCAGAACAGCTCCAGGAGCCTTTGGTGCCTTTTACAAATGCGACTCTCCAGCATTGCCACAGGTTCAATCAGCTTGTGAATTTTCAGAGTGGTAACTCTCAGGTGTGGCTCCAGGTGACTCTCACAATATGAAGTCAGACATACAAGGCAGGACTTTAGGGCCTTTGTCTGCTTTCCCACACACACATCGCAACATATGAATCTTTCTGCCACTGATGTGACACCGTTCTGCTTTCTTGCTCTGATCTGCTCTGACATTTCCTTGGCAAAGGAGTTTTCGCAAAGCTCTGGGCGGCCCTCAAAGACAGTCCGACATTTTGGACAGCTGATGGCAAGGCCGTCGTCCCACTGTGATGTGATGCAGGTGAAGCAGAAGCTGTGACCGCAGGGGATGGAGACAGGCTCAGAGAAAACATCCCCACAGATAAAACACTGGAACTGCACCTCTGACAGGAGAACGTTGGAGGAGGCCATGACCTGTTAATGAAAGAGAAATTAATCATTTACATTCTGTCGAGTGTGTTTAGATCTATTCTGAGAAATGACCACTTAAACAAGGAAAAAAGAACTTTTTCATCTTAAACACTTGCAAAATATGATAATGAGTCCAGAACGAGAATTAGGATTAGGATAAATGAGGATAAATAAAGAGGATAATACCTTGACCTTGAGACTTAATCCAGCACAAAGCAGAAAAAGGAAACATTGTTGTAAAAATGTGAACATGTTAGAGAAACACATTTGGATGGAAACTGCACATGTGCTAGGATGGAAACATTTTTGTGGCAATGTATGCGTTACAGAAAGAGAGAGGAAATTTACATTTTATGTGTGCAAACCAGGAGGATAAACAGTTAGGTATGGAGGAGATTGGGGTTCTTACTTGGTCTTCATGCAAGAAGAGAGAGATACATGAGCAGCCTGAAACTCTTAAAGAAGAGGACTTTGAAGGACTTCTTAGTTCTTACCAAAAAGATTTAAACACAAGAGAGGATTAACCAGTTTGCTGAACAAACTGAGAAGCCAAGTTGAACTTTGTACTAAGTTGCAGACTCTCTTGATGGATGTTGACTTCCAGCAGGACGGGAGAAGGACCATGGTGGCAAATAGGTCCTGCCCTCTCCTTCTATCACCCTAAATTGATTTGGAAACCTTTAGCTCTTACAAACTGACTCTTTTATATCTTAATCAGATATTATTAGTAGTGGTGTGTTTACAACTTGAAGGTTCTTAAAGGTTATTCTAGTCACTGAAATTAACATATCCTTGGGGCTACATCTTGGCCACTTAATATATTCTTAGCATGTTCCCAAGAGCCCAAATGAGTAAGAGGAGAGTTGCCGGTGACAGGCGTGGCTGTTATCAAAATCTGACTCAATGGCTGTAGTCAGCTATGGTAGCAGAGCAAGCAGGGTAGGCACCTGGACGCAGGCAGTTAGGAGCTGGGTGAATCTCCTCACCACCAGCAAATAGTCTTTAGGACTCATTGGGGTAATAATCTAAACGTAGAGATCAGACCCTTTAAACAGAGAACTCTTCCAGCGCTCCAGTAAAAAGGGGAATTCAAGGATCCAATAATTCTAAGTCACAAAGGAAATGTGCTCTGGTAACACTGAAAATAACCTGTTAAATAAAGACATTTACAACACAGATAGTACAAGAGATTGCACTTTTTAAGGCTTTTTTGTTCATTGTATTTACTGCCGGCACTATAAGCACTTTTATTATAGGCTACGACTTTTAAACTTCCCTATCCCAAGCTTTAAACAATTCAACACTGACAACA
>JAPZDV010000016.1:5189358-5210802 GCA_029814665.1 Acanthurus lineatus
TTTTATGACTTTTTTCTTTTAGTGCTGCTTAGTTTAATTGTAATGCAGCTTAACTTTTTTCTAAATAAGTGCTCAAGAAAACACAAGAAAACAAACAGTTTTTGTTCTTTTTTTTAAGGTTTGTCATTAATTTGTCTTGAACCACTAAACACAGAAGTTCACTACCGCAGCCTAAATTTTGTAAGGATGATCTCTTACCTCTCTTAATTTTGATAATTTAACAAGTTATTCCATCGAAAACGACCTCTTTTGCTCGGTTACTTTTATTATTATTATTATTATTATTATTATTATTATTATTATTATTATTATTATTATTATTATTAGTCGTAGTAGTAGTAGTAGTAGTAGTAGTAGTAGTAGAAATAGTAGTAGTAGTATTACTTTCTCTAATAAGCATGATGAGCTAAAAGGAACAGGAACTTCCGCTGACCACGTGAACGCAGCACAACAGCTTAGGCGATGTAGAGTGAAGGAGAGGGAGAAGAGGAGGAGGAGGCACATCGAGGAGAGGCATGAAGAATATCCACGGTACTTAAGCTGAGAGACGGGGCGAGCATCTCGTCTTCCCTCGCTTGTTAGGGGCCGATTGAAAGCGGAGGGAGGCTGCGGGGCCGAGGACAGGATGGAGGAAAAGAGGCAATTTCTTTGTGGGGTGGTGGAAGGTAAGAGCGGCCGACTTCATAACTGACCTCCTGTCAGATCATGTGATTTTCTTTTTCCTTCCTCTGGGGTATGATTTTTAATAGATCACCGTTTGACCTAGATTTCAGCTATGTTTTGTCACTTACTAGAGGTGAACGGGGGCGTGGGAGTGGTAATACTGTGTAAGAACATTGACGGAGGCAGGATGTAAAGGTCTTTATAAGATGATGTGTTGGTGATCAGCCAGGCTTGAAGTGAAGATCAAAGAGCAGGCGGTGAAAAGCATTCAATAATGTCTGGTTCAAAGACTGCAGCTTGAGGAAAGAAAAAGAGGCTACTCATGGTAAAGGCTGCTGGTTATGAGGATGATGGAGAGGGTAATGATAATGGTACTATAGATGATGCATAGCCGACTGGTATGATGAAGGAAATGGTACAGGTGGAAATTAAATTGATATGATGATGTTGATTAACATGATAATTAACATTGTAAATATGACTGGATCATAACACTGTAGATGCTGATGATGGAGATGCCTTGACAGGAAATGTTTGGAGTAACAGTGTAACGATGATGAAAGTGATGAAGAGAAAATGAAAGAAACTTGAGGACCTCAATGAAAAAATACAGATGAAAAGAACTGGTGATGTTGGAAGTGATGGGAATAACAGGAATGAGAGTGAGGATAATGATGAACAGGAGAGTATTACCATGAATAACAAGTAACATTGGTGATAATTAAGGCACAGGTGACAGCCATGACAATGATAAAGCAGGCTAAAGACTAATCACTTTGGAAAGTGGTGTTAAGATGAAGAAAATGAAGAACAATTTGATGATAATAAAATGACAAATTTGTCCCTTAAAGACAACAAAACTCACAGTACACACAGATACACACATACAGTATGAAAAAAATATGCTGTAACTCTAATTATATACTATAAGTATAAAATAAACAATATTTTCCTTGAGAGAAAACTATACATATATGAATTAGTATATAAGTAATATTAATATAATATAATACTGTTCACACAGTTAATGAGAATAGGCTATAAAACCAGATAGATTCTTATTATTCCTATCGAATTCAGGTGAGTTGAAATGGGCCCATGAGTCTTTCTGAAGGTGACTGGATTGTCACAGTCTGTGGGTAATGGTGACAACAGATGCATATGTTGATAAAATAAAGTTGAAGTCTGTCATCGTCTCAGTGAGTCTGCTCAGAAGTGCAATACTAACAAATATTTTATTGACTACATTTTTTTTAAATAACTGATCGATTAAACCTGTTAGACAGTAATGGAAAATGCACATTGCAAGTAAGCATAACCGGAGGTAATGTCTTTAGACGATTTGCATGGTCCAACCAACAATCATCTAAAACAGAGGAATGCAGAAAATTCTCAGTGAGTCTGCTTTAACAGCCCATTTGAGATGTTTATTTTGGAAATTCATATCGCAATGATAACAAAAGTGTGACACATCATGCAGCTACAGCAAAAACACTTTTACAGACTCACACTCACACACACGCACGCACACGCACATACACACGCACACGCACACACACACACACACACACACACACACACACACACACACCTTATTACTAATTCCTTGAATCCCTTAAACCTGTGTGTCTTTTCAGTCTCATGTGGTGCCATCCAGCAGAGTTAGTAATTGGGTTTGGCTTAGCGGGGAGCCCTCCACAGGACACACACACATGCGCAAAAAGACACACGCGCACATGTCATACACATGCACACTAAAATTCACGCTCCTCGCAGTGATGCAGGAGAAAGTCTGGATTTTTACTGGATCTGATATACTTCTCCCTTTGACCCACTTACTGTATACACATATACACACACATTTACACACACACATTTACACACACACACACAAACACAATCATTGCACACTTGCTCAGAAAACACAAAGGAGGGAGAGGGACACTGGAGATGCTCCCATTTCTAAAAATAGAAAATGTGATGGAGAGAGTAGCTGGAGATGAATTATGTCTCTGCCAAACACAGAGGGGAGGTGACCAAGCAAGCAGTGGAAGAGCTCGCATTCTTTAATGTGCCCAACAAGCTCAGTGGCTGTGAAGTCCACTCATAGTGTCCAGTAGCTAATGACTATCCAGTTCATGAATAATTTCTGCAGAGCTGAGAACTTAAAAATAGTACAGAGAACTGCATGATAATATATGTATATATGCTATGAGATGCAAATTTAGTGATACTGCACATGTCTGTTTCTATAGGAAATTGCAGAGAAATGTAATCTTTCTGTCAAAAATATCAAAATTGATGAGAAGACCACAGTTTCTAAGATGATAGTGCCCTTTCTTTTATCTACTGCACAATAAAAATTTTCAATATGCCAAAAAGGATTCCTAAGAGGCATTTAAGTTCATAATAGTAAACAGATGAGTTGTAGAAGTGTGTCCCCTGCATCACATTGCACAACTTATCAATTCTCTCGGTCTCATTCAATTTTAGTGATGATGTATGTTGTAAAACAGGGATTTATATGACATTCAACTTCTATTTTCCCTCTGCAGGTTTCTATGGGAGGCCTTGGTCTATGGATCAGAGAATAGTTCTCTTCCAATGGTGAGTCTGTCACCACTGTTTGAAGAAGCTCATAATTTGTTATTAACCTGATATGATGATGCATGGTACTGTATATGTATCTTGTATACATCCACATCTCATAAACATGGTCAAACGTGACGTCTTTGTGTGGTTGTATCTCTTTATGTTTATAATGTGAGCTTAAAAGCTCCCGACCTGACGCCTCTGGGCTGAACCCAGTTGCACGCCTCTATTTCAGACCTGGGAGAAATCACTGATGCAGAATGACTTGAGAGCAAAGGGGCAAGCTAATCTTCTGTCCTGAGGCTCAGCCATGGATGACAGTAGGGGAAGAGAGTAGGGGCAGACACTATGTTTTCTTATAGTTGATGGACCATTTGGTTCCATTGATATTATTTTCAGTCTTGCTGGCAGCATGACTCTAGGGGTGAAAATGGTCTACCGCTTCAGTCCAGACTGAAAAATCTCAACAACTACCAAATTTTCTTTTACTACACTTTGTACACACATTCATGGTACCCACATGATGAATATTAACAATGTTGGTGATCCCACAACTTTTCCTCTTGCAGCATGAGGTTAAAAATTTGACATTGCCATCTCCCTTAGGTTGAATTATAATAACTTTAGTGACCTCTTATTTTATCACTGAGTCTAAATTTCAACATCTATCATTTCATTTCTCGGTCAAAATTTCTCTAAAGTACAGTCTCGGTTGTACTGTGTTTAGTATCAAGTAGCTAATTGTTACAAACACAAAGTACAACTGTGTGTACACACAATACACTCTTGTGCAGTGTCAGTGTGTCAACACTGTCAATAAATGCCAAGATAGCAGATGCATTTGCATGTTGTGTGGGCCATAATGTCATGAGCCTGGCTTGACTGTGGCTACTGCCCATGCTTGTGTGGGCCAGAGGTGGTCCAGATGTCCCGTGTGAAGCTTTACATGGGATGCTACAAGTGTTGTTTGGGCCAGATATAACCTGAATGTAGAAAACTGGGTTAACATGATGTTACAGACTTTTCAGAGTTTAGTACCTGCACATTTGTCCAATTAATGGCACATATACTGATTTCTTAAACTGAAAGTTGTCCTTAAGTCTTTCCAGTGGGAAGATTTTGCTGTGTCCATGATTTTTTTTTTAGCAAAATCTTTTTTTCCCATGCATGAGAACTTCACAACAGGAAACTTCTCAGCAAAACCACGCTCTTGAGTTACTAACCACAAAGTGTGGAGCAAGTGGTCTACCGATGTAGTGCCATAATAGGCGCTCTCTTAAAAACATTAAGACATTATTTAAACTGTGGACAAAAGCCATTTAATCCAGATAAAATCAACGTTCAAGATAATCCAATGTCCTATACAGTTTGTTTGCCCAAAGACATGGCACCAAGTCAGCAGGTTCATCAGCCAAGTCACTCTGAATCTTGACTAAACAAAAACCAAGGCAGCTCTTTATTGAGGCTGGCACAACAGTTTCATCAGCTCACAGAAAGACACGGAAATACAATCAAATACTAAAGATGATTTCCAGAGTGCCATTTATGACATTGATAGCCAATTCATTAAAGTTAAAGCATTAGCTGATAACAAGTGTTTTAAATGTTAAATAACCGCACTAATGAAGGATGTAGCAAAGCCTTTTCATGTGCATTTACTGTATGTTACTCTTGTAGTCAGTAGGGAACCAATTAATTCTTGATGGCAAACTGATCTTACAAAAAAGGAACAGCACTGATGCCTGTTGGGAACGCTGACACAGTTTTGAAGTACAACAGCCAATCGTGACAGCCGACTGTATTCCCAGAGATAAGTGGCTCCCTCTGCTCTGTGCTCTCCACTGCTCTTAAATATAGGGACCAAATTATTATAGCACACCGTTTCCACAGTTAAACCCAGCCACTCTGATGTGTCTCTGAACCTCAATTGATTCTCAGGTGATTCTTTTACATGCTTTATGGTGCGTGTGGTCTGCACAGCTGCAGAAATTGGCAAACCACTCTTTGTTGAACAGGCCATCACTGCTTCATGAGGAGACCATCAGGATGAATTAGACCTCCGAAACTTTGCCAGTGTAGCAGCAGCTGAGTGTGTGGGCTCCAGTTTTTTATTTATAGATCAGCTTTATTTGACTCAAGTGCGTGGTACAGGCAAAATTCATACGCTGACTGTTACATAAGTTTGGCAGTACGGCTGTCGATGGGTGTACAGTATGTATGTGCGTGTTAGGGAGGTAGGTTGCTGTTTTGCGGAGGCGACATTTGTACCATCTGTCCAGGAAATGAAGCAGGGAGAGAGTGAGAACATAGTCCACCCACAAAAGACAAACAAAAAAATGAGCTGGATCCTGTCCAAAGAAAGACAGAGAGAGAATAATAATTATGTTTTTGCCCGTGTTTTTGTGTGTGTAATGCAGATATGGTTTCACTCCTAGTACTATGCTCTATTTATAATTCAGGAGGTCATTTCCTGTAACTGAGGTGGCCTCCGAGCCCCTCGATCGATACAGTGGATCTTTTTTGATAACTGCTTGTTGTTTATTTCCCCCTTTCTCCTGTCCTCTCTCTCCTCTCTCTCGGCTTCTTTTGTCTCTCCAGTGCTCCTTCAAAGCTAAAACTATAGCTTCAAACTGGGAAAAAGATGGATTAAATACATGTAACAGTTATATCTACAAAGATATAGATGATATTTTCAAAAAAAAGTGATTTGCAGATAAAAAGCTTTCCAAAAGAGTAGACAGCTGTCTTGGGTCATAAACTCTGACTGTGAATGAACTTGTATACATGGATACTTACCAGATACTAAAAAAATCCTAATTCAAATTAAATCAAAATGTGAACAACAGTGTAAAAACAGATATATTGGGCCAAATAAGCCAAATAACCACACAAAATTTGATTCTAATTTCAAACCTTGTCAATTCTGCTTTTAATTTTATATTTGAGTAGGTGAAGAGTTAAAAAGTGCTTGATTAAAAAATGTTACAAATGCTTAAAATTAAGTTCTAACAAAGCACCTGTCAAGAGTGGTTTCAAAAAATATATTGCAGTTATAAAGAGAAAGTGCAGGTTTATTTCACACATTAAATAATTGTCTTTTCTTATCTTGTTGCAGACTCACAGATTTCATTAACTTCAGTAACATGTTCCCTCATCTCTTTCTGTCCCAGGATGCAGCACTGGGGTTTAAACACGTATCTGTACGGCCCAAAAGATGACCTCAAACACAGACTGCTGTGGAGGGAAGTCTATTCTCCTGAGGAAGAGGGTAAGAACATCACATTCATCCATCCTTCCATCAGTTTTTCTATTTGTTCTATATCCATCTGCCCAATTGTACATAGAAATATCCCTTTTATACTGTAAATATAAATTTCAAAACAAAAAGGTCGAGTGCAAAACAACTAAACATCACAAATCTACAGCTTCTTCTCTGAAAAATACCACAGAGACACATCATCAGAGTGACTTACCTTGCAAGGGAGCCAATACGTAAGACCTTGTGATCATGTAATCATGCAAATCTGTCTTGCCAGGCTTATAACTGTGCTTGTGGCCAAACTACAGTGTTTTGGACAACTCAGCATCCTGTGAGGAACTGCTGGCAGATACAGTCATGGTTTAGATGTGACGACCAGTGAGAGAAGCAACTGTTGATTTGAAAACAATGATTGTTTCTACCGAAAGAGGTTGGAATAGATGTTGCCTTGGCATCAGTTATATCAGAGATGAAGAGTGTTTCCTCAAAAAAAAAAAGAAGATGGACTGACAGATGATTCATCGCATCACAATGCCTGTTTTTTCTCCTGATAGTTCTGTGTAACAATACATCTGACACATTAAGATTTAGTCATGACAGCAGCAGACAAAAACACAGAATAGAGAAACATAAAAAGCATCTTTTCATCTGTGCACAGTCAGGTCTAAAAGCACTAATTCCACTTGCTAGCTTGCTTTCAAGCTGCTGCTTTTTTATTACATTTTCCAAAGTGTTGCCAATGAGTTATTAAGGATTCTTACCTTTTGAAAACTCCTGGTTTAAGTTGTATTCCTGCAACGATACATTAAACTGAGAGTGAATAGACACAATCAGATGTGATATAAAGAGACAGGTAATGTTTATCATTTCTTTTTCTTTTCATTTTGCAATCGCTGGCCAGTGTATGTCATTTTAAACTTGAAACTCAGGCTTATTTCTCTAATGTCTCCCCTCTTACCTCTTCAGGTCAGCTGCGTGCTCTCATAGCTGAGGCCCAGTCGAGAGGCCTGACGTTTGTCTACGCCCTCTCACCTGGTCAGGACATCGTCTTCTCCTCTTCCTGTGACATGACACTACTCAAACGCAAGCTTAGACAGGTATGAGATGTTAAATACGACAGGAATGTCCCTTTATATCATTTGAGCCTCTGTTTTCTCTTTTACCTTCAATACACAATGTCACTCCTCTCTGCAGGTATCAGACCTGGGTTGCCAGGCATTTGCCATTCTGTTTGATGACATCGATCACTCCATGTGTCAGGCCGACAGTGAGGCTTTTTCTTCATTCGCACATGCTCAGGTCACCATAACCAATGAGATCTATCGGTTCTTGGGGGAACCACCTGTCTTCCTCTTTTGCCCTACAGGTGGGAAAGCTTAACTGTGCTGAAGTGGAATGTTTTATAAAATTTGACATTTTAAGTTTTTACTCCCCTAAAATTGACCTTGATGATGAAGTTTATGTGTCTGTGTCTCTCCCTGCAGAGTACTGTGGTTCTCTGTGTTCTCCCAGTGTTTCTAAGTCTCCGTACCTGCAAACTGTTGGAGAAGACCTGCTGCCTGACATAACAGTGGTATGGACAGGTGAGACACATGCACATGTCAACATAATTAAGAAATTTTAAACTGATAAGGTAATTGATTTAACAAACTTTATGGAATAAAAATAAACATTGAAATTTCCTTATTGTTATTCTTTATTATTTGGCTGTATTTCTGCATGCATCAACCACCATGATCTTTGCAAAAAGTTTCCTCTTTTTTTTTCCTCATCAATTAATCTTCATTTATTGCTTAATAGAGCACACATGCACACACACACACGCACACACTCACTGACAAAACACAGCTTGGCACACACATTCACAGTAAGTGCTGGCGCAGATCCACACACAACATCATGAAAGCCGAGATTTAGGTGCAAATTCTGCCCACGTACATATGGAAGTACAGTAGACACACACATGCAGACTCCTTTTCTCATTAAATTCAATTTTTCAATATTTTATTGCATGTCTTTATTTTTTCTCCCGTCAGAAGCTGTGCTTTGGTAGCACTTGATTGTTGTAGCATCATAGTTAAGCTTTTTATTGTGGATATAATACGGTGAAAGACAGCATTTTCTGCTTGTTTTGCCTTTCTAAATACTATATATTTAGGTCTTACCTGTTTTTAATGCTCACTCTTTCTGGAGCTGAAGGTGATTTGCAAATGCAATTTACTATAACTTGACAAAAAATGGTGTCAGATTGATTGAATTGAATTGGATTAAATTGTGAGCATGGGTCACAAATATGTTTATCTGCTTTCCAGCAGGAAATGACTGTAAAACAGTGACATATTTGTTATGTTTGGTTTATTCCATGTGCACTGGAGCATTGGCATTTTGTGATGTGTGATTGTTAACCTATTTACAGAAGCATTTTTCCCCCACAGCAGTCAGTTTATGCAGTAATGCTATGACAGACTCTCAGAGCTTCAGTAACAGATAGTTTTCTAATCTAAACATCTATCAGAAATTTATATTTGTCTGAACATGCAGATAAAATGAGAAAAGCTTGTTCATTTCAGTCTTTTGTCCCCATAGATTTGATGTGACAAAGTCTATTTCTTAAACCTTCGGGCTGCCGCTTGTAAATCGTTTCCCTTCTCTCTCCACAGGCAGTAAGGTCATATCCAGGAAGCTGTCTGTAGACTGCCTGGCTGAGGTGGAGTCTGTCCTCCAGCGTCCCCCGCTCATCTGGGACAACCTGCACGCTAATGACTATGACTCCAGACGTCTCTTCCTGGGGCCTTTCAAGGGCCGAGAGCCTCAGCTGAGAAGCCACCTGAGAGGCCTCTTACTTAACCCCAACTGCGAGTTTGAAGCCAACTACATCCCTCTGCATACGCTGGGGAGCTGGTACAGAGCTGGAAAAGACGAGAGGAAAGGTGAGGGGAGGGATGGGACGGGAAGGTAAAAGGATAAATGAGCAGCTGGAAGGAAGGAGGAAGTCACAGTGATGAGACAGGAGATATCCCAAGTCAATAAACTAAAATTGGCTCAGCCAGACCAGAGCCATGCATGGTTAGTCCCGCTGCTTCCTGAGAAATGTTTAATAAGCTGGTGTTGCTCGGCAACTAACACAGTTTTAACCACAAGGGAGAGATGTTGTGTGATATTACTTAACAAAGCAATAAGAGCTCCATCTGTTGTGCTGGACAAAGTTACTTAATAAACTTTTAGATTTAGTTTTACAGAATTTAAAAAAAAAATCCTTAAAATGAGTTGCATAAATCCCCCGTTTCATTACTCTCCATCTACTCTTCATTGACAGAGATTAAATTATCAGCTTTCAGTTTTATTTAATTTCACAAAATATGTTTCTTCCTGATAGTTCTTATTTGAAGTATTGTGAAAAGTTTAATCTGAAGATATAATAACCCTTGCATCACCTTAATTTCACATTTGATTCACATTTATTACCATAAATTTACTTTGTCTGTAAAATACATGAGAAAATCACCAGAGACAGACAGAAGAAACGAGAGAGTTGGATGGAGAAATGTCAGAGGGAGAACCACTGTAGCGTGTGATGTTGTTCTGGAGACTGAGCGGGGAGAGGTGGTGATGGAGGAATAATTGTGTGGTGTGATGAAGGGAGAAATGAGAAGAGAGGAAGGTCCCTCTGTGGAGAAGAAACAAGGCGGAGGGCAGGAGGAGAAATGGGCTTTCAGGGAGGGGATGAGAAAAGAGATGAAGGCAGGCTAAAGCCTGTGATGTGGATGGAAATGGAAGAGGAATTTTAATGACAGCATGAGAGGGAGGGAGGGAGGGGGATGGGTGTCGGCAATAAGTGAAGTAAGTACTGGATTGAGTCTACTTGTGTGAGAGAGATCTAACTTTATGATTTTTAATGTGGTGCTAATGTGACCTTAAATAATGTCTGGAGGGAAAATTGTAGGTTTTATGGAGTAAGAGTTTAAAGTAGACATGCAGCTGTGTTTTTTTGTTTCACATGTAAGCATTGAGATAAAGTTGACCTTACCAATGCTAATTCTTAAATCTTATTATCTGTAAATAAGTGTGCCATATTTAAAACTTAAAAACTGCAAAACAGGCTGTGGTGAAGAAGCTTGCATTTCAGGGCTCTTTTTGTCTTTTGGTGCAGATCAGTTTCCACATAGAGTTATGACGTAACATTGCAGTACTTCCTGCATAAGAAAATTTTGTAGAGCAACAGTTCGAAATGTCATATTTTGGAGTTAGAAAGTCAGTTCTCAGTTCTTGGTTAATTGACAGAAGCTTCAACCATCCAGCAAACACAAGATAATGTGCTCTGATAGAGGTGTTTATTTTCTTCTCGTCATGCATAAACATTGCAGATACAGGAGAGATATGTGCGATGTGTGTGGGTTGCTGTGTCCACCAAAACATGCCCAGCTGGAGTGCATTGAACATCAGAGTGATTATGTAAAGAGAATTTCACTGTGGTTTTCTGTACTGTACGAATATGAGTAACTGAGTAAACACAGTAATGACATAATATTGTATTTGCTCCAGATGAGGAGTGTGAATACTGTCCTGATAGAGCTCTGTCTGCTGCACTACATGACTGGATGGAGGAACTCAACCAACCGCTACAAGCAGGTAAAACTCAGTGATGTAGTACTTTGCTTTATATGCGTGATTACATCAGGCTAGACTCAGACACTTTACCTGCTCAGTTACTTTGGTGGACCAATCAAAATTTTTATCATAACAGGGCGGCAGAGCACTCGAGCAGACCAGCGTTCTGCTGCCCCAACATCTCGCTGCAAAACTCCTGACAGACCCGACTGTCCCTCCACCTTGAGAGGAACCTCTGCTGTGGCCAGACTGCCTGTTTTTCCCCTGAACTCCAGCTCGCCCCCGACTTCACCCACCAAGGCCAAGGGTGAGAGGGAGGGACAAGAGGGGGAGAAGAGGAGGTCAAATCAGCCTGGTCACCCCAATCAACAACCTCCAGGATCCAGGCATGGAGCACCTTCAGGTGGAGGCAGGGGACACAAGGCCCAGGGTCGTGGAGTCTGTGGCGGGAAGGGACTGCTGAGTGAGTCCCAGGTGCGGCTACTGGTTGGTCTTCATTATCTGCCTCACGAGCATGGACCATCTGCCCAGAAACTGCTGCAGGACCTCACCTGGTTAAAAACAAACTGCCACCTTGTCAGCACCAATAGCAAGAAGGCACCACCTCAGAAGGTCAGTGTGTGTTTTGTGTTAATTATGAATCACATGGTTGATGAATGTGAGTGAACAGTACACGACCTTTTGTACATATGTATTGCACGTGCATGTCCTCAGATTGATGAGTGGCGAGGTCGGGCTGCCAGGTTCCTGTCCCTGTGTGAAGACATAGCACAGCTGCACTGCAGCGTTGTGGGTGGAGCCAACAGGGCTGTGCTCTATGACCTTTACCCTTATGTGTGGGACCTGAGGAACATGGCACTGGTGGCAAAAGCATTCATATGCTGGCTGGGTGAGTAGAGAGAGACCCAAGCAGGATATATATGCTTATATATGTATATGATGGTCTAGTATAGACAATATAGCATGGTATAGAGTATGTTATGCTATACCATACAACCCTACTCTTCAGTGCACTATAATTCAACCCCAACCACTCACCTATCTCACCCAGATGGACGAGTGTTGAGTGACAGCTCCACCCTGGGCACCTGGAGGAACTGCTTCCACTGTGAGTTGGCATGACCTCTAATCGCTCTGCCGCCATATCTGTTCCTGAAATTACTAACTACATATAGCTCCCTTCTTATCTAAAGTGAATTAAGCCTGAAAAATTTCTAATATAAACCCAGCATCCAATCATTATTTCTCAGCACTGGCTCAGCACATAAGGATGCTGTGAGGACTGTAGAGATATGTTTCAAATATTTATGGCACCAGCATAAAAACTAAAAAAAAAAAAAAGTTAATTTCAGTCAACATCTCCTGAGGAGCTGTAATGCTGTAAAACACGCAACTTTTATGCAGGCATGAATATTTAAAACTGATCTAGCCGTGTTATCATTTTCCATCATTTTCCACGTGCACTGACTTCCCTGGCATTTCATTGGCCATAACCACATGATGTCACCAGACTGACATTTTGGTTCTTTTCTGTGATAGGGTGTGGGAAGTCCACAGGGGCAGACCTGCTGGGGGTGGAGTCAGAACCATGGGTGTTTAAAGGAGGCGTGTCTGGAGAGGTGCAGGTGTGTGTTGGTGTAATATTAATATTTTTATATTCTTTGAAATACGTGACATTATAGTTCAGTCCTCTTTTTACTACCTAATATGTGTTTGTGTGTGTGTGTTGTGTGTAGATGCTTCTCCCAATAGGCAGCAGCAGTGAACTCTTCACTCATCCTCCTCCTCTTTTCCCTACCTCTCGTCTCTATAACATCAGGCCCTACCACAGCAAGGACAAGGTAGGAGAGGTCACACCCACACATGATACTGTTTCATAAAAAAGGCCAGCATAATTCATGGAATATCATGGAAGTCATAGAGGTGCATTCAAGATGTGGAAATGTTTGTTAACGTTTTCACTGTTACAACATACACAATCACTGCATCAACTGCAAATTTACAATAGCTGCTACTGAAACTGCATTACTAATCTCCTTAGAAAACACACTTTGAAACAAACCAGGAAGGAGAAACATTTAAGGCCAGGAGACATTCTGACTTAGTGATGAAAAGTCATTGAACATTTATGAAACTTGCAGTCTGAGCCCAGTAGGATTCTTTTATGGAGACACACTGCAAAATTCAACAGTTTTCAAAGGAACCTGATTGTTTATTCACAGGTAGAATTTTTGTGCTCAGCATTTACACACTGATTGCAATACAGAAAACAACAATAATGCTTTGTTTATGTGCGTATGTGTGTAGGTGGAGTTGTATCGGATGGTGCGCCAACTTCACCTGAGGACTCAGGGTGGCCAGGAGTCGAGTTCTGCTCACCCAGATGTCATAGGAGACAGGTGTGTGTTTGAGAGAGAGAGAGAGAAAGAGAGGACACAGAATAAATGTCTGCACTAAAACACATTTCCACAAAGGACTTTTCTTACAGTATTATATTGTATACTCTAATGTCACTAACATTAACAGATTTTTAAAATAGTCATGTCTTTTCATTTTTTAACAGATGTCTCGGGCCGTGCCTGGCGCTGTGCCCTGAGTACAGCTTCATCCTGGAGGATGAGCTGGGTGTGTGTGGCTGTGTGTTGGGCATCTTGGATGTTCGCTCCTTTGCCAAGCGGTGCCAAGCCAGCTGGATGCCAGCCATGAGGGACAAATACCCACCCAAAGGGGGCAACACACACCCCAACACACAGGTGAATATGTGGAGAAGGGAAAGCTAGTAGAAGAAGTTAAAAATCCTTTCTTTTTTTATTTGTTAAAATCTGAAGGGCACACAACTACACACTCACACGCACACAACAAATACACATAAACACACCCAACACACGGGTGAAATGATGCACACACATATTTAGACATATTGGTACCTACAGTTACACCATCTGGATCCCTCTGTGAAGAAGGAAGTCAGGCACACACAGCTTAACAAGGAAATGATACACATGAAAAACACACATTCACATAAAAATTAACACACACACATAGAGATTGGCCTTTTTTTTTACAGATATGCACACACCATCTACATAGTTGTCTTCTATAGGGTTCTAAGACCTTTAGCAGCAGTGCACTTTGTAAACAGAACATGTAGACCAGAATAAGAAAACCGTGCTGACAGGTGTGTACTTTAACACAAAAGTTGTAAACAGCAAGAATATATTGTTGTTATCGGAGGAGCAGGAATCAGCAAATTACTTTCCGTCTTGACTGATGAGTAGTGTATCCGTGCCCATCCTGATAAACAGCTGAGTGAACTTCAGCAGAGATCCAAACAGAGCCGGTGGTGAGCAACAGGGACAGTCAGTCCTTGACATCTGTGGAGGATTTATCAGCCCACTCTGTGCGTCATGGGGCACGCTGGCAGTCCTCCTTTGGATGACTGTCATTCACACTGCAGGCACAGGTGTTTGAATGTGGGAAAAGTTTTACAGTTTAGGATTTATTGTTATAAAAGCTGAATGGGTCAAACAGTTGGTAATTGTTTGAATCACTTCCTGTCCTGCTTTTTTTTAAAAAAGCAATACAATAGTTTTTTATGGAATTAGTTAATGGAATTAGTTAAAACTATAGGTTACTTTTAGCTACGTTAATGTTTGTTTTATAGCTCAAAAACCAGGAAGGAACAAAACCCTCCATGCTAGCAAGTTCCATTCCAGGAAAAACTACTTACCAGTGTTTCAGACAGGATGTACATTAGACTAATTGCAAAGGGCAGAAATCCTGCAGGTACTGTGGTGATGTAATAAATCATTGAATGCACACTTAACATAAATTTGGCAAAACTTAAATTACTGATTAAAATTGGTCTGCTGCCTTTGGATAATGTTAGCTTGCTGTGTATGTTGAAAGTGCCCTTCGCTACTGTTTAGTCAGTAAATTGTGACCCTTTAGTAACATCTAGTGGCAACTGTTGGAAACTACAACAACACAGCAATATGCACATAGAATTTTACACAGCCCTTCACCAAACAAACACTGAAAAAATGTCAACCTCCCACCCATCATATAAGCTAAATAGGTCAGTGTTAACTGTCATGACTTAACCAACATCAGCACATTGTGAGAATATCTCTGTCTGTCTGCTTTTGCCTGTGTAGGACTTGATCCAGCTGATGGAGGAGGATCAGGGAGAATATCCAGACTCTCTCCTCTATCACTTCCCCTCTCAGCTGCGTCTGGACGCCCTACCTGAGCTGGTGGACATCAGCGTCAGCCGCACCCTGCTCACCGCCCTCCTCACTGCACTCAAGGCCAATGGTGAGGATGAGGTGTCCAGTCACTTACAAGCATGTACAGCTTGTGTGTGTCTTTAACATATTAACCCTCACATCAGCCAAAATGGAGGCATATGGTGCAGTCAAAAATGTGGAGAATATTCACACACCTCTGTAGTGTTTATTAACATCCTTTCTGAAGGACTCTCTCTCTAGTTCTCACTGGTTCAAGGCTAAACGGAGGAGCATAAAATATGGAGGGTTGAAGTAGTGTCATAAGAGCACTTAACATGCTCCATTAATGTAAACAAGGGTCAAGTTCAAGCTGCCTGTAGGTTTGAAACCATTAAATACAATTGTTTTAAAATATTTATTTACTTGCCTGCTGGGCAGCTGGTATTTATACAAAATGTTAAAACTACTGTTTTTTTTTATTTTTACAGACAAGATACCTTTGACTGACTTCTGGACGGTTACTTTTTTAAAATGAATAGCTGACCTTTAAAGACTGTGCATTTTTGTATGCAGTTTAAGAGCAAGATCTTCATCTGAATATCATTAAGAAACACCATCCGTTTCATGAGCTTTTCCTGTCTGTGCTTGTAGGTTCTCAGGGTGTGTTCTGTGAGGTGCAGCCGACAGACCGTCAGAGGCTGGAGTTCTTGACAAAACTGGGCTTCCTGGAGATTCTCAGAGGAGAAGCAAGGAGCAGGGAGGGAGTGGTGCTGGGAAGGCTGCTCTGAACAGAGACACATATACAAACACACTCACACTCACACACGAACACATGCACAGTAACAGAAACACATAAAGAAACATCCCTCCATATCAAAGATACACAGAGGCACTAACACACATAGAAAGATGTTGGAAACATAGTATGTACAGTACAGGAGAGGCTTAGCTTTACAGGGGAAGCAGGATCTGTATTTTCTCTGTCAAGAGAGAGAAGCCTGTGTTCCTTTGAGTCTGTGTGGCAGTAATGGGATGAACTCAGAGATTCCTGAGGGATTTACAAAAAATAAAATAAGCTCTGAGTTTAAACATTCAGCAGAGCTGCGCTAATCTTTCTCAGTTTCCGCCCCTGGATTCTCTCCATGGATTACAAGATTTTGTCAACAACAGAATAGTTTGAGTCGGGAGCAGAGCAGTAGATCACAGCAGCTACCTTCCCCTCTGCAGCACTTTTATTATTTTTAAATATGTGTATGTATATATTTGTGTTTATGTGTGTTTTTAAGATTATTCCCACAAAGTGGCCACACTACTCATTCTTGCAGGTTCAGGTTAATGTGCAGTAACTGTCTTTATCAAATTGCCATCAGAGTGAGCAGAAACACTGAAACACAGTGAAACACACAGTTTCAGTCAGTGGTACTGTGGTTTATATAGAAAGATAACTCATTAAATAAACATGAATAAGAAATAAAAAGCTAAGACCATCACATGAAATCAAAGCAGAAAAATAAAAAAGAGAAGACTTGAAAGGGGCCTTTAAGAATAATTATTGAATTCAATAATTACAGACTGGAACAAGCAACTAAATCTACAAAAACCAAAGTGTAAAAAACCTTATCTTGTTGGTCTGAACACAACTATTTCTTAGCAAGAGCAGACACTGAATATTTGTTTTTAATGTGTAGTTGCCATGCAACTACTGGGAACATCTCACTACTTGTGAACATTAAACAAAAGAGATACAACATGTTTCTTGGTGCTGGTAAACTTGTTACCTTTAGACAGAGCCAAGCTAATTGTTTTCCCATGTGTCCAGAGTTTATAGCTTTAAATTTGCTCTTCAGATATGAGACTCTTGTTCAAGCAATAAAGCAAATAATAATATTTAGGAAATTAAGCTAACATTTTTAAAAAAAGTTCCTGTACACAAACACATGTAAGCTGCTACAGGCAATCTTGTGCTCTGCTCCCTCTGCTTTGATGAACGATAATCAGTTTCTTTAAAGTTTGGCTGTTGTTATCCAGCTGGTGTCCTGGTTGGTTGAACAGAGTCTGTTCATTTGTTCACTGACCCAGGATCAGCATCACTGTTTACACTTGCTTAGATTAGATGAATGTTTACATGCATGAAGAACAAAACATTGTGTGGCTGTTCACAAAAGATGGTTTACAAAAGCACCAACATAGACATACATACACACACATGCGTTTATAATTTAAGTGAAATGCTCTAACATAGTGACATTAGTGAAGAGTTTTCATTGGGCTTTTTTCAGCCATTATAGCTATAAAGTCTTAGGAGAAAACATAAGAAATGCAAGTGCATGCAGGGTAAAATCCATCAGAAAAATAATTGAATAATTTCTTTAGACATCTGTGCATGAAAACAATCATGTGGACAGATAAGTAACATTAAACAAACAGGCACACACACAGACTGACACACAAACACACACACACATACACTTCTCTGAAGTTTACACTTGGTTCAGTTGGATATAATAGATACCTCTCTGTTATTTCATTGTCGGATATTGTAATGTCACCAGTGTGTATGCGTTGTGTATGTGTAGGTACTTTGTACATGGTGTGTGTGTGTGTGTGTGTGTGTGTTTGCGTGTGTTTGTGTGTGTGTGTGCATACCAGTTAAGACAGCTGTGTCATTCTGCCTTTATTCTGAACCATAAGGAACACAAACAGACACACACATACACACTAATGCAGTCATGCTAAAAGAAGCACAACAGCACTCACAATCAAATCTTTAACTGAAAGTATGTAGAATTACGAATGTTCATTATTTTGTAATGCAGCTTCAAAGACACAGGTACTGTTTGTGCTCATATTTATATTTCTACTTTTACTTTTTATTAATATTATTATTGTTATTATTATTATTATGCTCGATCAATCACTGAGAGGCACTTTTGTATGTTTTTTCTTCTTATGAACCTCATCACCATTGTCTGTGAGGTAGTTTATGATAAAAGAAATTAGTGCCAGATCTGAAAAGGATGTAGACAAAAAAAGCACTAAGATAGAAAATGCATGATGTAAAGAAAATGTTTAGAAAAGACGTGTCTGTGACTGAATGTGTCACTTCATCCATGTGAAAAAAAAGCTTTTTAATGATCTTTTAAAATCTAATAGTCTTTATCATTTTTTGTCATTAGACTGGAGACTAATGTTTGTATGTAAACATGGACATGGGTGTTTGGGAATATAGATGTTGAGGGGAAATAAACATTAAAATAATCCACACAGGCAAATGAAGCACTGTGAAAAAAGAAAGAGGCTAACAGTGGACCATGGCTAACACTTTTACTTTTTCTTTTAAAAAGTCTAATAATAATAACTCAAGATTCAAACAGTTGCCTTTAACTTTCTGGCCTAAGCAGCTGATCATCTTAGAAAAGTATTTCCTGTCATCTGTGTGTACTCATTGTCTTTCTGTCTGCCTGCACTGAGGTACTGTACAGTCTGTTTTTACGATGAGTTCCAGTGGAGTGCTATGTAGTATGTCTATGCAGGGTAACAAAGGGGTTAAAAATGAATTACTGTTGAATTCAGTCTGTGTTTTTATTGACAAGAACAGTAAAACTGTTATTTTAAAAAAAACAATGATTTTATTGAATTGACTTGTTGATTTCATGACTATAAAAGAAATTTTCTTTCCCTTTAAACACGCTGTTTGGTGGCTTCTTTCTCCTGTGTTATGGTGAGTACAAACTGGACAGAAACAATGTAAAAATGTAGTTTGCAAAAACATGGACAAAACTTGGTTAATTATGTACACACTTCATCAAAATGGTTACATTTGAATACAGAGGCTTAAATTACAGTTTTGTGGTACTTAATAAACAGTTTATTTCTCAGCATACACCACCACCTTGTGGACAAAATGTAGAATAACAGTTTGTAAGTCACTATTAAGAAGTGGGTCCAATTACTTTACTAAGAATCTAACTTTAAAGTACTGACATCAAAAAGACAAAAAAGTTATCCAACTCAGAAGTACTGATACAGTTCTGTGTGTGTATGTGTGTGTGTGCTACACATCAGTGCTGTCTCTGTCTGTGGTGTTTGCAGCTTCCCATTTGCGACGGGAGCGCAGGTTGTGTTCAGGAGCCATGACTTGAGCAATAGGGATGCGGTACTTTGTGAAACAGTTGTTTTGAAGCAGCATCACTGTGATTGTCAGAACAGATGACAAACTGCATGCTGGGAGACCAAACTAGAGAAAGACACAGAGAAAGAGATTGAGGGATTGTTTTAATAATGAAAAACACAAAAAGTAGGATGAGTAAGATAGTTTGAACCAAAATTTTAAAATGAACACAGTGGCTTCAGAAAGTAAAGTAACTATGTAGCATGCCGAAGCATTATGCAGGCCCACATATAACAATATCTGATACCTTTTTGTTTTTTTAGTTACTGGAAGATTCATGTCACAATTTGGATAAAATACAAACAATACTTGAAAAAACTCCTGTAACTTCTGTTTATCTGTAGTGTTAAACAATTTGCACAAGAATATATGTTAAGAATTTGTATGGCTCATCTGAACTGGTCACAAGTGAGGCAGATTTAAGACTTTGCGTCATCCTTTCATATCTACTCCTCTCCAACTGAAATCTTAAATTCATCTACACCAATTTCATAAAACACAGTATACAAAGGTCTCACGATCTCTAGAATGTAATCATTCTTGGCCTAAATAATGGGACCAAAATGTTGAGGGCTTCATACACACATGGCTTGTGGTGTGTGCACTTACAGTTCCCAGCAGATTGCTCAGAGCGATGTCAGCATATGCAGAGATGAAGGCTGCGGGCAGAGGAGAAGAGATTAGGCTAAATATATCCACAGCACACTCACTCTGCATCTTTCTCCAGGTTGCTGGAACAGTTTAAGCTGCAGTTGGTCTCGATAGGAGACACACTGGAGGCTCCAATCAGGGCCAATTTAGCAAATGTGAGTGGATTTGCTTCCTGCCAAACTGGTCAGCACTAATGTTCACAGTGCTCCAGCTGCAGATTCTAATGTGCTGCGTGAGAGAGAAAGTTTGCCTCCATAATTTTCTTCTGTTTGTACGTATCCATGAATAGAAGCAGAGGTAGGCTTGGTCCAAGTACATAATTTATCTCAACTGACAAAAAATTGCAGGAGTATGCAACTGCATATATTTGGTGCAGGGAAACAAAAACTGCTAAAGAATGTAGAGGAAACTTAATGCAAAGAAAGACGTAAAAAAAGGGGAAGGTAAATTGGATTCATGAAGGTAAAAGGAATCATACATAGAAGCTATGTCAACGCACAGTACATAAGCATTCTGAATTAGCTAATATGTTTTATAAATATTTATTAAAAGTTTGAGCACTCACTTAAATCATTTACCTCTTTAAGAAGATATTTTTTTCAGCACTGATTAAATCAAAAAGACTAAGCTTATGACTTACTCAAAGGAGCAGGAATTAAACAGAGTGACATCTCTGTACTCAAAGAGCTTTCACAAATTATATAAACGCAAATCATTATACCTTTCACACAGGTGGGGGACACTGGCAGAAATAGAATTAATTAATGTAATATATTAAAGTTCAAAATTACATTTTGAAAATGCTGTAAGTTACGGTTATAGGATTTTTAAAAGGTCGTCAGGTTAAGCTATCCTGTCCTTCTTCTGTCTATTCGTTTTACACTATGACAGTCACTGAGACAGACATTTATTTCAGAACCATGGACAGAGCATCTTGAAACAACCTATTTGTTTCTGTCGCCCCCTAGTGGCTGAGTACCCTAATAATAAGAATAATGTAAGTAGCACAAAAATCTGGATGTATACTTAAATGTGTCTGTTTTAATATTCCTGAAAAAACACAAGAAGTGAAAACAACACTATGTAACTCTTGGAAGGAAGATAGTTGATGATTATCATTTATAGATTGTCAAATGCCAGCATGGGATGATGGCTATTTAGAAAGATCTACCCAAAGCTTTAATAGTAACATGTTCTTGTTCTGCCTAAAATGATGTAAAATAAGAAATTAAGTATGTTTGGTATTGATTAATAATTAATAGCATTTAAAA
>JAPZDV010000016.1:5217776-5228761 GCA_029814665.1 Acanthurus lineatus
CTTCTCTCTATGGCCCCACTTCTTCTTTTTTAAATTCAATTTATGCCTCCTAAATTTTTTTCTCTTGGCCAATTCTTTATCCCTTTTCTCTCCTCTCAATCTCCATTTGACACTTTCTTCTGCCTCCTGACACTGATCCTTCTTTTCCCCTCTGGGTTTCTGTCAGGCAGGATTAAGTTTTGAATCTGACCTTGTAGCACTCAGTCACACTCTGAGCTCTCTCATTGTGTTTGCCACAGCTTCATTGCTCCTGTGTGTGAGACAATTTACATGTATTCAAGGCAGCTGATTCACCAAGCTGCATGGTTAGAGATACATCTAATGAGAATCAAAGTTCTACAAAAGTGATGATAAGAAACCTTCCCATCACATTCTTCCTAGGTTTCATAGAGTCAAACAAGAAAAGGACTGATAAGAGTAGCAATAAGATTAACCAGTACAAAATAAAACAAAACTGAAGATAGTTTAAGCATCATTAAAATAAACAGAGGAAAATGAAGATAAAACATAAAATTCTATTTACATAGCAGAATTTTTAAGATGCTTAAAAGGTTATATGGGCAATTAATGGATGCCAAGGCAAGAAAGCTTTGTAAGAATGACCAAAGAATGACATCTACCTGAGGATGTGACGCTGCAAAGTGCATCAGCAGACTAACATACTGTATCTAAACATAGCTCAGAGCTGTTCCCTGCAAAGCCTTCAAGGATAGTGTGTAGAACATTTATTTGTGCTTGTTTCAGATGCAGACAGATACACAATCGATGCTTTGGTGAGGATTTACAGCAAGATTTTTGTTGGTGTAATTGACTCCAGATTAACTACTGGTTATAGAATAGACTATAGAAGATTCTAGTGGAGGATAGTAATGAAAGAAATGGCATGTTTGGCTTTTTAAGCTAAATATAGGCTTCAAATAACTTGAGTCTGGCTAAAGAAGCATGTACAAATGACAGCAATAGAGATTCTGATCACATTGTTGCTCTTATGCATTTAACAGCCGAGCTCCAGCCGGTTCTGTTTCCTACACAATCTCATTACAGTCACATTTCTCTCATTACTTTCGTGTCACACGGTTGCCTCTAGTGCAGCAGTGTGTGTATATATGTCACTGTTAGCATGTGTACATGAGATTGGTACAAGCTCACTCCCACTTTGCTGTTTTTTCCCAGTATGACTCATGGCTACAATCACACACACACACACAAACACACACACATGCACAAACACAACTATTTTACGACACTGTATTGTTTTTATAGCAGTCGGAAGCAGGGGGCTGAGGTCTTTTAAACTTCTAGCATTCCTCATTCTCTCTCTCTCTGAACAGAGTCACAATGAGGCAGAAGCAAGAAGGCACACACAGCCACAGTGTTTGTATATAAACCAGCAGTTATCGGTGCCCCTGGTTAATTGCTCTGTGTCTGTTGGAGCAGCTAAAAAAACAGGCTGCGGCTGCCTGTATAGTTTCATATTCATATGCTCTGCAGACACTTTCTTATTGCCAAAGCGATTCATAAAACATCCCCGACTTTAACCTTGTTAAAATGTAATCCACCATTTGCCATGCAGGGGGGTAAGCCTGCCATCTCTTTGAGGATCTGATTAATGGCTTAAAAAATGGAAGGTTCATGCTGCTACCTCAGACAAAGGTTAATGAAACTGCATTATGCTATTGGCACTAGTATGGTGACTTTTGCATCTATGACTGCAGAACTATAAATAAAGAGTGTATGTTTCCCCTTGCCTGCAGTAAAAAAAGATGGCAAAGTAAACAACAAAAAAGATGCTATCTTTCAAACTGTCACTTTTTTATTGTACCTGCAGAGACGCTATGATAGATAATGTTGAAAATTACAAAACTAGCTTTTTCTTAGAGGTACTTTAGCTTTAATATTGCACATTTAAGCTGCAGCCACGTGTGACTGTTTGTCCCTATGTGTCAGCGCTGTGATAGACTGGCACTTAGCCCGGGGTGTTCCCTTCCTCTCACCTAAAGTCAGCTGCTCTGCCACCCACCCTGTGACACACTGCGCAGGGAAGGTGCCTGTAAATAATGAATGGATTTCCAAGTTGGAGAACTCACAAGATAAGAGTTTAAAGAGAGAGTGGCGGTGCTCCTGCGGCTTAGGGGTTAAGAAAGAGAGACTTCAATTCCAGCTTGGGGTTTCTGTATCCTATTGACTCTTTTCTGTCTATAATAAAAGCACAGCTATGCCGTAAGTACTAATTTTTGTTCGATCATCCCTGTGTGGCAAACACAAAGGTCTTTTAAGCTCCACTCCCACACTTGTATTTCAGGCCTTTTGTTATAAATGCTGTCTCTGGGCCCAAGCTGAGATCATACTGATGATATTATTAGAGGTTATTTTCTCAGACCTAACAAAGCTCCTCCAGTGCCACAGAGGAGAGTATTACACAACTGTTTTCGCAGACTGAATAGTACACCCCATGAATAGTAAACTGACATTTATGTGTGAAATTTTGGAACATCCCTAATATGACTAAAGTCAGAGTGTTATACAATGTGTGTTGGCACTGGAAATATGTGGTGGGAACAATGAAATGTCAACTTAAGACTTCAACCCTGATTTGTTTAACCAGTTAACATCAAACATAATCTTTCTTTTGCAGAAGTTTTTCAGCTTCAATATGACAAAAAAAACCACAATATCACCTCAGTTAACAAACTGTCCCACTCATCCTATATGGAAGTTCCAACATACAGAGAGCAACTCACCAGCTAACGTCCCAATTGCCGATCCTAGCAGACAATGGATGGCCAGCAGGGGGGAGTAGAGCAGAACAGCACCCAGTATGAGGAGGGAGGGCCCCAGCACTCCACAGGCAAAGATCTGACCCACACCACGAAAGATGCCATGCACCACCTGCACAGAGTGGAGAAGTCTGAGTATTTTAAAACTATTTTAAACCTTTTCTATGTTTGAAAAGTCGAAGACACACAAAAAATATTTGGCAAAATGTGTGGAATCAATTCACCATCTCTTCCCAGTTAAAATCAGCCAGCCTTTCTTCTTTCTCTCCCAGTCAAACACACACACTTACACACACATACTGCTTTTCCCAACAGTCAGTGAGAAGTGAAGAGTTTCCATGGCGACATGATGGGTGCACCTGCCTGTCGCTGATATTTACAAATCATAAATGCTCTTTAAATATATTGCTTTGAGCATATGCGCTTCTATGTGTGTGCACGTTTGTGTGTGTGTGTGTGTTTGTGCGTGACCGTGCATACGTGTGTGCGAGCGTTTGTGTGTCAGAAAGATAAAATGTGCTGCCGTGGAGGTGCAGCGAGAGCGCCATCCACAGCAGAGTGAAAGCTGAAGACATTAAATATAAATAGGACCGACGTCATCCCCATCGCCATCTCTGGAGAGAACCACAGGAACGATGAGAGGAGGAGAGACCGCAGGAGGAAATGGAGATGGATGGAAGAAAAAGAAGGAGGAGAGCAATAGCACATAATAATGGACAAAAAGGGGAGAGACAAAGGTGAAGTGATGAGAGGATGAGATCGTTTCACCTTAAGTAACTTGACTTTACTGTGCTGTTCCTGAAAAATCAGGTTACATATACCAGTTGTTTACTGTTCAACTATGAAAAAAGTAGAGCAAAGGAGGATAAAAAAATACAGAAACGATTGGAAAAGTGATAAAGACAGATTTAGAAGTGGGAGAAGAGGGAAGGAGATTTGCATAGCAGAGCAGAGAAATGGATAGAGTCTGGGGAGAAGAGAAGCAGTGAGATAAAAAGGAGGATTTAGAGGTTTCAGATCTCCCAAGTAGCCAACCACAGGGAATTTAGGAAAAGAAATGGAAAGCATTTATAAGAGAGGAGACAGGCGGATGGAGTGAAACAGCATGGAAAAGATATGAGTTGAATATTTAAAAAAAAAAGATGATAGCTTGAAGGAGGGAAGAGGAAAAGAGGGAGAATGAGATAATGTGAGGGACATACTGTGCCACAGGGTGTGCTGCCTGTGAAGAGAATAGTGTGTAAATCTTGACTCTATATTCAGGACACCTAACAGTGCTGAGAGGGTTTAGGCAGCGTAGCTAATCTAGTGTGCAGATCATCGTGTGCAGAAAATATATTTGTACAACATCCCTCTCCCACTGTGCTTTTAAAGCACACAGATGCCATGTGGTAAATAACTCAAATAAACAGTCAGTTTTCTCTGTCAGTTTCATTCTAGGAGGCTCTCTGACAGACACAGCTATTAGATACTCTGTCAGTCTTCGGTATTATGTTTTTCTTGGAGCAAGGTCAAACTGGAGACAAAGATAAATGTGTTTTTCTGCAATATAGCGAGTATGTAAAGCAGAGAGTTATATGGACAATGTTCAGGCTTGAATACTGATATTCACATTGGCTTTAACGCAGCAGGTCAGCGGGAGGAACTGAATGTGGTGGGTTAAATGCACCTTAAGCCATAAGGACACTTTAGTTGCTTTTCTAAAATGCTGCTTTTCTCTTCTTCGTGTCATTTCTTCTTTCTCATGCACTTCATTTGTATCTTGCTTCGGTTTACTGTTTACATTTCATCCCTGGTAAATGTACTGACATGACTGATTATAATGAGATTTAAATCATGGAGATGCTCTTGGAAAAATCTAATTAGACCTCCTTCTCTTTTTTGACAATACTTCTTCTTAATGAGGCTGAAGAAAATAAGAGGAAGAAGATGTTCTTTAAGGACACTACTGGCTACTTGGGGGACAAAATGATAAATGTGTATAAAGAATAATAATGGAGATGTGTTAGCTAAAAAATGCCATTTGAGCATTCAGTAGAAGTGGTGCAGCATTAGCATTCATTTGGAGCTGTGTTTTTGTGACAAGACATATTTAAGTTCAGTATGCATTTGCCTTAAAACTCTAATCTTTAACTAACTCCTGAGGGAAGAGCCTCCTTTAGCTTTGTAGCTCTTTTGTCAATAATAGACTGACTTTACAGGCAAGTCACTAACTTTGTGTGTTTGTTGTTCTGTGCCATGCAGCAGGTGTTCAGATCTCTTCATGGGTTTGATGTGAGACGAGACAAGGCACTGAAGTTATGGGCCATAAAACAGTTAGCTGAATAATGTTAAATCGCTCTATAGAGCTGAGGGGAACTGCAGAGCAGGGTGATTATTCTCTCTGGGTTCATCATCATAGGGGACTTTTAAAATCATCTCATATTTGACCCACTGTTACTGGAAAATGAGAACTGATTGGTGCACAATACAATATTATGTGTTATTCCACTAGAATACAGAAGTAATTCAGTGAAGAGATTTTAAACTGAACAATTCAGCATTTCTTAAAAGTTTATCTGTGTATGTTCAGAGAATTTTTACAGTTTTACGGTTTTGTTGTCAACATAAGCAGCACTTACTGTCAAACTGTAAGTTATTACCTATATATAAATGCTAACCCATATCTATTCATTCTTTCATTACATTTGGAGGGAGATAAAGCATGTCTGATTCCGATCACATAATGTGTTCTGCCTGTTTCCAAACAAAAGCACGGAGATTAAAATCCAGTCGCTTTTCAAGCATCAAAATGCCAGCTGGCTCACGGAGCTCCGAAGGCAACTGCAGCAGCTGTGAGTCAGTATTCCTCTACCAAAGTTTAGAAAGAAGCAGCTCAAACTGTATGTCATTTAAATTCAGTGGTGGAAGCTATCTATCTACTTTCTCCCCATTGTGTGGGCTTCTGTGCAACAACTTGCATTCTAATCAAGTGGACTTTCAGTAGCACAGCTGTAAATTCAGGGTTTAAGGTTTTATTGTTTGTTTCCTTCCCTCTGACTACACAGCAGCTATAAAATCCCCCTTCATGTATCCTTCCTGGAAACCTGACTGACACACATACTATTAACACCTGTGCTACCAAGTTCTGGATTTTGTGCAAAATCTCAGTCCACATAATCTAAGCAAAATAACATTAACACATTATCTTATATCCAACAGCTAACGACAGCGTCTATAAGTTTAAATCACCAAGAACTGTTAATTAAAACAGTTTGGGCTGATTATAATTTCCAAACAGGAGCTCCATCAGTGACTGTTGCTAAGTAACTGGTGAGTCGTAGCTGGCTGATCTCATACATATTGTGCACCGATCAGTAATTCACTCTGGAGACCAGGCTGCAACATGGCAGACACACAGAGGAGAAGTCAGGCCTGACTGCAGCTTGAGTTTTGCATCTCCAAAGTCTGCACACTGGTCATACATCCTGTCACCTCTAATGGTTCCCTCTGAGGCTACTAATGACCTGCACCTGTTCGTGTGATCATGTGACTCAGTGGGCCGTCTGTTCAAATCTCACTCCAAGTGTTACTCTCACAGACACCCTGTTGAGAAACACTAGTGGAAAAAAATTCAAATTGAGATTAAAAGTCTGTTTTTTTCCAGTCTGAGCAGGGAACTGTTACAACAAAAAAAATATTAATAGAGCAGAAACACATATTGTCACCATTATTTGTTATGTCACTAAAAATTTTACTACTGTGAAGACATTGTTATAAAATCAGTTTTAAAGCTTTTAAATCCAGCGAAAACAAATGCACAAATTCAGGTTCTGGGCAGATTTTTGTGTGGCTTTATTTAATGTGCATGAGATGCAATATGTCAGTATATAATGAAGATAGGGATTTAGCAGTTGCATAAAATTCCCACATAAACAGCTCAATCCACATTAAACATCACTACCAACAACTAGCTACAACATGGGCCATGATGGGAATATGACCTGGGTTTTTTGTTACGCATTTTTAATTTGTGCATGTAGATTAATGTTGCAGCAACAACTACCCCTTTAAAATGGACTGTCAAACTGCAAACAAACACATTTCACACAAACCTAGTGTTGCTCTCTTTATGTGTATACTTCGCTTGTTGATTCATTTCTATCCACCACACTACTATCACTCTACTTAATAATTTATCTATATTTATTTCTAATCTTCTTGTCTTGTAGCTAAGTGCATTTAGCCAAGTTTTGTAGTTAAGCAGAAATTAAGTCAATTATGTGAGCGTCTGCTTTTAAACAGCAACCTACTGGCTCCCATATATATGTGAAACAAATATTTAATACATTTTTGGAGTGACTTACCTCTACTGCAATGAGATCGGTGCCATTAGGCTCCAGTGCCCCTGGAGGTGTAGCCATGTAGCGTGGGAAATAGAGGTTATCTGAGCCGATACACAGGTGGTAGAGTAAAATAACAATGTTGAAGGGAAACACAGCAGCAGGCAAGTCCCAGCGGCCCAACAGTGAGGAGAGACCACTGAATAAGAAGACACTGGGATGCAGATATGAGGGGAGTGGAGAGAATGGATATGTGTTATTTAAATAAATGGATGTGTTTACTTTTATCAATTAATATTTGCTATTTACGCCTAAATGCAGCATCCCTCAAGCATGGCTTTGCCCTGGCATCCATTTCTCATACACTGCATGTTGTGACTGAGGCAGAGGCACACCTGATGAATGTCATCAGGTGTTGTGGTTAAAGAAAGGCCAACTGTATGTTTTCCTGAGCTTTCCATCTGGAAACTTGTGTAAAAACCCTTTATTAAAGGTTTACAGACAATAGCAATAGTATCTGTTGGTCCCCTTAGACACAAGGAGGATTTTACTGTTTCAGTGACTTATAACTGCTTATGTCTATCCTGGAGGACTTGGGCACCTGCCATTCTTATTGAGCTACAGTAGAAGCACTGTGTGTGTGTGTGTGTGTGTGTGTGTGTGCGTGTGTGTGACTCACCTTATAGCTGACCCAAAGCAGACGGGCAGCAGCAGCCACCAGAACCAGTCTCCACTCGAGCTGAACACACCCATCAGCAGAGACACCAGCATGCCGTTAAAACCATGGAGACCTGCTGACACCTCAGCACTTACACACACAGACACACACACAAACAGACACAAACACACACAGAGCAGGAAGAGTCACACATCATAAATATATTTTCAATACAAGACAAAAGAGACATTACCTTAATGCACTAATGCACAATAAGATCATAAAAATGATCAAAACACACATTAGCATAGCTTTTAATAAACAAACAGCCGGAGTGTTTTAATGAGCTTCTGGGCACATTAATGTATTCAACATGCTAGACTTAAAAACTTGATGAGAACCAGTTCAGTTGTATTTTATTTAAAACCTTAAAACAAGGTGATGTATTAGCATATAATACTGTGCATGGCATAAATATTGGGACAGGAGCTAAAATAAGATTTGCTAGGCAGTGGGTGTAGGTGCTCGCAGGGCTGTTAGTCATGGAGCTGTTATTCTCATGAATTTTAAGTAGAATTCTCCATCAACTTTAGTCGTAAGGTGGAGCAAATTGTAGGCTTGTGCCACAGACTGAGCTTCTGAGCAACAGACAGGTTTATTGAGGTTTGGATTATTTAAAAGAGACATTTTTCCTGTTTCATGGTACCAAAATATTTATATTATTAAACATGTACTGTATGTATGTATGTTTTCTTGAGGTTCTGTTCTATTAATGTGTATGTTTCTGTAATTATGTCATTTCACCTGTCTTGCCCTATGATAACAGCTGTCAGTGTGGGGGCCAGTGCACCCAGAGTTCCCAGCAGGCCTTGCCAGGGGGAGGCCCAGTACAGTGCAGCCAACATGAGAGCCCCACTCAGCGGGTTGTTGGCAAAGATCACCCTGGCCACCCCCCTCAGTCCCCACACCACCAGCTGCAGCACAAACAACTTGTCTGGAGAGACAGAAAGAAAACACTTTACATATTTTCCTTGGCAGCATTTTCCTCCAAACCTTCTGGGGTAAGTAATATTTTACCAGCTCTTTATTCTCAAACCTTTTTTAAAAAAAAAAAGAAAAGAAAAAAAAGGGAACTACATCAGAAAAACTTGTTTCTCAGTTGGGTTCCTTAATGCAAATACAGGGTTTTATATGAAATCAAATGGGAGTTAAATGATGTTACATTTTATGTTGGAGGACGAGAGCAGCAGCATTCACCACAGGAGTTGTGAGATGATTAGATCTGCAGATTGTAATGGCAGTGTAAGCATTTCAGACTCATTAATTAATTATTGGGACAGTTTAACACCTAATTTTTTTTGAGGAATTTCTCTTTTTTAAAACATTTGTATTTCATCACATTATGACTCAGACTTAAGTGACATTTGTAAGTAATCTAATATATTACATCTCAAACTTGATTTTAAAATCAGGAGTAAGAAAATGTTTAAAGATGTAAACAGTTAGCTGTAAAAGTTTTCCTACCCTCCATGAACTTATCCAAGTGCTCCATATCTCCAGTGCACATCAGCAGACTGTTGAGCACACGCCGGCTGAGGCTGGCACGACTCCTGCTGGCCTCCTCCGTCTCTGTTTTGGTCTCCATCCACATTTTTACATCTGCTGATCTAAACCTATAAATCCTATAATGTGATCAGTATCTTGTTGTACAGTAATTTTTAAAAACCCCTCAGTTAGAGTTTAAGCATTGTACCTCGCTGCAGCTTTTTGTTCGACTTCTCTCCTCTGTTTGTTGTCCAGATGCCTTTTTCTCCTCTTTCTTCTCAGTCATCCCTTTTTCCTCCTCCTCCTGTCTCCTCTACAGAACGGTTTAAGGGGATGACTTATAAACTGATTGATCCGGTAACGTATTCATCAGCTTTTGAACAGCCCTGCCAGAGAAGAGCAAAGTCCAACACCATCAGCTGTGGTCAAGGAGAGGAATATTGGTCCATCCCCTGCTCCTGCTGTTTTCACATTTCGCAATCACCTCGTTCCTGTCCTCTCTTTACTCTGCTCTCTTCCAGCCTCACTGTGACATCTCTTCATCTATTGTTTGTCCATTTCAGCTACTAACCACATTTTATTGCAGCATGCACATGAATGTTTGTCTTTCCTTTATTTGTGAAGCCATTAGTGGGCTTCGAGTTATCTTAAGTTGGTCCAAATGGTGTAATATATAACCCAGCTAAAGAAAACAGAGCAGGAAAGTAAAATATTGTTGACACCAGATTCTTCTTTAACTTCTGAAAGGAACTTATTGTACTTTTGACTTTCTGTTGGCATCAGTTTTAACAAAACTGCTCCTCACACTTCTTCTGCCTTTGAAGGACTTTTTTTCCTCCTATTTTGTTTCCTCTTTAAGAACAGGTTAGAACACTTGGAAGTCAGAAACAGGAGTGTTTGTGTGCAGACACATCTGCAGCTTTCACCTTTTCTTAGTTTTGAAGTGACACACAACTCACTGAATGACAAAAAATGCTTTGATTTCACTCCCACTTTCACAAAAAACTGTGACTCCCAAAAACTGTGTGTATTTGTGTGTGTACATGGCCATTGGTGCATATCTATTTGCGTGTTCAAAGTGCAGCAAGTGAAAGGCAATAACAGCATGTCAGTTACCATCACAAAAAGAATCTTTTCACTCCGTCTGAGGCGCTGCAGCTGGGACTCAAAGGCCTTGTTTTTGCAGGTGGAAATTGCTGTGCCATTCAAGAATCCCTGACAGCTCCTCTCTCTCTCTCTCACTTCCTGTCTTCCTCTCTCTATCTATTTTTTATTTGCTTCAATAAATACATCCAACTCCTACTGTTTGTCTCCGCTCCACAGCTCATTCCATCAATCACAGACTGTGAGACTAAGAGAAAGAGGAGCAGAAGGACACATTAGCAGGCTGGGCTGTAATATGAGGAAAAGACGCAGGTAAGCATGGGAAGATTACACTTTGACCTGCAAATGTATTTGTTTTATAAAGCTATAACACACAGACACACTCAGCCATACGTATAAACCACATTAGGGTGACATACTTTCCTGTAGCTATGGTAAGTTTGGTATTTATGTTGGGTGTTTGCTTCAGTCAAGACTCATTCTGACTCAGGTTAGCAGCCACTGACTCCACAGACAGCACACAGGGGGCGGAGCCAGGAATACAGTACATCACTTTATGGGACTCTCTGAACTAATGAG
>JAPZDV010000016.1:5232354-5269389 GCA_029814665.1 Acanthurus lineatus
TTGGACCTCCCGGACCAGCACATCAGTTTTCTCCTGGGAGAAGTTTGGCCGCCTGGAGCTGCTGCTGTCTTCCTCCATGGTGGTGGCGAGGTGAAATTGCACTTCGCCTCGCCCGCAGCGCATTTAAAGGCAATGAGAGGCGTTCATTTGATTGGTGAAGATTACACTCGGCTGTGTTAAACCAACTCACGCCTTCTCTCCTCCCTCTTTGCCACTTGCGCCGGTGGGAGGGACGGAGGCGTGGGTGCGCCACGTTGGCGCGGCGTAGGCGCGGCGCAGGGCAGGTGCGCCCCGCCTGCGCCTGGTCTACGAAAATAGAGCCCGTAAAGTACAACCTACCACAGGTTTAAGCATCAGCACTTGTTGACATAGTTTGTATCAATTCCCCTGCCGCTCTCCAAAACTTCATCATTTTTGCATGTTTGGCCATAAAAAAAGCTGATCGCATTGGGCGTTTACATGTGGGATGACTGATAATAAATCAACCAGTGAAGCTTTTCTTCAAGAGAATCACAGAATTTTATGTTGCTTTAGTTTCAAGCTTTTACTTTAAATATGGAAGTCAAGTTTGATTTACTAATAGAAAATGTATGATAGTGTCTAACACTTATGGTTTATAGAATTTTGACTCACTTTGTCAGTGGTTTGCAGTCTAGCTAATGATTTTGAAGCAGTGATGATTAATTTTAATTAATTTTCTCATAATGCCATTTATGTCACGGTTTAAACAGAGAAGAACCAAAAAGCAAAAACACCAGCTCAAGGTAAATTAACTGAAAGCGACCTTTATTTAAAAAAGCTGAAATGAAACCAAAATAAAATCATACAAAGTCAAAGAAATACATAAAAAAAAAATACATATCGAAAAACTAAAAATAAAACAACAAACCAGAAAGGACGTGGTGGACAGGCAGGACAGAGACAAGGACTCAGAGGCAGGAACCAAAGCAGGATCAGAGGACAAAGAAAGAACCAGAGAAAGACGACAGACAAACTGACAAAGACAAAGAGAAAATACAGAGACTTTATACTGGGAGTAATGAGACACAGGTGAGGTTATCAACACAGGTGAAACACATCAGGGTGGGGCAGGTAATCACAGATAGGAGTTAAACTTGAATGGAAATGGGGAATTAAAGAGACAAGACAAGAATTAACCCAAGACAGTTGAAGACAATAAACACCTGGAGAAACAAAAGTAAATAAAATAAAAGGACATGACATGATAACTAAACACATTAAAATGTCCAAAAATGACCTAATCATTGTAATATATGTTGTTGAGTTGTGTACTTACATGATTCCAAATATTTTTAACATTGTTCAAAACAAAGCAAAAGCTGTTATTTTTTTCAAGGTAACAGTGCATTTTGTTTTGTCACCTGTCACTACCAGCAGAGGTAACATTAGATTAGCCAGAGAGTGGGACAGGAAGTCCAAAAAACGTGACTAAATGCAACATAACTACTTCATGACACCATGATTTTTTAATAAAGAGACTTCTGGTGGCAAAAATGACATGTTGTACTACTGGCAACTGACAAGTGTTTTAACCTGCATGGCATCTCAACTTTATTTTATCATTGTTCAAGGCATAAAATGGCTTTGAAATTGTACTTTTTCTGTTCAGTTTTGTAAACACAATAGATTTTGTAATATTGAGAACAATGCATTTTATCAAGAAACCTATTCAACCCCATATTTGAACTCAGCGTGGTATTTCTTCAAATTTAAGTATACATCTAATGAAAAAGCATTTTTAGCTCTGCCAACAAGTTCACCCATGTGGAAAAAAACAAATAATGAGCCAGCAGATACAATAACTTCCATATAACACTGATCAAATAATCCTTTTGACAACATTTAAACAACAAGCCTCACAAGAAGAAGCTATAATACAACTCGATTGCTACTTTTGAGGTAGATCTTTCTTCTTCACTCAGACATTGACATATGTGAAAAACATTCCTAAAATTGTTTGATTCTGATTTTCTTAAACCTTTGAAAAAGCCTGGAGTGTATCGACGCTCTGACGACTGATTCCACAGCCACAGTAAGTTTGTGGTTTGGACAGCTGAGAGGGAGTTTTTAAATATAGCCTCCTCTAACTCTGTATTTCCGTCTGTGTGTGTTTCCTTGTTTAGTTGTGCAAAAATGACGACTACCAAACCCAATCCAATCAAATGATTATACGGCATGAGAGGAAACAGACAACACGGAGGCGGTGAGTGACTGCTGTGTGTTAGTGACTCACCACCTGAGACTACTAAGCTCCTCATCAGCATGATGCACCAGCTGAGTTTTGTTATTTGACTGCATGTGGATTTATCGCCATGTGGCTGATAAACGGCACAGACTTCAGGGCTGATGACTTGTAGAGATACTCAAACCAGGGGGAAGTATTTCAGTCAAAATCAGAAACCGTATCCACATTTATTTATGTCTTTTGATCTGTATATATGTAATTTGAGTATGACTTCAGTGGTCTTGTTTTTTCTCCAGTAACATGATATTATCATAATGGTCCAGTGTGAAGGATTTGGTGGCCTCTAGTGGTGTGTTTACTGATTGACACCATCACAAATCCCACTGCCCACCCTCCCATTCCAAGCACAAAGGAGAGCCAAAGGTGGCCTGAGGTTTCTCTACAATTTAAACCATTTCAAGCAGGCTTTAGAGATGCTAGTTGATGGATTTGGTTAGCTTCAGATAAAGACATGCTAGCTGTGTCCCTGTTTCCAGTCTTTATTCTAAGCTAAGCTAAGCTAAGCTAACAAGTTGCCAGTTTTAGCTATTAAATACACAGATATGAGATATGAACCAATTTTCATCAATAATTTTATATTATTTCCGAACAAAAATTGCAGAACTTTCTATTGGACACAGTTTGTGTTTGCTCTATTTCTGTGTAGATATTGTTCTGCCTTGTTTTTATAGTGGAAGAATGGCCATAAAGGTTAGTAAAGGATATGATTGTAAACGTGACCAGATGACCCCAAGGAAAATAATCATCTACACTGTTTGATTTTATCTAGTGCTGAAATGGAGTTTCTCCAGCGAAGGAAAGATGTACTTCAGACATCAAATTACTTCCAAATTGAGCCAGACTCCATCAGAAAGTTTTAAAGAATAATTTCCTGTAAAGTGCACTTGAGGGAACAGTTAACTTCAACTGGAGAGGACTATTTGTTCCCTGTAGCTTTGAGATATCATTACTAAAGCAGCATTTTTTCATACATGTGAACTGTAATGCAACTTAAGGTGAACCGCATTTTTCCCTTACAGTTCAAATTAAGGAGATAAACCTGCTTTGGCATATTTAGGAGAGTCAAATATGCCACGGTGTCAAATATCCTGATGGTTCCAGCTTCATTTCTTTACTTGGGAATCCCAGAGTGGATTTAGTTTCGGTCTCTTTTGACATGTCCTTGAACACGACACCAATCGAAGGTACTCTGACATCCCCTGTGAGATCCATAAATGTTTGATGCTCTGTAGAACTGACCATTTAGTTCAATTTGTTGGTGTTGCACTCTGCTTATTGTTGTTAGATCCTTCACTGTAAATTGTAGCTTCACTTCTGTAGTTTTCCCCCATCAAAGATGGCTTCTCCCTCTGCTTCAAACACTGAACAGTTGTGCATACATAGCTTTATGTGTGGCTTCCACATTTGGTTGGGTGACTTGCACACATGAGAGGAGGGTTTGGTTCAATATTGATTCAGAAGTCTATGTTGCAACAGCTGCATTTCACAGTTTATCCTTTAATTGCCTCACCTCAAATGTGTCTGTTTCTGTCTATCTGTGCTGTAGGAATTTAGACTTCTCAATCTCAACTGTTTCCTGCTTTATTAATAATATGCAACCATTTTCTGTGGCCTTTTAACCGCAACCCTGTGAAGAAAAACAGGCCTACATCGATTAGTACTTCTATATTTACTCAGTGTTACCAGGATCAAAACCAAAAGTGATGAAGCAACTTTTTTGCTCCTCACCTGTGGAAGCTTCCTGAATACCCGAGGTCTGCTGTAACTATCAGCTCATTTAGCCAGGGGCTTAAAACATTAATGTTTGCTTTGGCTTTCCAATAAAGTAGATGCATATTCAGTAGCTGTTTATGCTCTGACTGTGCTTGCTTTTGTTTTAATGTCTTCTAAATGTAATCCTAATGTTTTCTTAATGTCTCATATATAATGTATCTCTCTGCCCCTGTAAAGCACTGTGAGTTGTCTGGTGTCTGAATGGTGAAACATAAATAAGCTTGCCTTGCCTTGATCTTAAAATAGTTTTTTCATGGAGTTGATGTCAGCTGTTTGATCTCTGGCTGTGAAAACAGCAGTTTTTCGTTGAAAGCTTGACAGGAGGTTTGAGTTGCTTTTTCCCCAAAAGGCCTCACATTAGATCTGCATTTTATCTTCGTTCCACTGAGCTGCAGCTCAAAAATAAAGCTGAATGGAAAAAAACAAAAAAAATATTAAGATTCCTGGCTGGAGAGAAAAATAACATCCCTTGTTTGGGTCTTTACTTTATGTTTCATGTATTTTTCTGCTTGTTTATTCACTTTTAAAGCAAAGCAAAGCCTGGTTAAATGAGTTTAAAGTTGTTGCCGTAAAAATAAATTCTGTCTTTCAAAGCCCATCTGGGAAGCAAACAAGAGGAGGTAACTGAAGGAATTTAAAAACAAAAATTTTATTACTGAGGTTTATTGCCTGAGTAAGATTGACTGACAAACAACTGCCACACTTATCATTTAAAAGTTTGTCCTGGTCTATATGTTGTCTTACAGGACACATTTAAACTGAAGCCACAGCTCATAGACCCTGACAGATGTTCTTAAAGTCTTAATTCAACACAAAGTCCCATTTTTACTGTCTTATCCACTGTGTCTATGGATAGTTCCATAAAAACATGCATGGCATTCATGCTCTTCTTTTCTACTGTCAAAGTCAGAAATACAGCATGGAGAATAAATCTCAGCTCTGTTTTGCTTGTTCAAGCAACTTTTCAGTGCAAGACTTATGTGCCTCATTGTTGTGAGCTTCACTATATTTGGTTTGTTAATGCTCCCTGAGGCCCAAGGGACAAAAAAATAACCACAGGAGCTTTCATGTAGTGAGATTCACAGTTGTACTGGCTGTTTTTTTTGCCCGAAGGGCCACAAGGGGCAGCAATGACCCCATTTTACACTGGGAAAGAAACTCAGACAAGCAACAAAAACATGGGATTTATTTTTGTATCTAAAATACTTTCAGACCTTTAAAAGAAAACACTTTATAATAAGGACTCTGAATGAGGAGTATCTGGTTGGTTTGGGGAAAAGGTTAAAGGGACATTATGTGTCAAAATCTAAAAAACTTACTCTAAAATACTTATTCTTGAATTTTTCCATTTAGAGACTATGATGCATGACCATAATTCAGATTGTAAATACACTCAGTTGCAAAGTCTCAGAAACAACATGCTCTTTGTTCTTCATGCTGATCTAAAAATACAACTTCTCTCTTAACTCACAAAGACAAGGCCGCAGTATGAGAGATGTTTTATCTTGCAGTGGCTCAACCTTTTGCTGCCTTACAGAGTGATGTGATTGAGATGAGCGACACTGTTTTGCGGTCGATGACCTTCTTTCTTCCCTCCAGCAAGTGAGCAATTAACCAGCATCAGCAGATGAAGACAAAAGATCATTAGGGAGGCTAAGCCCTAACGATCAACCCTGCATGTGTGTGTGTGTGTGTTTGTAAGTGTTTGTCTGCTTGCTGCCTGTGTTTATGTATCTCCTCCTGTATCAGTAAACGTGTAGAATGAGCTGTCATCGGCACAGAAAATCATTAGACCCTGCTCTGCTTGTCAAACTCCATATAGTCTCCATCTTTTCACTCCCTCTGGATGCAATGCTGTAACCAATACATAGATGGAAATTCATTTAAAGCGTAACAGGTGGCATAAAAAAGTGTAAAATTTGATGCCATGAGACTGCATCAGGGAACAAGCTTGAAAATTTTGCTTGTTATCTTGAGGGCCCATTGCATTGCATTTTAATATAGTAGGAAAAATGCTAATTTCTTTCTTTCTTTCTTTTCAGCACCTCTGGGACACAGCCTCAGTACATTTACACATGCACAGTCTGTCAGCCTGTCTGTCTTTGTCTTTGCCAGTTCATTTGGATCACGTCTGCACCCTCAGTGTCATTTGTGCTCCAGACAAACTGGCCCTGACCCTCCACTTAAGCCCACAACAGCTGCCTGTCTCTGGGGTTCTTGGCCCGCACTTACTCCCTCAGATCCAGGTTACCCCTACAAAATCTGGAGAAGGAGAAGTGGAGGAGGATGGATTAGTGGTGTCACAGTTAGAGGTAGGGAGACTTCAAAGGAGCTATCAATTTGTGGCCTCAGTTTCCGTCCATGCATCCATCCAGTAAAATCCAAATTGGCTGCTCTGCTTAACCTAATGGTGCCTTTCCTGTTCCTCAGCTGAGGTAAGAGCTCCAAAATGCAAAACCTTGCACACTTTAAAATTCTGTGCAAATGAATTTGTGGCACAAACAACCTCCTCAGCACCAATTGCAAGAGTATACTTCAGCTGCTAATCCACTAAACCCAGCATCCATGAAGTCCAGAGAGCCTGTTATAACTGAAGTGTTCTCTAATCTGATCTGACCATCACATTTTCTGACCTCCCTGCAATTCATTTGGTGGCTGTGGTTTTGCATTGGTCTGCAAGGAGCTGAGTCTTTTTAGGATTAAGGTAAAACAACAGATATGTATGGCAACAACCATTAAACTGTACAGAAATGATGAACAGTTATTTGGTGAGGTTCATTTTTGAGAGGAAAATCTAATGAAATATTAAAAAATAAAACCTTGACTGAACTTTACATACTGTAGAGCAATTTTTACTTTAAGCCTTAGGGTTAATGAAAATACTTTGACAAAGCCAAGTCACAGATAAAGAATTAATTAGCCAAATTTCAGGGATGGCAGTCATTACTTCAACAGCAATTCTGTGCACATGCAACAGGCTCATTACATCACATAGTCTATCTGCATTCACTGGTAATAATTAATGGCATGAAAAGATTGAATTTTGGAAACAAAAGGAATGTTGCAGAGTAAGATGTTGATGGCACTGTTTAAGCTAACAAACCATAAGTACATCCTCACAATAATACTAACAACTTTGATATTCACCAACATTATCCAATTCACACACTGAAATGTTTATCTTTGTGGACCGATAGAGACAGACTGTCAGTGAAAGCATCATTCTCATTCTTCAGGTAACCATTTAGAGTTCAATAAGCAAAATCAATGAAGGTTTTCATACGAAAGGATGCTATTACAGACTGTAATCAAAGCCATAACGTAATTAACTGTTCAACACGGTAGATTAACTTTTGACTATTATCAAATGTAGTTTGGAAAAAACACCATAATGCACAGTTGAAGGGACACACACACACCCACACACCCATCCATACGCTCACACAAACACACACAAGAATGATAGGGAGTCGATAAAAGGCTAAGCTGGTGATTACACTGAGCTTTGCTTCAAACATGGACAGAATGTTATATTTGCAGAGCAGTGTGTGTGTGTTTTATAGCAGGATTTTTGCACTGCATGAAACACCCTGCGGTGTGTATGCATAACTACAAACACACTTACTCAAAAGGCTTATTAAAAGATATCATTATGGTATATTTCTTTATTCTCTGGAAACCGGTTGGACCACTGTGTCATGTTTAACCTGACAGAAGGTGAAAGTTTAGAGCAGCAGAGTGTGTGAAGTTATCCGTCTGTCTCATGTGTTTACTCTGTTATCACCTGGCTTTTAACAACTTCAAAGAGGAAAGAAGTGAAAGAGGTGAGTTATGCAATTGTTTCAGTAACAGCAAGTGTGACATGAAACAGCAAGGGGAGGATTAAATTTAATTTGTTGGTAGCAGAGTTGCTAAAGCAGCATAGGGGAATTTCACCAGCAAGTAATAAATTAACCACTTAAGAATGCTGTTGTATTATACACAATATAGATTGGTATGTAAATACCTTTAAGAGCAAAACGATGTCAGATGGTGTCGATAATGAAGCTACTTGCAAGTTGTTTTCCTGGTTTTGTTTGGTTACTTTTAAGCAGAATTGATTCTCGATGGAGTCCTGTAGATTCAGTTAAAAAAAGAGCTGCTCACAGAGGTCAGGCTTCTGAACAGAGATGTTGACACAGATGCATGGCTCCTTTGCATGGAGCCGTCCCTAGAAGAAGATACAGCTGAGGTTGTTGCACGGAGTTCTGAGCTTGTTGTTGCTTTGCAGTTACTTGACTTCGTGTTGTGGATTGTCTGGTTCTTCAGCTGGTTCACTCACTACAAAACCTGCCTGCATAACTTTGTCTGTCAGACTGCAGTCTTGTGAAAGCTGGTGCTGGGAAGTCAAATTCCTCAGAGAGTGTTGACCTTATCTGTTTTTTAGCACACCTGTCTTCACAACTCATCCAGTTTTTTAAGTTTATTTTTATATAATACAAAAATGAAAGTAGCATTATGAAAACAATATTCAGTTTCTGCTTATAGACACCCCAAAGAGCTTGAGCAGCTGGAAAACATAAATGTCTTGTACAAAGGGTCAAAGTCGTCTTAATCTGCTGAGGAGACTGAGGTTCTCTGGTGTCTGCAAGACACTGTTAAGGACATTTAAAGGCACTGTGGGGACATCATCAATCTCTCCACAGTGGTCTGCTCGGGAGGTGGAAGCATGGAGAGAGGTAGGAAAAGGACTCGATAAACTAGTTAAGAGGGCCAACTCTGTTCTAGACTGCCTTATTGATCAGGAGAGAGGATAGAAGAGAGGAGGATGTTAGGCAAGCTGACGTCAATCGAGAACAGCACCTCTCACCCACCGCCTGCAGGAGACTGTGAGGGCTTTAAACAGCTCCCTAAGCAAGAGGCTGCTACAGCCACAGTGTAAGAAAGGAGCACTACAACAGGTCCTTAGTTCTGATATCAGCAGCCAGTCTTAAATACAACCTCAACATAATGTAACACTCTTGCTGTCACTGTCTCTTTACAGTGTTACACTTCAACATCAGGGCTAATTGCTGTTTATCTCAGGCTGCTTATACTCTGTGCAGTCCAAGTCTCTGTGCAGGTATACACATACATTTACAGTTATTTTCCCATACTTTTTAGTATATTTCTATGTGCTAACAAATGGTGAATGGAGTATACAGCATAAATAGTCTTCATTATAACTTTTATTGTATCTTTAAATTTTCAGTGTTTCTCTTCTGTTTAATTTTTATCCATCATTCAACCACTATGTCTCTGCAGCTGCTGTATCAAGTACATTTTCCTATGGTTATGGGTCAATAAAGTCTTATCTCTTATCTTATCTAAAGCAGAAATATCAGCGCAGTAAGAAAGCAGTAAAATAGAATTTACAGGACATTTCAACTCAGCAGTCTGCACACGGTGGCTTCTTTCAGCTTCCAGCTGTCACTGAGAGTGAAAAATGCCAGCAGACATAAATCTGGAAGAAGCTGACTGTTCACTACTGCCATGGCAGAGCTGGTGTGAGGTGTTTAAAAACAAGATGAGCTTTTAAACAACCTCTCTTTTACTGTGTATTTGACTGTGGAGGCTGGCGATCATTGACCAAAAACAAACATGATGAGGGGAAGTCTCTGCCTGTTTATGTGTGTGTCTGGGGGGAAAGAGCCAAGAGGGTACAATATTCAACTCACGAGAGCAGAGAAAAAAAACACTCCGTGTGTGTGCGTGTGTGGGTGTGTGTGTGTATGTGAATGAGTGGGTTAGTGGTCTCTTTCTGTGTGTGTGTGTGTGAGAGGGAGAGAGACTCTTCATAATTGCCATAGGTGGTGACGTACTCTGCATCCTTTATAAGGTCATTTTTGACAACAAAGGCTGTTTGCATGTGTGTGTGTTTGTGTGTGTGTGTGTGTGTGTGTACGTCCATGTCCTTAATTGTCATGCTTTGCAGTATATTGGTGAATGAGTCACGCTGTAGCATTTAACATCAGTATAATCAATACATCCTTCAATTGTTTATTCATTGATTTTAATTCAATTAATCTAAAGATATATATTATTTCGTTTGAGGTTTTTCATATTTTAAAACATGTGTGTCAATCAAACTGACAGGTGGATAAACAGGATTAAAAAACTGGTGAGGGAAAGAGAGATGAGAAGTGAGGAGCAATCGATTAAGGATATCTGAACTCTGCTGTTTTACGGCATGGCATGAATTGCTGTTGACGGGAAAGAGAGCAGGGTCAAAGATCAGAGCTGTGTGTGTGTGTGTGTGTGTGTGTGTGTGTGTGTGTGACTGATGGCTCCATATTGCCGGCCACTACCACAGGAATGAGGTGAGTGGTGCAGAGAGAGCAGGGTGGATGGCCGGTAACAAGAGCTGCATCTGAAAGACGATGTGGTGAGAGGAGAGGATGTTCTGGGAATTAGAGAGAGAGAGAGAGAGAGAGACTGGTAGAAGGAGAGCTGTAAATTAAAGAGGAGAGACAGAAAATCAGAGAGAGAGACACTAAAAGAGATGGTGATGGAGGAAAAACTGGGGATAGAGATGGGGAGGTGGTATGTGGGAGATCAAAAGGAAGTTTTTACTCCCTTCATCTGTCGCCTCGGGCTGTAAAATTTCTGTTAACAACACATGAAATTCGCACCAGTCCCACACACTCGCACAATCCTCCATGTTCAGATTTGGCTGCTCTTTTGATCTTCCTCTGCTTTTTCTCTCTGCAGACCATTAACCAATCCTCCCCCCCTGTCTCTGCAAGCAGCTGGGGAAAAACAAGATGATAAGAGATGATGAGAGTGTGTTGGACTGGACATTGAACATAAAACTAGATTTTACATTTTATTTTGTCTTAAAAAAAAAGTGTACAGCAACTGGTCCCAATCAATACAATGGTACACTTACACATTTCTCCATGTGTGTTAAAATACATTTAAATAAACAATCATGGCATGTATTTTCTACAATTAATCCGTGTGATTTATTCTTACAAAGAAATCACCAAACAGAACAAGGGGACATATGTAACATAGTTCGTCAAGACTTTTATAAAAAAATTAAAAATAAAAGTAAAAGAAAATCTAATTTCAAATGATTTTAAAGGAAAAAATATCACAAGCTTATTTATTGTTGCATAGCATCTAACTTTGCCTTTCTCTGTTGGATGTTGACTCTTCACGTTATGTGTTCATTTGTTTCAGACTTTCTGAAAATCAAATGCTTTTAGAAAGAATACAGCAGAACAGTGTCCAACTCAGGGTGCCATGAAAAATTTGGTGTCCATAAAGGTGACATATAGCTTCAGGAGGCAAATGATAATGCTTCTTTTATTTTTGGTTCATTCAGTGTCTCATAGCGGCTAATAATATATCATAATTACACAATATTGAATGATAATGTAATGAGAATTCTCATAACAGGCCAAAAAATACCTAATTGTTAAACTAGACTATACTTGGTTTTCAAAGTCTTTCAGATGAGGTCTAACTAACATGAACTGCCAATTATCCCAAACTGAGACAGCAGGTAAGCAAGCCTTAACGTTAATATAAAGACTCAGTGGTCATACATCTGAATGAGTAATATTATGCACAGTTCAGTTCATGTCCATAAAGAAGGAAAAAAGTGAAGTAGTTTGGTCTTGTCAGAAAGTGTTTTACAGTTACCTGATGTCCTTGTATTTTCTTAGATTGCTTAAGATGGCTTTTGTTTCTGTTGGAGTTGTGACTGATGCTGCTGGGGGGAGAACCTCTAAAACATGAAAATAGACAGGATGCCAGCCAGGCTTTGATAACTAAAGATAAGAAAGAGAACAGTGTGTGACACAAATCAACATGTAACTGCATAGCCGCTTAAAGCTCCGTAATAAACTATCCCATGAAGTACCTGCTGCTTTTACCATCCTTTCCAGTTAATCCATCAAATGTTTTCACACTGTGGAGATCATTATTTCCTCTGAGCTTTTGCTTTGTGACCAGATTAAAAACAGATTAAGACTTCTCCCTTCCTGATTTCTGTGTGTGTGTCATGAGCTGGGGTCCCTGCAGGCGCAGATCAGACACATGAAGGGAACCCAAAGGACCATTCAGGTCTATTTTGTTGCTAAATCCCTTCATACTTGTGTATACATTTTTAATTCCTTCAAAGTGACTTTCTGCCATTCCTGTCTTTCTTCTCTTGCATATATTTTTATTCAAACCTCAACACAAATGCTTTCGGTCTGTATTATTCTGTAAAAACAAGGGACGTGCCTGCAAAACTGGGAACTGACAGTGAAAGCACAAACTTATCAGTGCAGTCATGCCAACCTTTTCCTTTCATGTCCATTATCTCACGCAGCCTCCTTTTCATTTCTTCTGCCTCCTCACCAGGCTGACAGAGCGAAACCGCTCAGGCTGGCCGAGGCATCCACCCCCTCAGTCTCTCCTTCCCTGCTCCATCAATCTCCAGCCTCCTGCCCGACATTCCTCCTCCCTCTCCTCCAGCCCATCGTCCTCCATTCTTTATCCCCTTTCTCTGCCTCTCATGCTCTCCACCAGCCTCCTACCTTGCAACCACTACAGCGCTCTGTTGCCATGACAGCAAAGATAATGTTGAAGCAAGAGATCAGTGAACCTTTTTAACCTTTTGTGTGTGCGTGCGCGTGCCTAAATCACACACACACACACACACACACACGCCCCAGCCCCCAGGTGGTTGTAGCTTTACAGACTACGTCTGATAAACTTAAAATGATCCTGTTTCTATCTTGCTCCTCAAGGATATGCACCTGTGGCCTTCATACTGTTGCCATAGCAACCTGTATGGATCATTTACCCAATTCTTTATTGGCTGAAATGCTCCAGTTGTGTCTCGATTGGTTGGAAGGGTAATTTATTAACCATCCCTTCAAACAGGGGTTTTATAGCAGGAGACCGTTGCTATTGGTCAGATTTGTTTACATGTCAACACAACATCACTTATCGATTCTTTTTCTTAGATTTAAGATAAAAACAGGTTATTCTCAACTTTGAGTATTGTAAAGAAATAATATGGAAACATCAAAATATTTGCTGGACAGAAGAGAGGAGAACACGGCCTTACCTGAGAAGTTGATGGTGTAACCATTTTGTCCAAATAGAGGTGGTAATAAAAAGAATTAGCTAACATTACTGTGTATTTTATATTTTGGGTTTAATGAACACAGTTACCCATTTACTCTGGATCAAAGGTTGTAAAACTCTTAGGCACAACACCCAAAGGCGGAGAATGAGGAACAGGAAAGCAGGGAGAGAGACGTGATACTAAAGGTAAAGAAAAAGATTAATGCGGCTCTACTAAAAAAAAAAAAAAATTCATTTTAATTTGTAATAATATTGTATTACTATTGCTAGTTTAATTCTGTCTATGATAACAGAAATAGAGTATATCCTTGTATACAGAAGAGTTTTCAGCCAAAGGTTTTCAGAATGATTTTAGATGAGAGTGGAGGTAAATGTGACAGATGAAAAAAACCAAGTGGAATTTTATTGCTTACTGATCATCAGTCTCACAGTAATCAACATTATAATCAATCACCTGCACAGGTGGTTCTCCTGTCAAGATGTTACCACACATATTTCCAGTATATTTCTGTATAAACATTTGTTGTAAATAAATCCACATTCATGTCTGTTTGTTTGTGCACTGCTGCACTGTTGCATCTTCATGAAGGCTTTTTTGAATGTGAACAAATTATTCATTGTCTAATTTGTTAAAACCATCCAAGTGTTTAAGGGGCCCCAGGAACATGCACCATTTTTTCAGACAGATGAATGACAGAAAGGCTCATTGAGACACTGCTTTGGGATGCAAAAGCTAGTGAAACAGAAGTTAGCCTGAAGGTGGGGTCAGTACTTTGGCTCTATACTCTAGTCGCTGAAAAAGTGACAGGCTGTGTGTGAGTTGCTCCATTTGTTCAACCATGAGTCCGGAGAAGGCATCTCAGATATTTATAATCCCAGATGGAGTTAACTTGTGCATTGTGCATGTATATGGAGGTTAGGTAGAAGAATATAACAATGTAAAAGTTACAGCCAACCATGTGGGCTGCAGAAAACTTAATTTGCATTTCAACCAAACACAAGCAGCTGATTAGTTGCTTCTTGCAGGGCTTTTAATCAGAGAGTCCGCCTGCTGTTTGAAATGAAAGCCTGCAGACTTCCAAAATACATGGCTGCCTACCCCTGATTAACTATATATTCAAATAGGACAGCTCCAATCAGGGCTCTTTATACTGACTTATTAACAGTTGCAAAAAAAAAAAAGTTCAAGACACAGTCTAAAACTTACCTTTTAATATGCAGAGACATTCTGCATGTCACATGCTCAGCTGCTGAAACTCCCCAAGAGCGATTGTTTGCTCTCATTAACCAATGCCAGCCTTTAATGGCTTCAACCCCTAACTAATCTATTTCTCTATGCTCTCACAACCTGACTAATAGGCAGCCTTCAGTCCCCATTAAAATGAGGTAATTAGTCTGTGTGGGTGTTTACGTATGAGGGCTGTGTTGTGCTAAGCATCAAGATTGAGGCAGATGCTTAATGTTATTGTCACTTAAGAGTCCGCGATCAGGGTTGCTGCAAAACTGCTCCGACCGAGTGTAACAATATGTGTCTGTAAGTAGAAATATGCATGCAGTGTGTGCTGATTACTTCCCTGTGTGAGTGTGTGCGTGTGTGCCAGATGTAAAGGTCTCAGTGAAACTTGTTTAATGGTCTGTTGTTAAGGTCGTTTCCACAGTGACTCATCCCCTCCATCCTGCAGTGCACTGGGGACATATTTCTCTAGACAGACAGACAGACAGACAGACAGACAGACAGACAGACAGAAACAGTCAGATGGTGTTTTAAAAGGAGAACTGGAAGATGAGACTGACTCTGGAGGACAAAGCAATAATGATTGTGACTCATCTTGTAGTTGCTGTAGATGAGTTTGTGCAAAACAAGTTAATTACTTTCACTGAGCCAAAAGGAATGTTTTACTCTTTATAAAAAAAACACATCTATATAGTCACTATGTGTAGTGACTTTAATACAGAGGAATTAGTTTGAACATGTTAAGGTCAGCAAGAGAGAAAGATTTTTGTGATTAGACACCAGAGCTATGCATCTTCTTTAAGTGTGAATGCATAGGAGTATAGATGACAGGATGAGATCAACAAAGAGTCCAGATGGAGAAAAGCCTGCTGGAAAACTGTCAAATGAACAATCTGGAGCTCATGTTGGTTATGTGGAGGCGGTGGGTTGTGCAGTAGTAAGTCTGAAACACAGAGTGACAGACTTGCTATCATATATGGAACAACATCCAAGAAAATGAGAGGCTTTAGAAAGACAGGGAGAACATTGGTCAGACTGCGACACTGTGAAGTCAGAATTTTGAATGTTAGTCACTTTGACATTGCAGGAAAGCAGAAGTGGCAGAAGAGATGAGAGAGAAATGGCTGACATCAATCCATGGAGAGATAAAGACAAACTGAGGGGGAAACAACTTCCTTAAAAAGCTGCATTTGAAATAAGATATTTGCATGGTGCGTTCTAATAACAAAGTGCAATTTGAATGAAAGATTATATAGATCTAAACTACATTATTACTGTGGATTAGTGTTACTTTGTAAGTCATAAAATACTGTTAATGTCTGCCTAAACATGATATCAGAGTTATAATCTTCCTGCTGCAGTGCTTTTATCTATGCATAATTTAAGCTCTTAAAAAAATAATACAGCATGAATTTTGGAGATATCCAAAGCAGCATCACATTATATGCAGGTAGCACAGCAGTCAGCATTTTTGTCTCACACAATGAAGGACCTGTGTTTTAGTTTGCATCTCATTTTAGTGTCTGTGTGGGTTTCTTCCAGTTCTTCCAGTGCTTTGGTTTCTCCATGCAGTCAATAAAACCATGATGGTTAAGTGCAGGTCAAGTGATTGGCTGACTCTTGTTTTTGTCTGTGAGGTTCCTGCAACCTCCACAGGTCACACTCCCACAACAGTACCTTATGAAATCAGACAACATGAGACAAAAACACATATTCAAAGCATATTTGAGGTAACCTAGTTACTCACTTACTTAAGGCAACCTATGGTAACATACTTGAAGCATTTGGAGTATATATGCATGGTTTTGGCTTTTTAAACATTTTTTTCACATGGAAAGATTCTAACTTTTCCTAGCAATGCTGCATGAGTTTGCACTTGAAATGACAAATTTTGCTGATTAGAGGCAAATAAAGAATTCTAGTCACGCTAAACTAACAGTGGAATTTTCAAAAAGTAAAAAACTATACTTACTTGTAGTATCGCTGTCTCATAAAGCTGAGTGCGTGAACACGGTGGTACAGATAGTTGTGTATGTTAGCATTGTTTTATTGATATTGGCGTTAAGTAGTCCTTCTGTGGTATCTTGCAGTTAAACCCTTCACACAAAAACACTGGGTTAAAAACGACCCATTGTTCCATCAATACACCACAGATGCAACTGAGCTGAGATACTCTTTACCAATGAGTTTAAAAGCAGCAAGCAGAAGGGCTGTTTGCATCAAGTAACCCAACACTAATATAAAAATAACATCAACATTGGGCCAAGCATTGTGACAGCGCTACATTGAGCCCAAACTGGGTCAGTTTTAGCCCAGTGTTCTTTAGTGTTGTTCTGTTTCTTGTGATAAATTCTAACTAACCCAGTGTCTAAATAACCCTGCAGACTGGGAGATCTTCTCCTGATGATTGCAGCGTCACTTACCTGAAGATGTGCGTGTGAATGACTCACCACCTGTCAAGTAACTTTCTTGCTTCCTGTATCCAGCTCTCTCTCTCCAACCCAACCAACTCTCTCAAATTCACTTGAGAGCTGCATTTGTTGGCCCAGCTAGCCTGTGCTTGGATGGTGTTGTTCAGTTTAAAAAGATGAATATTAACAGCTTGTGTTGGTGGTTGAAACAAAGAGATTTAAAGATGCAGTTCGTCCTTGCTTCTCTTGACCAGTCGAGCCTGACAAGAACACCCAGTTTTATAAGACATCATCATAACATTGTGCATAGTCTCCCCCTTCACTCTGTCTCTTAGGTGTGTGTATGTGTATCTGAGCAACAGTCATATGAAACCAGTGTTTAGCTGCATGTAAGGTACCACACTTTCTAATATGGAGTCTTATGTAAGGGTGTTGTCATCATTAATAATTCATTGGCCTCCTTAAGCTTTGTCATCACACATATGCTTTCTGCTTCTCTTGCTCCATCTCTTGTGCTGTTTCCTGCTTTTTTTGCTGTTTGTCCTCTCTCTCCCCCTGTGCATTGTTACTGTGTGCCTCTGGTAAAGATACAGCGCTGATAACAGGTTATATAAATATGTCCCGTCTCTACAGTGTCAGTCGTGCCTTTTGTTTCTCCCCTGTTGTCAACACAATAGAGCAACCCTGAGGGGAAGTGTTGATGAAATGAAATGAAATGTTGGATATCTAAAAAAAAACATTGCAAACATACAAACAAACCACAGTTTTTATGATATCTTGTATAACCAAGATGCTTCTGTAACAAAAGGAAAAAATACTTTATAGAGCAGCTCAATATTTGAGAAACAAAGAGGTTAGTTTTCTGGTAACAAATGTTTATGCAGCAGGATGAAATATGCATTATACTAAAGATGTGAGTGTAATATTAACTGAAATTCATTTTTATTTTCATGTTGAGGTTGAAAATTTTATTTTTTAAAAATGACTTATCCTTTCATCACACCATACACAATGCATACATTTGCTGATGTGTCAGTTGACTAGTGACTATGACTAATTTATGGTTGCTCAGGAGCCCGTTTATTGCTCATATGCCCATGCTTTAAGAAGCTATTTTGAGTTTCTTCTTTTCATTGCTTTTTCACACAAGGACATTGTACTGAGTCACTGAATAGTTTTACTTGTAGGCTATTCTACTGAAGTCACTGGGTTTAGGTCTCAATCATTCAACGCTTCAGCCTCCTCATTTCAGTTCTTTGCCGACGTTACATTATCTGCAAACGACCTTGAGAAATCCAGCCTGACGACTGTCTGCAAACCCACACACATCACCTATTCACAGACTCATCTCGCTGTGTCCCAAACTAACTTTTTTCCTGCTAATCTTTCTCATTTCAGTCTCATTTCAGACCCTCAACCTTGATCTTGTATCTCAGCATGACATTATGTCAACCCTCACCACAGCTTCTTCCATTCCTGTCAGTCTGTTTGACTCTTGTCACACCTCCTCCTCCCTCCAGCCATCTATCTACTTCCTCCTCCACCACTTAAATCTCCTCATTCCCTCGCTTCCCTCTGTAGATTGATCTTTTTGAGGTGTGCTTGAGGTGAGTGTCATGCATAGTTAGCACTCCAAGCTTGATGTCCAGCTTACAATCTATTAAGGGTGCAATTTGGGATCATAAGTTCTGTGCCGTGCAAGTGGCTTGTCTCCTCTCCCTGTGGAGTTCGGTCCCATATTCAAATTCTCAACCATGGTGACAGCAGGCATTATTAAAAACAATGATGTTCAGTTTGAGTTGCGATCTCCTTAAGTTTCCTAATTAGGACAAGTCTTTCTCTTGTTCACAGTCATATGCATACACACATACACTCACAACATCATCTGTATTCTGGGCAGACAGATACGCTCTGTTGCAAGAGATTTGATTTCTATACCTGTGTCTCTGAATCTGATTGGCTTGACCTCCTTGAGACAGAAGTTGCACAGTAGACAGGTTACATATTAATGTACATAAGGATGTATTAACATTGTATGCAGGAGAGCAAAAGTCAGGGGCTGCTTCGCTAAGGATGCTCTTTGATGAGATCCTGAGGGACTAACTCCCCACTGCTGTTGCCTCCTGGGTCAGCTGTTAGCGCACGCGCGCACACACACACACACACAACCATATATGCACTCAGTATGCTGTATGTTGTTCATCCACATACAGTCGTCTCTGTAACTTTTTAATCTTCACAGTTGTGTCTCAAATTTGAATTCTAAAAGACCGAATGTGCATGTCTGGATCTGTGTGTCTGTATGTGTACTACACCTTGTGTGTGAAACTGTCATTAAAAAACTGAGTGGCTTAGGTGGGCAGATGAGGCAGTCGACCTTGCGATAGGTAAGGCTTAAATGAATGTGCATAATAACAGAAAGAAATGTAGAAAATTATACCCTGCTCTACTGAATGGTCTAAAAAGAGTTATTGTTTGGAAACAATGAAACATATTTGCTACCAAAAGAAAAAATCTTTGTACTTGGCTACTATAATTTTCATCTTTTCTTTAGAGAAATCGCTGTGCTTTTTATGGATTTAGTCTTTTTTTTATTTTGCTTCTTCTCATACCTGTCATTACATTGTGTTTCCTAGTTCTCTAAAAGTGAAAAGAGTATCCAACAATAATTGCAGGCCACTAAAGGTGCCACTTAAGAGACAGACAGATACAGACATAAAAGCATCATTTAGTGCTTTCTGGACAAATGCTTGAAAAATTTGTTTACAAGTAAATAATAAATCTGGACAATTCTGGAAAGAGAGGGGAGGGAACAGTGTAGTGGGGATATGATAATGGTAGTGTTTTTCAGGGCTTTATCAGAGAAACCACAGCCTGAGATTAAGTGGCAGCTTGGGTTAAAGTTGCAGATTGCACCCGATAAATATTCCTCCACTCAAACCCCCCCTCTAAGCATGCAGACGGACCTGCAGCAGCAGTGAAACTTGTGAAAAAAAAGCTTTAAAGCCACTGTTTGGTTTGTCCTTTCTAAACTACAGCAGAAATATGGCTGTGAAACAGGGAGTACTCAAACAAACTTATAAATATCACAATCTTTATCTACCAGTTCCATCTAAATCCTTCACACTAGACCTTTAAGAGTGGAGCTACCACAGAATTAAGTTTTATTATTTATTATTATTTTTAACATTAAATAGATCAACTTGATCTTGTTCTTCATAAGAACGCAGTATGACCTTTATTCCCTCATTAAAATGGCAATAATTTACCCTGTAGTATGACGGGACTACATGGCTACATCACTATAACAGTGTTTCTTTTTAAATCTGCTGGCAGTTCTGCCTTCAGAGGTGGGAGATGTTCATCTTTGCAATCTACCCATTACAAAGTCCCAGATTGGGATCAGTGACGCGGTGCTCGTAATGTCCTTGAACAAGACACTATACCAATACAGGGTAATTAGTCTTCATATTGGAGCATTGCATAGATGGCTTAATGGTAATTGGTTAGCCAAAGGATGTAAGAATAGGGGGGATGGTAGCCAAATGTGTAAGGCCTATTCAAGCTAGAGGGGCAGTATTTATTTACCCTTTATATTTGGGAGAAGCAGAAGAGATTCAACTTGTTTTCAAGTAAAGTTAAAGCAATAGAGAAGCTGCTATAGAAATGAGTGAATAAGTGTTTTTTTTTGCATTTTAAATAATAAACCAAATAATTGTGTTATTGTAATAATATAATATATAATATAGTAATCTTTTTTTTCAAGGAAAGGACCCCATTGCCCAGAACTTTTGCTTTGATGTCCTGATGGTAGTGATGCTGCATGTTTCACAGGTCTATGATGTTACTTCAAAGATGACAGCGGGGGTTTAAAATAGAAAGCAGTCTCAGCGAGCAGCCTCATGGGTCAGAACCACAGAGGAAGAGCAGAGTGACAGGAACGTCCTGCCTCTCCGGAGAGTTTAGCACCGAGCACATGATGTAAGTCAGAGAAAGAGTTGACGCCAGAGGAAAGAGGGAAAGAGCGAGGACAGAGGCAGAATATAGAGAGATGTTACAGAGATCCATGTCTTGGTTTTATCTGTATTTTTAAGCAGATAAGCGTGCTGAGCCAGCTGTCCTCCCTCACCAAACCACTTAGCTGATATTAAATTCAGACATGATGACTTCATCCTGGAGCACTTAGCCACTCAGCAGTTATTGCATCATCAGACTTGGAAAGGGGCCCAGTGATGTCATCCCCTGTAGGTGAGGACACACACACACACACACACACACACCTACACACACACACACACACACACACACACACACACACACATAAAGACTATGTAATGTAATTTTCTAATTTTAGAAGAGACTTTTACCTTTAATAGAACATGGAATTACTCTTTTGGATGTAATGATAACTAAAATTGTTCTACCAGCCATCCAGAAAGACATACCAGACATACCAGAAAGAGAAAATACATACACTTACATATAACTTAAAACATTAGTGAAAGAAAGACAACAAAGTCAGGGTTTTTCGAAGACTTGCCATGTTTTATAGTAAGGTACATACATTTACACTTCAGCTGTCTTTGTGCTCACAGTAAGGGGGACAAAACACTGACAGTAAACAGTAGGTGGCTCACATCTCTTTAGAGCAAAACACTCACACACAAAGGCCCATGCACACACACCGTTGCATCAGCAAAAGCACTCTCATATCGAAACATACTCTCACACACTCTCACACACACACACTCATAAATGCATCCACAGTTAACTGTCCCCAGTGCACTCAGCCTGTTCCAGTCTTTTCTCAAACCACCTAATTTAGGCTTTCTTGTACTTAAGTAATGATATATGAAATACCACTTATACTTACAAAACATGTTCAACAAATTAACTATAAGAGTACAAAACAAAAACATAAATAAAAACAATCTACATCTTTATGAAGAAAATGTTGTTATAAAATAAACTTTAATAATCCACACTTTTTACAGCGTTGTCAGATGTGGTTCATTCTGGTTTTTATATGATGGACTAGGTAGGACTACTATTTATAGGAAGAAGAGCTGACGAAAGAGCAGAAGAAGAAAAGAGTAGAGGAAGAATAAGAAGCAGAGGAAGAGAAGAGAGGACGAAGAGTAATAGCGACATTTAGGACATTCTGCACTGCACACGGTTACAGTGACAACTAGGTGTTGCCATGGAGATGTTGTTGCATGTTACCAGGTGATTTTTTTGGTGACAGTCTTTGGAATCATTTAAAGCTATGGGGTTACCGTCGTCATGCCCCACCCTCCATGCTGAACCCCAATAACTTCAAAGATTAGTGATTGAATGACTGATTGAATGGTGACATCACTTCAAAAGGACCCTCCCTACAACATCAAAGTTCCCTTCAATTTATTTCCCACCCGCCCTCACTGAAAGTCCAATGGGTATTGGCTAGCGAGACAATAAAACCCGCCCATTCTCATTCTATCCCTCCTGTGGTTGGACCGAACCAATATAGCCAATAGAATCCACTGACACCTTGCCGTTCTAATCCTCTGACATGGCGTGCCACTTGGCAATCTGGCGACGCGGATGATCGCAAATCTCCCTCCAGTGCTCGCCGGGGGTGCCTGCTGCCGATGTACCTAACACCAGGCGCCCGAGGATGGTGTTGGGGCAGCGTGAATTGCTTGTGTCTGAGTCCATCAGCAGCAGCTCCACGCTGGTGTCCCTCAGGCCCTCTTCGGAGGGCAGATCAAAGACAAAGAGCTCATTGAAGACCGGGTTGGGGGAGCATTTCTTCACGTGGGTCTTCTTCTTGCACACACGCTTCTTCCCGTGGTACATGTTCACCTTGACGTACGGATCTGCAGATGAAGAATGACAAGAGCAGATGACAAAAGTAAGGACAGAGGCTAAAAGAAAGAACCGGTAATATCCATCCTTGCAGCAGTTGCAGAGTAACATATTCTTCCTAAGCCAGATCAATACGGTGATCGATGGAGCGGAAATGATGGATGTTACTGATGAGCACAAAAGAGGCTGGCTGTGTAAACATTTTGTGTGTGTGTGTTTGTGTGCTGCTGTCACTAAAGTGCTCTCTATCACATCCTGATCAGATTACTTTAGTGCAGTAGCGGTGTCATTATGGCAACTAGACCAGCATCCAAAGTAGCCTGGGCTATGTGGCAGGAAGAGAAAAATGATTTTGGTCTCATCTGTTTATGGCTATGTGAATGAAGTTCATGCACACAGTGTATGAGCTGTGCATCTTGTAATGGTAAATCTTAAAAATGTATTTACCTGTCGGTCCATTATTTTCAGTCTTGGGCAGGTGGCGAGCTTTGAGGACAACCACAGTCAGAGTGTTGGTAGTGGACTGGTAACACAGGGACAGCAGTAACTCGCCCCGGCCTGAGGACTTCTGGGGAGAGACAGGGGGAGTTTGAATAGTTGAGAGGTGGTGGGAGATGTAGTGTTGAGAAAAAAAAATGTAAAAAAAAGGGTGACACAAAAAGAGATGGCAGATGTATAAGGAGACAGACAAGAACAGACTGTCTAAAGTGTTTATTTGCTTCCAAACCAGACATGAACTGGCAACCAAACGTATTTCAGGCAGCAGAACAAACAAACCCATATTTCTCACTTTAAAAACAACCTTTTATTTATTCTGACCCTTTTTATTGCCACAGAGGTTGTATGCAAAAAGACATCTGTCCTAACATAATGTTATTAAAGGCGCTCTCCAATGAAAACAAGTTTTTAACCTTGTTATCATATCCATATGGTCTTTTTTCATGCTACATGACGTATCATTAGCAAAATGAGCAATTAACACTATGGTTTAGCCTTTGTGCCAAGGAAATGCAGTGTAAAATCACATTCAAACAACCAAGGACTCATATATCACATAACCAAGAAATATATATTTAATATATATATAAATATATATACATTATCAGCTGCTTGAGAACAATGTAACCTGAAGGCTTGTGTTATCTAGTACTATTACTTTTCCAACATTGTAGAGAGCAGTTCATATAAAACTTAATACTATTCTGATATAATGACTTGTAGGTTACCTTGTACAATACATCATTGTTCTTCTTCTGTATTTATGGCTTAATTATTCCTATATTACCTCCTGCCATTGCCTACAGTAGCTAGTTAAACAGAAAAAGCAGATGTTTGTGTGTTTGATGAGCCGTGTCAAAGGTCAGCGAGTGGGTGGAGATATATGCAGGGACTATTTGCACATTTCAAAGATCAGTGCATATCAAATGAAGGTCCAGAGTTAGTGGTAGATGTAAGCCATTTTAAGGCTTGCAGCTATTTTTTCATTCTAAATATGTAACACTGATGAACATTGAAAAATGTAGGGGTTTAATTAATGCTTTTGGAGGAACTTTAATACAGTGCTCATACATGAAACCATTTCCTCATGCTGTATTTACCTCAAGTTGTTTACTTAGCAGAGTCTGGTAATTGGCATTTCTATGTAATGATAAATAATTGAGCAGATAATTAGTGACAGTCAACAATGTAGTGATTTCTCCTCTGTAAATGGTGACCATGCTGACTTTTAAATGGCTGCCAACTAAATAATCATCACCTGCTTACAGGGTGTGTTCTTGTATAATAACCAGCACAAATGTGTAATCGAGAAGCTCCCTAGCCTGCCCTACATTAGTGCTGCTACTGGGTTCTGCATCTGCATCACACTTGCACGTCTGTGTCCACACCCAAGAGAGTTGACACCTCTGATGCTGTGATCACACTTAACGGGTGTCATGTCTCAGCTCACGGTTGCCATGGCAATGAGAAGTAACATGCAGACAACTTCTACAACACCCAAGACTTGATGGTTAAGTTTTTGAAAACACAAATGCGGGTGTGCCACTTATGTGATTCAATTTTTTTTAACATTTAAAACAGAAACAAGGGTGACTATGCAAATATTCTGTTCTCTTCTGTTGTGTTTGTCATTTTCCAGGCTGAAAACATGGTTATGGCTACATTGGTTGCGACACGCGATATTGATTCAATAAACTGCTGTGTTCACACATGCATACACACACACGCAGTCACACACACAAGTACCCACATGAAGCAGTGAGACAAAATCTATGCCATGAAGACAAAGAGAGCCACCACCCTGTTAGCAAAAGCTTCTGCTTCTGACCAGAGGAAACAATATAGTTGGCTTAATTGAAAGATTTGAGCCAGTTAGTTTTTAGAAAAAATTCTCATTGCAAATCATACATATAACTAATGGCCATGTGAAATACTGTATTAATTATGAATAAAATGTTATGCTAAATCCTTTTGCAGGCAGTAAAGCTCCCGTTAATCCATCATGGGGTTGTTTGCATGTTCTTTTTTTTACCTAAAGTGATACAGAGGAACTAGTGGCAAAATATTCTCTTAAATTAAGAGAAAATATTCTGAATATGCAACTGATACACAGCAAATCACCACAGTCAAATAAGCAGAGTCAACAAAAGCATCAAGGAGATAGATCCCACTACAAAGCATTCACAAATTCTAAAAATCATTTTCATTTGAGTGTCCAAAAAAGTGTTCAGACACTGCAGATTCAACCAGAAAAGGTTTATGAGATTTGTCCCTCCGGGGACTGCACTGAAGAATGGAACTAGAAAAGTATGGTAAGTGTCAGCGTGGAGAGAGTGCCAGTGCAATATTATCCTCTTGATGATAAAAATACAGACGGAGCTGTGCTATATTTCTCAGAATCTGAGTCTCATTTGCCAGCACTTCTCTGGAGTACTGTATGTATCAAACATCTTTAAAAATATCACAGATAGCTCACATTCCTTCTGGGAAGGTAGAAGTGTGTGCGAACATATCAGCAGGTAGAAACGGTGCTTCTATTTTAGCGGAGCTCTGAAAACTACATCACTAGCCTACAAATCTATAATTACAATGATCACTTGACATTCCACCTGCAAATGGAGGAATGCTCATTTACAGCCAAACCATATAAAAAGCTTCTTTATAACAGACCCCAGAGGTTTCATAAGGATAGAAACATCATCAAGTATCCTATCCTTAAAGTCACAAATATACTAATCATAGTGTAGCCAACCCTGCTGTCCATGTGTAGTCTAACGTAGATTCAGGAAATTTATATACAATGGTGCTGATACTGCAGCACATTACATTCCCGGAAAAGGAAAAACATCTTACTGGAAATGAGCTACAACACATTTGTGGTCCTCATAGTTGCCAGGAACAGCCAATCTGGAGCAGAAGTCTATTGCCCATCAGCCCACAAATCCATAACAGTGTGGTATGGATATCACTGTCTGTTCAATGTGAATAAAACAACCTCTGAGTGATAGCCTATTTCCTTTAAAATCAGCTTTCAAGTTTCCATTTTTTGATCAGTTCTTTCAAAATATGACACATTCTGCAAAACAGAATAACAAGCTGAGTCCAAAAAAAACAATAAAACTAATAAAAAAAGAAGCAAAAAGGCTGCCACATATCCAGACTCACAGCAGTTCATTTAAGAGCATCAGACTGCAGTATCAACTTTCAAATCCATAATAGTGCAACAAATCTTGTCTCTGTGTCTCCACAGAGGGATCCACTTCCTATCTGATGAAATGAAAAGTCGAACTGCTTCACAGCACTGTTCAGGATGTAGATTATGCCATTAAACTAACACTTTAAAATACTAGAAAAGGTTTTAATCTGCTTCCAAATAACATTTTGATGAAATTGCGTTAAGGGGAGTTAGAGAAAGCTTCGTGATTTAAATATCATTAAATCATGAAAAGTAAAACAATTTCAGGATGACTTTGTCCTGATTTATGTACTCACTAATAATAACAATAGTAGAAGCACTTTTGTTGCTGTGTTTTTTCGTGATGAACATGAGTGTTATTATGAGGAAATGATGAGTCATAATTGGAGGGTTTCTAAAATTTTAAGTGATGTTGTAGATTGCTCGAGTGTTAGTTTTATATAAATAGCATAAAAATATATACTGTACTGTACATGAAAAACTGAATGTGTAAATGTATAAATCTGAGCCCAATAATGGCACATAGGGGAAACTGACAACAAAAAAACACATAAATAGCAAACTTAAAGGACCCATCATCTTACCTTGACATTCCTTTTGATGATCTCTCGGGTCATCAGGACACGGCCCTCTGATAAGTCAATCCCAGACAACGGTACAAGGGTCTCTCCGATGACCTCATCTCGGGAGAACCTATCAAAGCTCAGCACCATGAAGTGAAGGGCCAACTCTGACACTCGGGCCAGCGGGATCCCGTAGAAGCTGAAGGTCTCGTCAAAAGCGGGGTCCAGTGTCTTCCTCAGGACTCTGGTCTTCACCCTGTGCTTTTTCTCGGGCAGCAGGGTTAGCTTGATGTAAGGATCAGAGGTAAGTGACTGCTCATCAGTTGGGGTCAGGCCATGGGCTTCCTGGATCAAAAATTTAAAGAAGAGTCAAAACTGTGTCAAACCATTTTATTCACATTTCTCTCAAAAAAGCTGACTGTAGAGACGCACACACACACACTGAAGCACCAAACTAAACACTTGCAGTACCTTGATATGGACAATGAATGCCTTCCTCTCTGGCTGATACTCCAGGGAGAAGTGAAGGGTCCCTAGCCCACCCTCTCTCTCCTCTCCTTGGGGCTTGTCTACAGCCGGTGTGGGTGCCTGGCTAGAGAGGGTGCTGGATGGTGAGGGGATGTCACGTCGGTCCATCACTCCAGGTTGGGTGAACCCTGCATGGGGAGAGGGCAGCTCTAGGTCTGGTGAGCTCCGTACCTTCTGGTGGTGGTGATGGAATGGTTTGGTAGTGAAGTTGCCATTAAGATCCCGTTTCTCCAGATCAAGATGCAGCGCCTGTCTGGCATCACTTGGACTTGACGCTAGTTTACCGGTGCCGGTCGGACTCATCAGCAATGTAGTGTGGCAGTTTCCATTAACGTCAGTTTTACTGGTCTCATTACTTGTCGTGGTTGCATTTGCAGCAAACTTCTTCTTGCCGCTAAGGCTCTCTGGGTAAATATCAACCCCTTTGAGCATGTGCACGAACTTGTAGGGAGGTGTCTTCTGGGATTTGGTGTTTTTACGCTGGCAACAGATCCACGCAAAGGCTGACACAGTGAAGACAAGGCCGAAGACACTCACCACAGCAACACCCACTGGCACTGCCACTATGCAGGAGGACAAAGAGGGTAGAGAGAACAATAGAAAGGGAAATTTAATTAAAAATGTCCGACTCGCAAACACTGTGGAACAAACAACAGCAAAACAGTCCAACGTAAAACTGCTGTACAATGGGCACAACCTGATATTCTTGTTACACTAAAGCAACTGAAGCCATTTTGTGTGACTGACTGACTGACGTAGGCTGCAGTCTTGACTCAGAGAGATAAAAACAAGGCAATCTGTTCAACCCTGATGAAGTACCTTCAGTTCTGTGTTCATATCCCAAACAAGGCTTCAGTAGATCAACAGGAAACAGCTGGTGGAAGTAATGAGCTGCTGGGAAAACTATGCAACATCGATTTGGGAAAGGCTGATGTCTTGATAGCAGGTTTATGAAAATGGCTGAACTCAGGAGCAGAACATTAAAAGGAACTGGATAAAAAAATGTACTCTGTTTTTCTGTTATCTGTTTTTTTTAACAAATACTACGATTACAACACCTGTCAATGATAATAGACCTACAGTGTAAACAGGTTAAGAATAATTTTTTGACTGATGACCAGATTTAAAAAGAAAACATCAGGATCAAGCTTATCCGACAAGGCCAAAAGACTTCTTATAGACTGTTTTACATTTGTTTTGTGCAAAGTATTGTGCCCCTCAACAATGTAAAGGCAGGCTTGGTCAACTATCTGCAAAAATGGCATAAAAGCCAAAAAGCCCAGAAATTTCTGACAGACCTTGTATCATACTGATTTATATTCCTCCTACAGCAGGGCAAGATTTGCTCAAACTCAGTGAGGAAAATGGCCAGTGGATTTTAATTGTGTTTTCTTTTTAACAGAAGTGGTACTCTAGGGACTTAATTTCTTTCAATGGTACTTTTGTCTTCTGTAGCATCACTAAAACGGTAATATGGAGACATATTTCAGAGATATTTGACACTGAATGCTTCAGCTCTTTGTTTCGTGGTGCTGAACTGTGACTCAACAGCAATCATGCTGCCTTCTCATGCGGTTAGAGCTAATGGGTCTATTTCAATGGAGGATACACCGAGCATTTCCTGCAGTTAAGAGGGCGGCCCAGTGGAAAAGCACTCAGGTTAACACCCATACAAAGTGAGAGAGAGAGAGAGAGAGAGGAAGGGGTGAAAATGAGGGGTAATCACTCATGTACTTGTCTTTTAAATCTTTTTCATCTAGTAAAATCTAATGTAAAGTGTTTGAATTTGATAGTTATCTGCAACATTTTTTGGCCATTTATTCCAAATTCTCATCCAACAACCTGGTTGCCAACATGTTTCTGATGCTGGTGTTGTGTTAATACACTGCTACAATATACGTAAGAAAAACCTATTTCCAGCTATTATATTCTGATAATCTAGGCCGGCGTGTAATTGGTATTTCTTTTGTTATTTTTCTGTATTTTACTTTGCAAATTTTCCTTTTATATTCAGCTGTATTCGCGATGAGTTAAGTTCTGTTGTGATGGCTGTAAAAACAGCATCCATCTGAAATGTGTCACCAATCTAAAGAGACGGCGTCTCATTCAGTCTTTTAAATAGTGGAACAATAAGGTAGTAAGTGATGTTAGATCACTGCACTTGTACATACTGTTTTCTCCCGTTTCTTGCATTAATATTTCAACCTAACGCCCCTGGGTGGGGGGGTTTTCGGGGCAACAACAACAGACAGATGGATGTGGCAGCGGGAGGGCGGAGAGGGAGCTGCTGGACCGAGAGGAAATACTGAAAACAAACAGGTGCTTCCCAGGTTTCACCTACCCTACATAATTAATTATAGTAAATGAAATGTCTTCATATTATCACACACACAAAAAAATTCAACTCCACCCTACAGGTTAGTTTTCCAGATAATTAGCTGTCGTCCTGAAGCTAGCTGAAGAAAATGGAGGCTAGAAATCACCTCAAACACGTTGTTTTTTAGTAAAAGGGTGAGGCAACACACTGGACAAAGCTTTTCATTTTTTATTGAAAATTCCTCTTAAATTAATCTTCTCTAACATGCGTGGACTCTCATTATTTTTTGGAAAAAAAATAGGCTTAAATGTAAGCATATATCAAAAATGAACAAATAGCTAGTGGCGACTAAAAATACTTCTAGGTAGAGTCACGCGCAACTACTTACTCGGCATTTAACACCCACATCGCACTCAGCCATTCACCCTCAGCCATTCACACCTGTGTTTTACTGAATTAATGAATTAATGAACTAAACAGATAGGGACTCACCGAGCTGAGCCCCTTCCTCCACCATTGGAGCCATGGTCGCTGTCCGAGGTGCTGAAACGGTCCGTCTGCTTCCACGCGGAGCTCGGTCTTTTCTATGGCGAACTCGCTCTCCTGGTGTCGAGGTGCGGTGTATCTCAACAATATCTTGGCCCTGGTTATGTTTTATAATGTACGAAGTTTTGTAGAGCTTCGGTAATTATAAAAAAAGCAGCCTTGTTGTTTTCTTTCTTCCAAAGAGGAGGATGGAGGGATGCCCTGTCCTCGCCCTACTGCTGTTACTCTGTGATGCGTGAGTGTGTCTCAGAGGCGGCAACACCCCGTTTCTTCTCTCTCTCTCTCTCTCTCTCTCTCTCTCTCTCTCTCTCTCTCTCTCTCTCTCCCTTGTCTTCTCCCTCTCTCTCTCACCCTCTGTTGGCCAGCTCCAGCCCCCTCCCTACCGGTAAGGCTGAGCTCATCAGTGCTGACGCAGTGGTGACGGAGGCTGGCTGTGAAATCAGGACCCCCGGTGTAGCAGCACAACAGAGCTGCCAATATCTCTGATTAATTGTCAGGATATGAACGGTCCTAGTCTTTCTACGTCTTCTTCTGTGTATTTATGTCTGTGTGTTCGTGTGCGCATCCTTTTCCCGATAGGGCTGGTGAATAGTGTTCTGCTGTAGTATTATTCATTAGACTAAGTGGTAATTTGACTGATAGGTTGGTACGCAGTGATGCTTACTTCTTATATAAAATGGTGATAATTAGAATAATAGGTCAGTTTGAATATGACCCACTTGTATAATAGTCTCTACTGTATTTAATATACTGTACACTGTTATAGTACAACTTATTATTGACAGTCTGCAAATCAACAAAGGTCAATACATACTCTTAACTAAAGATGTAAAATAGGCAAACTGACACCATGTGTATCACTGTACACAAATGGAAGCTTTGATTATATAAAAATATAATTAAAAATGTACTTAAGTTGCAGTCCAGAATAGGCTTGATCAAAGGTCATAATAAGTATTTGCAGTTTGTATTTCTGAGGGAAAAAAGACACATGGAGCTGCTGTCAGAGCAAAACTCATGCAAAGAAAAAGAGATGATTGTCGCATCTTGGATTCAATAATACTATAAAAAGTTAAAACAAAATGTGACTTTGGACGACACTCACTGGTTCACCTCCAGCTGCTGTTTTTTTTTTAACTCTGATTTGTTTATTAAGTGGGTTCCTTGACTTCTGGAGTGTTCTGAGGTGTTTATAATTGTCTCCACAGCCAGTGAACACAACTAGACGAAGTGCAGAAAAAAAAAAGTAGTTTGTTATAACCTCAACTATTTAGTCAAGCACATGTTTCGCAGCTGTTACGTTGTGTGGGAGTCAACAAAACTTGACTGTGGTAAATAATTGTTTCATGTTGCATCTTGTTCGTGAAGAACTGGACTCACTGGTCTGGGCTTTTTTACATTTTTTACAATCATGGTTTATCATGTCTAATCTTAAAGTGTGATTAATCAATGAAACCCTAAAGGTGTTGATTACATTTTGGTCACATTAAATTGAATTTTAATCGGCGAATAAAAACACCTTTGAATGGTTAAAATATGTCAGCATACATAGGCTAAAATGTACTGTATTGTCAACAGGTTTAATGATTAGTGTAATCAAATACTTAACTCTGCTGGTCATTTAAAGAACTCATTTTCTTTGAAAAGAAATGCTAAAAGAAAAAAAACAGGGATACTATTCAAGCTACTGCAATGTAAAAGAACTTACACTCAAAAAGAAAAAATCTGAAAAAACAAACACTCTGGATGGTAAGAGGTGGCTCAATTTATATATATACTGTATATAAAAAACCCATATCAAAACAGGATTGGCCATTGGAAAGAAAAGGTTAACCTCTTGCCATAACTGCAGTTTAAAAGGCTACTGAGCAGGATACTGATAGAGGTATGGTGGTATGAAGGCTATTAGGTCAGCTCTAAGTTTCTATCAAGGAAAACACAAGGACTGGTTGATAAGTCTGTTGCCTGAGTAATGGCATGTAGAGTTCAGTTCTTTATGCAGTTGATTATGGAGAAAATTTAAAGTTACTAACTTTTGTCATATTCCTACTTCCTATTCCTATCTGAAAATTTCAAGTCAGCACTGTCTAAGAAAATGAACATTATCAGCTTTTGTGCAGTCATTTGCTGCCTTCTCTCACTGAAGGAGGGCTGTTGTGACATGATGGCAACATTAGGTTAGGGTGCCACCTCCAGCATGGTAAAGAAGTTGCATGCTGGATTCAAACTTGGCAAAGAGAGATAACCACACAAACGCTGATGTTGTCCATGTTCTCAGACAGCAGTGACTTGCAAGTTTCATTTACTTGAAACAGAAATACCACAAAAGTTATTTCAAGAAGTAAACGAACCAGACTTCTCATTTTTACCATCAAACAGATGACTTTTTGGCTGAAATGACAAAAACTATAAACCAGAATTTATTAGCAACCATTAGCTAGCATAGAGTATGTTAATACTGAACTCTACATCCATTTACAGAGCAGATCTGCAAACTAATCATCCTGTTAGGCTTAGGCTCAGTTTCAGTTTCACATTTGTGAGTTGCATTCTGTGCGGTTGTGCTTTCAGTACAGTACATGCTTTTGTCTGTCTGGGAGTTTTTTTCTTCCATAGTATGTCAGTGACTAAGTTTTTGTTTTTTTTCCACCTGTAAAACCAAGCTGCTGCTTGGGTACTCCGAGCTTATGTGCAAGTGAAACTGAAGAAGCAGCATGGGGTAGATTAAAAGAATAGGCCCTAATCGTAGCAACAGCTAAGATACACACACACACACACCTAGCTCATTACCCTAACCTTGTCTATCACAACTGAATGTTTAATCCTAACCCCTGTCTACCTTGGGCCTACATTGTATGCACTAATGAGGATTTTCCAAATTAGCTTAAGGCCGTCAACATCACAAAAAGTCTGTGGACTGGGCTGCAGATGTGGTCTAACACAGTTGTACAAGGGTAAAACATTGAAAAACAGTAGATAAATTCAGGAAAAACAGTTGGTTGAACTTTAACATGATGAGAAAAATGCAGCAACAGTTAGTTTGCAAAAGACTACAGATGGTCTGTGTGTGTCTGCTTAAATGGAATGGCTTTTTGAATGGAAATGTACCTTTAAAGACTAGTTTCTGCTATGCATTAGTTACTATGTTGATATGGCACTTTTATGTGGGCATTCGATTTTTCTGTTTTAATATTCTATTTTCAGGAGGGTGACTGATACAAAATGAACTAACATTGGAGTTGTGTGGAAGTAAATAACGCTGAATAACAATACAGCCTCCCAATCTCACATAACTAGGTTTATGTGTGTCAAAATGTCCCCAGACTGGTTTTTGAATTTGAGAGGGACCCTTTTAAGACTCTTGAATCATGATACTGTGCCATATTTTAGTCAGTGCCGTAACTGTTGGCTTTTCTGCTGAAAGAATGCTTCTGTACATTTGTTTATGACTGAATTAGTATGGATTTCATTTTAATTTCCTTTATTAAGGATCAGAAATTATGCATGTCTATATATTTATTGTGCTTGCACCTGTAACACACAACAAACATCAGAGATAGTGACAGTCTTTCATTTCTGGGAAGTGATTATTCATAAAATGTTTCTATGCAAATTAAGCCATTATAAATGTGCTTTTGGCAAATATATTTCAGCTGTATGACAACCTCCACATCTCTTAATTTATTGTTTCATTTTCCTTTACAAAATGTGGAAGTATTTTAAAGATCTTAAACAGACCACAGGGGAAATAAGAGAAGTCAAAAATCCAGGTCTTATCATAAGTCATGAGATGGTGACAAGGTTCTCAAGGGGAATTCCAAGACCAAACCTGTATGTGCACTGCACAATGATCAAAGTGAACCAAAGTGAAACTATAAAAGTCATGAGGGCTGTCTGATGTCACTGCTTTTACTGGTGTGCACCCTGTGAACACCAGGTTGAGATTGACACAGAGAACAAATAAAACACAAAGGAAAAACAAGGTGCTTAGTCACAACACTGAATGAATGACATAACAATGGAAACACTTAAGTTTGCATTTCCTTCAATGTCATGTATTATTACCTGGACTTAAATTGCTTTGTTCCTATGACATGTTGAAGAGATATTTAAAAACAAATAGAGAGATGCTTGCTGTAATACAAATTTCTCAATATAATTTAATTTAAAATCTGTTTAACCAGGAAAAACCTCATTAAGATTAACAATCCTATTTATAAGAGTGTCTGGCCAAGACAGCAGCAGCACATTTAACATTACAAAAGCATAAAACACATCAATTACAACCACAGATCAACTAACCCAGGGTCACGGAGCAGAAATTCAAATTATCTACAACCTGATAGATCTTCCTCCAACACCTTTAGTCTCCCTTTAAAAGGGTTTAAAGACACCGGCTCCCCAAGAAATAAACTCTCCTGATTCCTGATTCCAAGCTGCAGACGCAGCATAGCTGAAACTCCTTTTCCTCATCTCAAGATGCACTTTGGAGACAGAAAGCAGAACTACGTCTTGTGACTAGGTTTTAGAGCGAAGGCTGAAACCTCCAGAACTTTTCGCTTGTATACAGTTTAACAAATATAAAAGGAAGTAAGCTGAGTATAGCCTTGTAAATGAGGATATGCCAATGTTTTTGTGTACGTGTGGCTAATGAAGGCCAGCCAATTCGAGCATAAAGAGGACAAAGAAGAAATAGGGCCTTGAGATTTATTATGAATCTCGGTGCTCCATGATATACAGTACCTGAGAATTTAAGGCATTGAGAAGATGTATGCATATATAAAACATCACCGTAGTCGATCAGAGGCATAAAAGTGGCAGCAACAAGTCTTTTTTTTTTTTTTACAGCAAAGAGAACAAGACTTATATCTGAAGAAAAAACACGCACCAATTTCAACCTATTCATGAGTTGTTGAATATAAAGCTCAAAAGACAGAGAATCATCAATTAAGAATTCAAGGTATTTATAGGAAATCAAAGGTATTTATTGATTACTATAGGTAGAAGTAGCATTAGAAATGTTATCAATAGAATTGGTTAATGCTAATATGAGTATCTTTATTCACAGTATTTCTTATGGCAGGATAGCTAAAAGGTGAGTGAAATTTAAAACAGATCAACCAATTTGATCTGCCAAGTTAGATTCATTTTATTAAGTATCAAAGTCTTGTAGGTTTTTGGGTGTGGTAACTGTTACAGCTGTTACATATCAGGTCAGTAAAAATTAATTAAACATTAAATTGGTCTGGCCAACATCCAGATCTGTAATGAATGCATCTCTTATACAGAATTATATCACTTTGTTAGATCAAGCAGCATTTTTATTATATACATGGTCATGGTATTAGGGCAGTGTTTTATAGATATGGTTTGTTTATAGGAATGTTTAACTTACAAGGTCTAATGCAAATGGCTATTGGCAGTTTTTCTTTAAGTAAAAAAGTGAAGGATGTAGGAATGGACAAGACTGAAAATCTATTTCAGGAAAGTACTGATAGCATATGTTTTAGATCAGTGTTTTTACTCCTTATCACTATCAAAAGGAGTTATTTGCTACCACCTGTGCTCTTTCTCAACATTTAGCTACTAAATTGTAGAATATCACTTCATAGATTTAAGTTCCTGTGTCCTGTGGTATTTCACATTATTTCTTGTTACATAATTTTATGCACTTTTATTATGGTTCACTGTTTAGGAGTGTCCACTTTGTTTCATGTATCTACACCAACTGCCAGGGACATTTCCCGTAAAGTCCCAAACTAGGTTAGTGAAAGTAAAACTGGACATAAAGATTAAAACCTGTTCTGCACGTACGCACATTCTTTTCCACAGGTGAGACTGGGCGGGGGGGAGGGGCCATAAGAAGTATATAAATCATGTTGTGGTGTTTCTTCTCATCATCTCATTCTTTTCCTTCATATCTTGAACAACAGCTCTTCTTCAAGTCACCCAGCAGGTAAGATCAGAAACTGTAAATCACTTTAAGATGGTTTATACTGTAGACCTTTCACTATGAAAGTATAAAAAGCTGCAATATAATCATTTCCTTTTCAATTCTTCATTGGTCCTTTATGCTCTATTTTTATGAAGTACAACAATGGCAGCAACAGCTCTGTCCAGAAGCAGAGGAGCGGCAGGAGTCAGAGCCACCAAAGGCCTGTTCTTCTTCTTCTTCACTCTGCTGTGTCTGGTCAGCCTCGCAAGTTCACTCATAGATAAGGAAAAACTGGTAAATATGTTGTTGCTCTACTTTGTATTGCTATGGACAGCTATTTTCCATTAATTACCAAGTGTGCAGCCTTTTTTTTAATCTGCTGTTGTATGTGCTATATCAGAGCTGCTAATTTAACTGTGTGTTCATTCTCTCCCTGGATTTACAGGAAGAGCTTAAGGAAAAGGTTAAAAAAGCAGAGAAAAATCTGGCGTGGGAGAAGGTGAGTCAGTCTGTCAGTTTTCATGTTTCTAACAAAAATTGTATTGGAGTGACTTTTATGATGAATTTTCTGCTAGGATGAGAAAAACTCCATCATAAGTGACTTTGTAGACTGCAAGACACATAAAAATATAAACATATTTAAAAACATAGCGATCTGAGTTGTAACATTTCCTGTAATGTTTTGATTGTTCCTCATTAGAAAGAAAAGGCCATGAATGCTGAACTCATGGATTTTTATGCAAAAGCAATGGATCCGCTGTCAGAACTGGTGAAGACAGCCTCAAAAGGATTGCCAAGTAACTTTCCATCACTGGA
>JAPZDV010000016.1:5269489-5282787 GCA_029814665.1 Acanthurus lineatus
CTTTTCTGTATCCATTTCTGCTTTGTAACCGTTTGCAATGTTATTTTAGCGCCACTTCCTGAAACTACAGGAGCTGGTAAGGCACAGACCGTGCGTGCGGTAATCGCGTGTTAAAAAAAATTAGTGCCGTTGAAAGGAGTTTGAGTTACCTTCGACAGCCCTAGTTGTAACACATTCTTGTTCTTCTCATCCCAGCCGGGATCCATCGAAGGCAGACGTTAAGAAAGCAGCAGCTTAGAGAAATGTGTGATAGCAACAAAGAGGCATTTTCTGAGGGAAAACACACTTTAGAAGACCTGAGTAGCGGAGAGCTGAAGAACCTCATTGTGGACGACAAACATGGCATCATCTACTGTTACATCCCCAAGGTGATACGGATGTAAACACACAGCACATTTACATTATGCTACACATTATGGACACAAACTGTCCTTGGCAACAGTTAAAGCACATTTTCAATTTATTCTTCACCCACCCAGGAACTTAAATATTTTACTGAACATTTTATGTCTGACAGCAACAGCCTGGTCTCATTTTGTGATTTGCCACTCCTTCTCCTTCTGCATTTGAATGAGACCAGGCTTTTTTCTTATTTCATTGTAAGCCCAACTACAGCAGTATCATATTTGATTCTTGCTGTTTCAGAAATCTTAAAAATCAGACATCCACTTAAATCACCTACAGCACCACCATCAGGTCAAAACTTGATTAGACTGACTAAAAATAAAATATAACTTAGCTGTACAAAAACTTCAACAAAATTTCAATATTTTAATACTAATAATATATGTGTGTTAACACACTGAGCAAAGATGATCAACATGTTAAACAATTACCTGTTTGATATCATCATGTTGGTGTTTTTACTCTAAGCATACACACACACGGCCTTACACTCTCAGTCTTGGTCATACCTAGGTGGCGTGTACCAACTGGAAGAGGCTTTTTTTTGCCCTGAAGCAGAATGAAACAAATCCAGACCTCCTGTCCATATCTGGTAGTTTGGTTCACGAGTATAACCAGTTCTCTCTCATGAGGGACTTCTCAGTACCAGAGAGGAAGGTCAGTTCTTACAGTACATTGACACCATTAACATCCTTAACTTTTCAGGTACAACATGTGCCCACCCTTCTTTCTAAAATAGTTAAAACTAACTGACACATAATGCTCAGTCAGTCTAAGTGGAAGTTGGAACAGAGGATTGAAGTATATTTCTTTGCTGACTACAGGCGAGGCTGAAGCACTACACCAAGTTCTTGTTTGTCCGGGAACCATTCATCCGTCTCATCTCCGCATATCGAGACAAGTTTCAGAGGAACGATCAGTACTTCTACGAAAACTTTGCCCACAACATTCTCCGCAGATATGGCAATGTGTCTGATCCACCAAAGACAGCAGATGAGGCATTTGCATCTGGGGTGCGCCCCTCATTTAACAACTTCATTCAGTACTTAGTAGATCCAGAAACAGGGAAGAACCCTTTTGAACCCCATTGGAGGCAGATGCATCGCCTGTGCCACCCCTGTCTCATTGAGTAAGGCAAATTTATTTCTGGACTGCAACTGTAAATGTCATTACTCTTGTTTTGGGGGAAACCCATTAATTTTAAACACAAAATTTCTAAATTTCTCTCTGTGATTCCTTTTATCAGGGCGGGTTCATTATCATTGCATTATTTATCATTGAGGTCAATTTAATTTTTCTGTTTTTTAGGATTTTGATATTTTAGAAACCTAAACTGACCGGCAAATTAGCTTAACTTAGGTGTTTTCTTCCGTCTTCCTCTTCTGGTAGTATTTCCAAGGTGCACTAGAGGTGCATTTTCATAGAGTAAGGAAAGTGTTGAGAGATAAGTAAAAAAAAGTAAGTAAAAAAAGTTCAAAATTGAGGTAACAGAGACCAAAATGTTTCTCTTAACATTAAAGTTAAACCATCTGTAAAGCACAGTGGATTTCTATCATTTACAGCACAACAATATGTTTCATTGCTTCCTCTTTCCTCACAATTCCTTGCATTTCTCCATCAATCCTCAGTGGAAAAGACCGAGATGTGAGCTTTAAGGGAAATGTAAATAATATTTAAGGGAATCCAGATGTACTAATTGACTTTTATTCAATATAGTTCTGATGAGAAATAAACTTATTTTGGTACATAAAATTGCTGTGCCATTTCACTATCCCAACAACTACAAATGAATCCAAAGTTAAAATTGAAAACACTTATTTCCACCTGTAGTTTGACTTTGCTTTGTGTCACTTCTCAGGTATGATTTTATTGGCCATCAAGAGACTCTGCAAGAGGATGCTGAACATCTACTGAGGCTCCTAATGTTAGAGCACATTAAATTCCCTACTCACGAAGAAAACATGACTACTGCAATTTTTTTGTCTGACTGGTACGCACCAGTGCCCCTGGAGGACAGGAGGAAGCTGTACGAGCTCTATGAAAAGGACTTTAGACTTTTTGGCTACGGAAAAACTGATGAACTGCTTAACGGATAATAATGATTTGCTTTATGATCATAAACCAAATGAACTCTTAAAAAAATTATCATAAACCTGAAATGTCAGCTGTTTAAATAGAGTCCTCAGAGCTTTTTAGAGCTAGACACTAAATAAGGATATGTCACCACTCCTCATGTTTCGGGCTCCAGCTCTTTATCAGACATGAATAGGTTTTGGGATATATAACTGTATGTACAGCCCATATGGTTGCCTGACAAGTCAAAGATACAAAAGAATAAATAATATAGATGCAGTACAAAACATTTAAACAGACATATATGCAAGACTAAATATACAAAAAATATCTACATGGAGCTCTATAGTACACTGAAAATATACACAAAAATCGAGCAGGAAAAAAAGCCTGCAGTGCCTGGAGATACACCTTCGCACCTAGCCCAACATGAATGGATTATCAGGAAAAAAATGTCTTACTGTCATATTATAACAATGAGGTGCCTCTATCATCTTAAAAGTATGGATAATGATGAAACACATCTAGAGTAGCATGTAAACATCACTTTCACAAAAAAACTTGAACTATACATGTGTTGTTATATCCTCATTGAAAACTTTAGGGAGTAGTTTCTGGTGTGCAGACTCAGTTATTTGCATTTGTGTCCAGCACCCATGTTTAATCCTTTTTTCTTATGGGTGCCGTTTTTGTCTTTGACTTTCTTCTATTTCTTCTCTGTTTTAATATAAGCTTACTCTGGATAGGATGATAAAACTGACCTCTGGGCTTCACAGAAACAGCCTGTGACATCTGATGTTACAATCACCAGCCAGTCAGCCTGTCTTTGCATTTGGTCTGTAAGCATTTAGACAGAACTCAGCTAGCTGTTTCTAACTGGACCTATAGTCCCTAATATAAGCTGCTTTTAGTTTTTATTTTTGTGGGTTAAGGTTAAACTAAACTAACCTTCTATATCTATCTGTTCATCTAACCCTTTGTACAAAATGTTTTTCCAAAATGTCATACTATCCCTGCAAGAAACTGTGGTGATTAATAATTTATTGTTGTAAGAGTTGTATGTATGAGGACAAAATGAATTCCTAATATCATCAATGCATTCATTTATATATCTCAAAAAAAGATACACACCCTCATAAACGCACACACTCGCAGATTTATTTTAGTTTGGTCTGTATTAGGAGGGTGGAAGATGAACACTGTTTGTTTCAAAACTTTGGACTGTCTCACACTCTGATGTTCAGTAGACAGCATGGCCACAGTGACACCAGGTTAACATTTTTATGGCTTTATTACAAAACAGCATGACAAAACAATACACTTTTATTTCAATATCCACACTCAACAAACAAGGAAATGTGGCTTTATATCAGGCAAGGTCCGTTCTGGGAGGCTGAAATGAATTTCACATCCTTTTGAAAATCATGTGACAGATGTAGACATGGTCAGTAACTTACATCCACTGTGCGTCTTGAGCTTTCCACACTGACACAGTTCTGATAGTTGACATCCAACTCTTTCATAATCTTGACCGCTGCGGCAGTGTAGGCAGGGACAGCACGGTCACAGTCACTGCAGCCCGTCTGAAGGCTGTGCAGCGATGTCATGGTCCTTTAAGTCTCTGACAGGACTGGTGCAATCTGGCTGGGCTGTATATGGCTCAGCGATCCTTTGGTGCCTTTAGACCCATCAAAGTCTGGGATTTGAGCGGTGTGTCAGAGAGAAAAGGAAATAGAGAGACAGAAGGAGGTGCAGAGAGGTTCAAAGTGCACTTTTCTTTTACAGTGCCATCAGGAGAGGAGCATGACAGAACAAACAACAACAGAAGTAGAGAAGGATGACAATATGGCTTTTCAATGTCCACACATGTAGACATTTCATCTTTGATTCTTCGTAACATTTAAATTGCATGATCTCACTCTCAACCCCATGTAGACAGTCAAGTTCAGACTTTTACACTCAGGTTTATATTTACATTTTCTATTTACATGGGACACATATATTTAGCTGTGGCTCTCGCACTGAGTGACTCACAACACTGGAACTTGTCTTCTGTCTCGCAGTTCTTTCAACATGTCTCTCTCACATGCGTAGATAAAACTTATCATAGATTCCTCATTTATCTCTGTAGTCTCTCTTCATGCCACAGCTCCCATTCAAAAGGCATTTGGCAGTAGTCATTTTGCATTTCTCCCAATATTATTCAGTTCAGTTGAGGGATGCAAAATGGTGCAATCAATACATTTTTATTTTCATTTCATATCGAACTTTCTTCACACTTAGCCAGTGGTGCTGGTGCCTTAAACATTGGAAAGTTGGCCAACTCCTCCTCCAGTCCTTTCATCCCATCCCCTACCCCATCCCCCAGTCCCTCATCCACTTCATCCCCTACCCCGGACTCCCTCTCTATCCCCTCGGACCTTCCCCTCTCCCCCGTCCTTCCATCCAGCATGTCTGCAGCTAATATTTCCGTTCCAAACTTCATCCCACTGCTGTTTGTGTTGCAGTTGGCATACAGGGAATTCCCATGGCCATTGCTGGGGTTGCTATGGATCAGGGTGCCACTGAAGCTGTTGCCATGGTGACCACCATTGCCCTGGTTACTGAGGAGCGTTGTAGACGTTGTTGATGTCGCCGTCCCATTACGTTTTTCAGTTAGTCGGAATCCCTCAGACAGCAGGCTGGCACTGCTAGGAGACTGGGGCGTGGCTGAGGAGCCCAGCAAGTCCCGCCCCTTCTCCGATGACAGCGAGTTATCTGGCAGGTGATGGCCCTGACGGCTGATGTTGCGCCGATGATTCAGAAAGCAGAGGAGGAACATACCAAGCAGTAAACCGCTGCAGAATAAAAGAATATAGATTGCCAGGACGTGACGACCTCCTGCTGTCGCCACTGTTCCTCCAGCACTGGGGTCTTCTAAAGTCAGCTGATAGGCTGCTTTGCGGCAGGGGGTGGGGTCTCTGATATCTGTTCCCGCCTCCTGATGAAGAGAAGAAAAAAGAGTTGTTTTTTCTGTTTGAGTTAACATTTTTTTACTGTTGGGTGACTTGCCAGCTGAGTGAAAAATAGAGCTAAACACTTTTCCCCATTTTGAATTACTTATGTAGCTAATAGTATTAACATATATTTAACATATAAAAAAAAAATTAAAAAATAGTTGGACAAAAGAATGTACATAAATGAGGACATAGATTATTACAAGCAAAACACATCCAAACAGCTCCTGTAACCCCACTTCCCTATGTTATGCTTGTATACCTGACAAGTGCAGATGTATTTTCCCAGGCTGTCCTTTGTGACTGTAACCTCCAGGTCAGAGTGATGCTGCCTGGTGTGTCTGTGAGGAGGATGCTCCCAGCTGCAGGACCTGGGAGACAGCTGAACACATGGCAACAGGAGGCGCAGACCCACAGAAACTCGCAGCTCCCTGATGGAAGGGTTGCAGCGTCCTAGAGGAGACAACAAGCAGGGAGACAGAGAGTTGTTGAAGATCAAAACTAACACATGAAGACAGAGAAAAAAGACGTGATTGTGTCTTTGTCTGAATTCATATTACAAAGCACAAACATAACATTAATATTGTATATTATTTAAAAAATTAAGGTATAACAATGAGATACACTTACCTTCTTCTTCATCACATTTTCTCAAGGCAGCATCTACCATATCACCGGGGCTGGGCCTGAACACACACAAAACAGAGTCACACTTCTGTATTTACATTTTAGTAGGAACATAGATTTTTCTTGGTGCCTGATGATCAAAAGATCTCCTTTTAATCAATTAATAATCTATCATCAGATGAGAAATCAGCTCCAAATTTAATAACCAATGAAGTAGTTAATACACAGATATTAAAAATCTGCTTTTCTTGTTTTCCATATGATGTGACTGCTATTAGATTGAAAGGTAAAAAATGTGGTGATTTCCTGCATACTACTGGTCTTTTTTAAATGTTTCAAAGAGAATGACAAGTAAACATGCTATAAAAAAACTGGGTCAGATTTTACACATAACTACAACATTCTCTGCCCTTGTCTTTTCTTTTTCAATCTTTGGAAGTCTTCCAGGTTATTGTGATGTTCCTGCTGTACTCACTCTGCTGTTGTGGGCCTGCAGGCTTCTTCCTTTGGGTTCCACACACAACCAAGGCCTCTGGCTCTGGCACACACCTTACAGCTGGGATACAGAGCACAGCCTTCAGCCTGGACACGAGCCAGAGACAGAGGGCTGCCCACCAGAGCCCGGCCCTGGAAACACAGGAAAACCATTATAGAAACACTGAGCAATGTAACAGATATTTTTTGTCCACTGCAGGTTTAAATGCTACATGCATGTCTATATATTTGTGCTGTTTGTGTGTGAAAAAATGTGCAACTGCTTTACCTGGTACAGTACTATATTGTTGATAGGCTCCTGTGAGGAGAACAGAGGAATTTCCTGCAGTAAGGTGGCATTTTGGCCCACTACTGCCACCCGGTGGAGCTCCCCACGGTCTGCAACACACACACAAACACATGGTAAACAACATATCTTATTTTTTTCTTTTAACATTCTTTACTTTTTCAGCTTTCAACTGCAGTGACTTCAGATTTTGACAGCCAGTTTAGGTTTTTATTTTTTTCATATTCTATCCACTGTATCCTCTCCTTCTTCGTCATCCCTTCCTCCCTCTTCCCTCACCTGTTCCAAGGTGCAGCACTGCTCCTCCCTGCACTCCACTGTCAGTCTGTGTTACAGCCAGCTTGGTGTATGTAATTCCCTTCCGAACCAGCAGGGGTGCTGCAGTAACACTGTTCTCCATCAAGGGGTGGTCTCTTACAAATGTCAACACCTTGTCAGGAAGTTTCAGTGAGGACTCAACTCCAGAAGCCTTCAAAGCATTGTTCAAACACTGAAAAAAAGGTAATGTCTGAGTCATTTCCATTGATCCCGTAGAAAATCAGAGGTTTACATAAAGTGGAGGTGGTCATGGTAGTAGCATGCAGTGTTTAAGTGTTAATGAAGTTTAATACCTGGCCAGGTCGTGGTGTGGGGACAGGTTCAGGGTTGATCCAGTTCTCACAGGTCTTCTTCAGCTCTTTAAAGGGACCGTCCATCACTTTGCTTATGTCAGACAAACTGAAGACACACACTGCTGATAACTCTTCACGCTCCCTAAGAAAAAGGATGATAATTATTAAGCTATGAGTTTGCTCCTTTTTGAAAGGGAGCACAGTCATATTAAGAATTCAAAAGTAAGAGAATATTTGGCATTCCTGGAAATGCACTAATGCCCTTTTTTCAAGGAAGTTTAATGAGAAAATTGATACAACTCTTATGCTGTGTGACAAATATGAAGCAATAGTCAGGAAACTGCTAACTTAGCTTAGCTTAGCTTAGCATAAAGATTACAAGCAAGGGGAAAAAGCCGGCCTGGTTCTGTCTTGTGGTAACAACTCAACTTTGCATGGATTAAAGAAATGAATCATTTCAATCAAGGAGGTTGAAAGGTTCCCATGAGGTACTTTTGTACAAAGGGACGCTAGTCATTTCCTGATACATCCAGTGTTTCTGCTAAGCTAAGCTGATTGTATCATGGCTTTCAAGTTTCTTGTTTAAACTTTGGCCAAAAAGCTAATTTGAGTCATTTCTCAAAATGTTGAGCTGTTCTTGGTATGTTACAGTTATACAAAGGATCAGTTCTGTAAACTTCACTATTATGTACAAGTTATACTGTCCTTTAAATATACACAGTGCCATAAAAATAAAGCTACAAGCTACAGTATAGCTTAAACATGACAAGCGTTGCTTTTCTTTGCATCGTTGCTCTTTTTTCAGCTTACCACTGGGAGGTGAACAGTCCATAGAAGTGTGTGCTGCTGGGGTCTCCTGGTGAGTGTTGCATGGTGAAAACATCAGTGAGGATGTTATAACGCTGACCGCTGGGTTTGTCCTCACACACCAGCTGGGCCTTAAGGAAGGTGGTCCAACGTTTCTGCAGCGTCTTCATCCCTCCAACATCAGACTGAACAGACGAGAGGAGAAAGATTAGGACCTGCAGCGAATAAATACCAGGTGATCAATCAATCTTTCATTCAATCAAGATGTTAGGTTACCTTGCAAACCCGTGCCACCCGCGGCACTTTGACTTTGGTGTAGAGGTCATATTCTTTGGCCACCTCAGTGAAGAAGAAGTAGATTTTGTCATCATCTCCATTTGGGTTGCTGTCTGCAGACTGCTCTATGAAGGCTGAGCTCACAAACTCTGGGTCTAACACACGCACCCCACACACAAAAACACACACAATCAGACTTTTTTCTTTGGGAATGTATAATCAAGGCAATTTCAAGTGTGTTTGAGTTGGAGCGTTTGTGTGTGTCGACATATGTAAATCGAGGTTTTGAGTATGTAATTGTTTGCAAGCGTGCTGCGACTCACCGCTCAACCAGTTGATGGATCGTTCAGTTCGGATGCGGCCCTGCTCAGGACCCGTTGCCCGGGAAATGTCAAACAGCGTTCCAAGGAAGTTACTGGTGGCTGCTGTGTAAAGGATACCATCTAGACAAAAGAGACACTTATGTGAGTTTTATTTGATTTATGCTGAGTAAAATGCAAAAAGAACCTGACAGTATTACTGTATGAATCTTAATCCACCACACAACAAACAAATAAGAAGATTAATCATCTGATTAGTCAGGTTCAGCGGTACTGTCCCACCTGCCATTACAGCTGTGTAGTGCTGACTGGGTTCAAATGGACATTTGCCCTTCCCCGTCTCCATCTTCACCCCTCCATCCTCAGCTCTCTCCAGTGTGAAGGAGGAGAGCTCCTGTGGGACAGCAGAAGAGAATAAGTCAGAATTATAAGGACGACACCTGACTGCTATGTAAAATGTCTTATTATGTATTTTTTCACAGCTGTCTTGACTTTTATCATGGTTCAAAGTGCTTTAAGTGAAAAAAATGCTTCTAGTTTGATCTCTGCAGGTTTTCTGCATAAAATTTTAGTTTAATGGACTCTAATTATGCTTTATTTATGCAAAATGTATCAGTGACTTTAGTGCTCACAGTAACCTCTAAAAATGTCACTCACCTAACATTTTTTATTACTGAAAGAGAGTGTGTGTGTATATAAACACTGCAGTGGTAAAATAACAGTATCTGTGTGTGTGTGTGTTTTTGTGTGTGTGTGTGTGTGTGTGTGTGTGTGTGTGTGTGTGTTTGTTTGCATTCCCTTCTGCCTGTCCTCTTGGTGAAACTTTGTTGTAAATAAGTGTCACAAATTTGTCACAAAGATTAATTTGAGCTCTTTATACATATGATGTAGGTGCAAACACACATGTATAGGGACACACATGCAAGCAAACACACACCAGTTAGGAGCAATGGTGAGCCGCAGCTGTGTGTGCGTGCTGGGAAGTGACATATTGTAAGATCCTCAGGCACAGATCTGCCCTATAATATCACTCAAGTATGAGATTTACACAGTTAGACATGAACTAATAAGAGAAGGACACACACACACTCACACACACACACACACACCCACACTAAACTAACCAGGAAGGCACACTGGGGGTCGAAGGCGTAGGTACCACAAACATATACGCGTCCATTGCCCAGAAACTCCAGCAGTCGAATGTAGTTGTTGCAATCAGCCTGCAGGGGGAGACAAACAAACAGCATTGCATTGAGTAATCCACTGTATGGCTCAGTTTCAGCATCATTAATCATTCAAAATGTGTGGAAGAGTAACTTTCAGTCATTGTACAAACAAATTAACTTGATATGTGATATTACCTAAAATCTATAACTGCATTATTTATTTAAAATTATACTGAACCAAATATACACAGAATGTGACTGAATTAATATTAACAAGTCTGAATATATATAATATCTGTCCATCTTGGTGTTATTTCGTATATTTGTAAAATCTAAAACCTTAAGTATTTATGTTTAATAAGTGTTATGTGCTGCAACCATTGCAGCAGGTAAGATGTCAAACACCTAAACTGATACGTCCAATGCACCTGGCACTGGACCAACTAGTTGGTTAAATGTTCTTCCATACTGACCAGACTGAGCTTTAGGAAAAAGAGACTGGGGTGAATCCTGAGAACAGCTGGAGTATCAATAATTCTGACTGGAAATCAGAGACCTCGACTGCTGGTACAGACACTCGAGACCCCCATTGCTCCCAGCAGAAATCACTCATGCCAACTCACACAGGCAAGCAAAGTGCAACTTAAGATGACTCATTTTCATGAATAAATGAAACACACTGAGCTCACTTCTGTGAGTATTTTTCAGTCTCATACATACACAGCAAGGATGATAGTGAGCTTCTCTTTCTTTTTTTGAATCCCTCCTCTCTTAAACCCATGCATATTCAGTCCACAGCTGTTATGGAAAAACACCCCTATTGTCGCTCCCCTGTTACCATGAAACCATGACGCAGGCAGTTTTTTTATTTAGTGTGTGTGTGTCTGTCTTTGCGTGCCAGGCCTGAGTCACCTTCACCCCAAGGACCTGATCCTCTCTTATGCCCAGATCATGTCACTTAAATCAGCCCCCACCGCCACACCACCAGCCCTTCACGCTGGTAGAGCTCCACGTGAAATGGACAGAAAGCCAGAGAGAGAGAGGCAGAGAGCTCAGGCTGGAAACAATGGGATCAGCTGGGGATTAGCTATTTCATTGGTCCAAATTAACCTCGTTCATACTAAGCTTCATTCACAATCTGGCATGGGGTGAACTGAATGGCTTTGTTCTGGTCAATTCTACTCTATTTTATTCTACTCTGTGTGATGCATTTGAGATGATAATGATCATCACACGTTCCTATTTTCAAGATTCTATTAAATATTAATGTCCTGTGACCAAAACACCCAAAAGCTTTAATGCTAACTGATGCTTACTTACTAAGACCTGGTCCTAGAGGATCTTCAAATCTTAACCCATTTTAAATATCAACGAAAACACAGACATAAAAACAGATTTCACTAGTTTTCTAAATGATTTAATCTGAAAATCCAGATAAACAAATCTCATTTAATGGTAATGTAACTTTTAGGCAAATGATAAGACACAAGTTCTTAAGGCAATTAGGTGTTAATGTTGTGCTGCCCCCTAGTGGTCATTAAATGAACAAACATGGATATTGTTTAACTTTGGGACATTTAATGATAGATTAATCTTGTTTCAACAGGATTTGATGGATAGATTAGATTGACTAAATACAACAGTGTTAACCTACTTTGTTATGTTCTGTCTCGTTCAGCCTCGTTATCAGTGCAATGATAAAATTAAATTTAAGGGTAGTTTTGTCTCAGCTGATAACAGCAGAGCTTTGTATGGCCCTGCTAACTGTCTGGATGTGTGTATCTGTGTCTGTGGGTTGTGCATGATTCACTCACACACACACTCACACACACACACACACACACACCAATCTTTGAGTCAACTTGAAGGTACTTTCTTGTTGGGTCTATTGTCTGATTTCTCTAATCTTTAATTTTTCTCTCCTGCACTGCACCGCTACCTCTCTCAATACAACAATGCTATTCATCCTTGGTTACTCACTTCCCTCCATCACTCTTCCCCTTCCTGTTTTCATCCCTCTCTCCTTCTCAATCTATCTGACTCACATTTTATCTTGCAATCAATGTTTTCTCAGAAAAAAATTTCCTGCCTCTAACAATCAACTCTCAAGCTCTTTATAATGAAAAGCTGTGCTGATGATCACCGTATAAAGCAGTTAGAAAAATAATTATACATCCTGTTCGTTACACTGACCTTCATCTTTTGATTTGACCTCTTTTCACCAGAATAAAGAGATTGTTAGGGCATTTTTTGAACATTATAGTTATCTCAGTCATGATGCTGAGGCTTGTACTCTTTGGTAAACTGTCAAAATACAACATTTACAATATGCAGTTAGTACACTGTCTACAGTTTGGTTCATTTTCTTTTGTAAATTGAAACCACTTTATCAGTTTCTTTTGACAGTTACTGGACATCTGTGATTTCATTTACACCCCGTTTTGTTCACACACAAGCACACACACACATACTTCTGATGAAATCTTGGAATGAATCTTAGAACTTCCCGTTGTGAACAGCATGGAGTTGTGACACACACACATGCTCACACACACACACACAAATACATGTCCATGCTGCAGCACAAGATAAAGGCTCCATCACACTTTTTTAAATGCCTGAGGCCACTTAAATTCAGTAAAATCCACTTCAGAATAAGACGAGAACATCACTAAGGTTGGGATTTGATGGCTTTTCATCACATCTCAATCAGTTTAGCTCTTTATCAAACCTTTTATGATTAGCTTTCAGCAGTTTCAGAACAAACATGTTTAAATAATTTAATATCAAATAAATAAAACTCAAAGATTTGCATCTGAAATAAGAGATTTATGAGACCTGTAATATCCCAGAGGAACAGTGATCTTTTCAGTACATTTAAATGCTGAAAAAAATTTCTAGGCTTTATTAAAAAATAATGTGAGGTGTTGTTACTCTGGATGTTTTTGGGCTATAACAGGTAATTGAACACAGGTGCTGTAAATACTGTGATCCATTGTATTTGTGTGTGTTGGTGGCACCTTTCTCATGGTTAAATGTATTTATACAGATGTCGAGCTGAGTTAGACAAAAGAAAAAGAAATAAAATGTTGTGGAAGGGGAAGACATTCACACACATACAAATGCACACACACACACACACACACACACACACACACACACACACACACACACACATTTATTAACTCTGTCTATCACTGTGACACACAGGACCTCAACTGCTCGTCAGGCAC
>JAPZDV010000016.1:5303497-5320211 GCA_029814665.1 Acanthurus lineatus
GAGTTGCATGGAATGTTTTTGCGCTAGAAGTATTAGGTTAAGTTCATGATTTACATTTCCCTGCAGGGGAAAACAGCATCTAACATGGAGATACAGTATGAGCGTCAGTGTGCAGTGTTTGGCTCTGTAAAGAAGAGTGTATGTCGAGTTGCACCCTCACCAGTTTTCTGCTTGAAACACTTGTCACTCATCTTGATTGGATGTCATCTTGAAATTGCCTGCAGCCCGAAACAGGAAACCAGGATGCTTAAAGCCATTTCAGGTTGTGAAATAGAAGAGGACAATATGTCGCAAGAAAAAAAATTTAATGCTGATGCTGATTGGTGTTTGTGTACTTCAAGCTTATAGGAAAGATTTTTCCCCTGCAATGCCAGATGAAATTATAAATGTAAACAAACTGTATCACAATCTGCAAATGAAGTGTTTGTAAGATGTTGGCATTTACAAGCAGGAAGGGTGTATCAAAGACGTGTGGTTGTGGTTTGTGTGAACGAAGTTTTCGTAGCAGGTGATTTTGATTCAAAGCCAGGATTTTTCAGCCTCTGCTGCTTTTACTGTTTTTGACCCTGATTTTTTAATCCATGTTTGAGCCTTTTAACTTTAAAGACATTGCTACAGTACCTCTTCAAAAAATATCGTTAATGTCCTTAAAGATACAAAACATTGACTTTGAAAATAAAAGCATGTGTGTGTTTGCATGTCTGTGACATTAGGTATATATTTCCATTTTTCTTGCGGCTGGCTTTCTGGCTGTCTTGAGATAAGCTTATATTCCTGTGTTACAAAGATTTCATTAACAATTTGTAACTGTTTACAGAACAGAAACAATTAATCAATTCTTCAGTTAGTGAATTGACAGGAACAAATTGGAAAACAATGAAAATGTATGATCTTAGTCGGTTTTTATGGCAAAAACCGAGCTTCTTCTTATCTTGCTGAAACCGAAGGCTGCGGCTGTCTGTCATGTGTGTATTTCAGACCAACAATGAACTGAAACTCTCAGTCATGCGTGTTGAAAATGCAAAGGTATCACTCAAACATTAGGCTCAGTAATACCGTCAATCAATATATTACATTATCAGTCACTCCATCTCTCCCCTTCATATGATTAATGCCTGACCCAAAATCAATATTCTCCTCTATGACATGTGGGATGAAGATAGTGAGGTGTTCTTCACGTTACTGCTTGTATACTGTGCACATGCTCTGTGTGTGCTGTTTCCAGTCTTGGATAAATGTTTGTGAGTTCATGACAAGAGTCTGACAGTCAGAGCTGGAAAATGCCACCAACACTTAGCTGTTTGTCTCTAATGACCTTTAATACGAGCCTGCTTTCACCTACTCTGTTTTGACACCCACACACACACATGCAAACACACACATGCACATACATTAGACTAAATAAATCCCTTTTGCCTGCAGGGCTAAGATAGTGTAGGTTTGACATTTAGCAAATATCGGTTGTTGAGAGGAGTTGAGGAAGATACAGCTGCACATATACTGCACTCACACACACAGAGATGTGGTAGATGGATGGTGGGTTTTGCCCCTGAAGCAATCATGCTGTATCACTGAAGACTGCATTATAAGCTATTACCCTCCCCCACACTCTGACCGTGTATACAGCCTGATAGCTACTGTATATGCTCATATCTTCCTCTGCGTATGAGTGCACTTGGCTCTTGGATCATAAAAGTCATTTCATAATTATGTATATTAAAAGTTTTGCCCCTTATTTCCTTAGCTTTCGCTGCTGTCTGAGTATTTCTTACATGAAATACTAGTTTCATAGTTAGTTGGCTAATTAATTCCAGTCTTTTTCCAGACGCTAAGCTACCATCAATAAAACTGAGAACTTCCTGCAGATGTTTTGCATTAGAAGTCCATATGTTTAAAGAGAATTCTCAAAGATATACAGTTGTACTGATGAATTTTGTGCTGTGAAAAATATCCTGATTTTATGAAGACAGCATGTAAATATGAAAAAAATTATCCAGGGAACAAAGGAAGCAGAAAAAATGAGACTGAGTTCTATCTGCATTAAGGGCACTTAAGAATTTATGGTGTTATCAGGTTATATAAATTCAGTCAAGCAACACAAATTACTGCTGCATACTGTTTGAGATTTTTTTTGACACTTATAAAACGCATTCATATGTAATGTTGAAGACAAAGTAGTTGTCAATGAAATCTAGACTAAAATAAGCAAACTAATGACATATAAGAGGAACTTTCTAAACAATGAACAAATTAAAATGCTAAGATTACCAAAAAAGTATCGACTTTAGTATTTGACAGTTCTTGTACTTGGTGCTTTTGAAATCAGTGCAGAAGTAGTTTCAACATGTAACTACTTATACTATTTGAGTAAAACGATATACGAAAAGATATATTTTTGTGTAGAATGTTATAAAACATCACCTTCTACTGTGATAATGACACTTTAAGGTCACTAATGTCAACAGAAAGGTTATAAATCCAAAATGTAGACCATAAAGCAGGCTTTATAATGCTGTGTTAATGCTATTTGGGATTTGGGCTGAAGGCCTAAAAACTATGATTGATAAAGGCTGCAAATGTTAGAGACAATGCAGCTTATTTTTCATGCACATTCCTGCTCAGTGCATATTTATCATGTAGATGCAAAAAACACTAAGAATCTGAGTTACAGTAGATGTTGCTTACTGTGCACAGCAGCAGAGTTTATTTCCATGGGAATCGATTAATGTTAATAGAATCCTGACACGTACAGATTGTGGTTAGCATTAGCACACACACACACGTGCACGCACACACACACATAGGAATAAACACTTGAACACAGTGCGTCTAGCCGTTAATCATGTCAGAGGGGTTGCCTCAATCCATTTATCTATCCCCTCACCCCTTCTCTCTCTCTCTCTCTGTCTCTCTCAAACACACAGACACACACATATGCACTAACACACACACTAACACACTCAAACACAGTGACAAATTGCTGACATGGGTAGAATATTTCAGTGTTTGGAGGATGGGACTCCCTCTCCCCCTGAGTCCAGCCCCCTAACCTGGTTTCTTCTTCTCTTTCTCTAAGTCTCTCAGGTCACACTCTTGCATACTGACATTGTTTGTCAGCATGTTTGTATGCGCCCCAGCATGCATCTTCGTGTGCTGAGGTCCGAAGGTCATTTCCCACGATGCCCTGCATCTCCAGGCTTCTCTGTGATGTCATCGTCACTCTGGGCGACAAGGGGAAATAGGAAGGTGGGGCTTTCCTTCCTGACCCCATCCCGAATACAATAGAGACACACACTAAACACACAAACCCACACACACAGTGTTTGGAGTTTTGCAGGAAAAGCTCTTACAAGTGTGTATGCAAAACCTGTGTGTATGTTAATGAGTGTTTGTCCCTCATCCTTTATGAACTCTGCTCTGCTGTTCATGTCATGAGGGAAAGTCATGCAGGAGTGAAGCTTTAGTCCGTGCAAGAGGAAGCAGAACTAAATCTGTAGAAATGGGCCGGGGAGCAGAAGTTGAAGGTTTAAGGTTAATTCATCTTTCTGTGAAAGTGCACCAGAACCAAAAATACTGAACCAAAACCATCAAAAAACTTTGCTGTCTGACTGGCAGGGAAAGTAAAGTCAAGAAGCAAAGAAATCAGAGCAAAGAGTCCTGTGCCACCAAAGATGGCACAGATTACCAGGTTCTCTTTTCTCAATAGAATAACCAATGCCAGCAAATTCAGTGGAAAAAAATACAGCGGACTTCCAGTAAACTGATCGTCTCGGATTGAAAGAAGTAAACAAGTTTGGCTGCTCTTTTGTGTTTCTCCCTCATACAATTGTCTCTTCTGAGAAACTCTATGGTTGTACAGGAGTGCCAAAGGTTACGCTTCAAACACACACAAGGAAACACAAAGGAATCTATTGAGCCTCAGTGGTTTTTAATTTCATAAATCGTCACAAGAAGATGCCCTGAATTTTGTAAAAGAAGAACACTGGTTAAAACATTTCAGCGTCCCAAAGCATCACAACATTGTGTTTTCTGTTCCAGGATAATGCTGACCATTATAGTTAACAAGTTACATCCTCTTTGGATAATAGCAAAGAGAAAGAACCCAGAACAAGAGAAAAATTGGGAGAAAAGTCCACTTAGTCCGCTGAGTTAATTAGTAAAAAAGAGAAAATAGTTCAACTAAAATTTTTTTGACAGGATTTCATATTTTTTTAAAACATTTTAAACCTTATTTTAACCTTGTAGTCAAATTAGATACAAACACACAAAGACAAGAAGGTTCAGCATTAACAGATAACATTCACTAGAATACGAAACACACTCTTGCTTGCTGTACACCTGCCTTCAGGCTGTTATGGGGGATACATATCCTCAGGTAAAATCCACCCCCTCACTCCTCCCTGCAAATTAGACACACCTGCAGGACCTGCTGTGCAAGTAATTCATGTGTGTGCGAGAGACTGTGTGTTGTTAAACACTAAAACTAGGTCAGCTCACGGGGTCAGTCATCAGCCATAAACAAGATAAGGATCAGAGAGGGGAGGGGGGCAGACAGGTTATGGGGGCGCTGATACAGCCATACTGTACTGTGAGGTAGCTAATTGCATTAGCCGAAGTCTTTTCCTGGAATGCAACTTTTACAGTGGCAACATCCTCCATGTGTTTCCTCCTAACTGCCGGCTGGCTAACACACAGTCTGCAGTTGGATTTCATCTCCTGTTTCAATGCAACACCATCAGGAACTCACAGTTTCAAGTTCAGCATGAAAGCCAGATTAGTGATTTAATTTTCCATATTTTAAATCAACTGACTGATGTATTTCTTTCCAATCAAAAATCGATATATCGATATGGTATGACATGACTCAATTACAAGTTATTACTCAATTACTTTGACAGATATTCAATTATAGTTTATGTTGGGAAAATATTATATGTGACCTGTAACTTGAAATTTTAGGAAAGATTGAATGAAAAACCCTTGAAATGAGACTAAATCATCATCAGTTTTTTCAATAAACCTTCAGAATTTGTAAGTTAAATATTAAAACTAGCAACTAAGGAGTGGTTGTTTATTTATTTCAGCATTATTTAAAAAAAAATAACTAAAAAGCATGCTGCAGAGCAGGATATTGCTTTTATAGCTGCTCTGACCAGCATATTGCATTGCTCATTAACCTGATTTGCATGCAGTCATTATGGATCACTGTGTTCCTATGTGTGCACTCCTTCATTGGCACACAGTAATGTGAGTCAGCAACACAGGAGATTTATGTTCCCTTCAGCTGCCTTTCTGCAGCAAATCCTTAACCCATAACTCCCAGTGAGTGAAAGGAACTGAGTAAACTGCAGCTGGGTGGAAGAAGAAGCTGCAGCCAGGACTTTATAAAGTATTGAAAGGATGAGTCTCATTACATCCTCCCTTAGCCGGAGGAGACACGGTGCTGGAACAAATTCTCTGCGGAGCTGCTGTGACATTACGTAATCAGCACTAAAAATCAGTCATTCATGTGTGAAGACACAGTGTGTGTTAGGGTGGGGAGCAGAAACACAACAAAGTGTATATTTTGGCAAAATGGAAGTAATCACCTGGGATCCCACAGTACCAGAAATATACAAATACAGGAGAATTTCACTCATATAAAACTGGGTACAAAAGAAAGAAAGAAAGAAATAAAGTAAGAAAGAAAGAAAGAAAGAAAGAAAGCCCATGTACCCACACACACACAGACAAACCTCTTAAAACATGGAGTGCAAGTAGTGGTTTATAATTCCTTGCATATTACATATTCCATAGAATATAAGTCTATTTATGTTTAATGGCACCATAGGTTCTGATGAAACATGACTCAGACTGATTAAACCTGTAGATTTCTGCTCTGTGCTCTGGTTAAATCTGTTACATTACACTTATCAAAACACTGTGGCCTTTCATAGAAAGTTGCAATTAGCTGCAGAGCTCCTCTTCATCTGCTTTGGCATCTAATGGCAGACTAAAACACTTATAGATTTATTTACTAACCCACTCAGGTCTGGAATTATTACATTCCTGCTATCTATAACACTGTGAAAAAAAAACAAGTACCATCGCATGTGAGAATTTCAGCATTGATTGGTATGGAAGCATCGCAAAAACACTAGTTATTTCTAAAATGTAATATTTATCCTAGTATACATTCTTATCAATTTATCCTCGAGTCCAAAAAACATTTTTGAGGGCATTTTCTCACGGCAATCCTGAGACATTGCATTTACTAGAATGGGATGGACGATCCAAAAAAACATAATGCCTCCAACTATGGCTGTCGCCTGTGCAGAGGCCAAAAGGGATGTGTGATAAGTGCATGTCTGGCACACACACACATACAAAGCAGTGCACTGTTATGATATTGACATGGATGGCACCAGCTTTCACAGCACATCTAACTGATGTTGATCTTCCAAACAATGACAGCAAATCTCTGCCTGTCAAACCAAATAAAACTGATTTCCTCTCTTCCTTCTCTCTGTCACTTTTATCTTCCTCTGAGGAAATAGGTAGTTTCTTAAAGTTAAATCGCTATCTCTCTCTCTCTCTCCTCTGTCCTCCCTGCAGTGTGACTTTCCCCTCAGCCACCTCTCCCTGTCAGTGTCGGCTCCATCCACTGTGTAAGCCAGCAGGGGTGGTCTCCCTCATCTAATAAGCCCCTGTCACACAGATTAATGCCCGCTGATGATAAATCCCCCCCCGGAACGGGTCGAACCAACTGTCTGCTTGATTAAACCCAAAGGGATAGACAGAGCGGGTCACACAGCAAGAGAGTGAGCGAGGGAGGGAGAGACAGATTTGAGTAGAGGAGGAAAAACCTCCTCTTTTCATCTCTCCTCCTCTCAGGCTGCCAGCGCTGTACAGGACATGACAGCTCGTCTTGACTTCCTGCCCTTTTTTTTCTCTTCTTTCTCTTCCTTTCCGTCTAATTTCATTTTCTTGCAGGCGATGGCAAAATGTTCTGTAAGCCTCTCTGTTTCTCTCTTTTCTGCTTTTTCCCACTTTGATCCCTCTGTCTATGGACACAACCCACTAATGACTTTAACAGAAAACAGACAACTCCATCTCTCATTTCCTTCTTTTTATTTCCTAATTTCCTGTCCTCTTTCCTGTTTACTGCAGGATCTTCCTCTTTCACCCTCTAATCCTGGGAACAGCTCACCTCACCTCACCCTCAACCCATCATACTCCTAAATATTATATTTCCATTTAATTCTCCTGTGATAATCCGTAATATCTCCTGGTGTATTCCAAGGCATAGAAAAAATTAATTAATCCACACAACTATATATGAATTAGAGCTGACCAATATGGATCATTCATTAATTTACATATTATCAGGCATAATCTGTTAAAAACATATATCAATATAAAACTGTCAGGTTCCATTCGGTATAATTATTACTTTTCCTTTTTATACTGTGAGTAATTTTGGTTCTTCTTCTACCTAAATTTTGAATGTAAAGCTTTAACTTGTAATTGCATCTTTGATTTTTAATTAAATAAATGATTTGAATACTTGTCCCGTTACTGCTTATTGACTGATATATAAAACTGACACAATATATCTATGGTGAGCTAAAATTTGCTAAATTATTACCAGCCGTGTTTATGTATCAATCAGGCTCTGATAAGCAGCTTTCACAAGTGAAAAAAACAACAAAAAAAAGAACAGCTTCTGTTCAGCAGTAAGAATAAGAGGGAAACCATGTTAATCTTCTGTACCCCCTGCCCTCACAATCACTTAAAGGCCTCAAATCCTCTTGTTCACTGCAGTGACTCCACAGCACAAAATCCCTGATCTCCACCCAAACAATCATCTGGCAGGTCGGATTTGTTTTTGTGAGGAGCACACTTGCATAACACACAAACACGTACAGATAAACAAGTACGCATGCACATTCAAAAGACGAGTGACCAAAACAAAGCCGGTGGAATTCTATGAAGCACCAACAACCCGTCAAGGTATATTTGTTTATGCGTTACAACACACATGCCCGCATACACGGTGCTACACCTGTGTGTGGGAACACACCTGGAGGGCGGAGCTTCAGAAAGACACTGAACAGAATGCAGACCACAAAGAGACAGAGTTCATTTGCAAGTGAAAGAAAGGTGGAGAGATTTTAGAGAAATAGCTTTAGACAGTTCGGACAGCTTGTGTGTGTCTGTGTGTCTGTGTGTCCGTGCATGTGTGTCTTTTATGTGCATACAAGTGTGAATGCTCAGTGTGTGTGTGTGTATGTGAGGCTAAATTTGGTCAGTTTTGCTCCAAGCAAAGCAAGATTAATGACCCTTAGCTCATTCCTGGCAAGCACTAAGATCTGTGTGTGCGTGTGTGCGTGTGTGTATGTGTGTGTGTCTGTGCAGATGACCTAACAAGGAAAGCTCTGTTCTTGTAATAGCTTTTAGCAGCAACTCAACCTGCTGATCAGCTTTTGTACCTGTGTGTAAGTGACTGAGAAGAACTGTTAGACAAATGCATATCCTCATTTAAACTGCGTCTTGTACCTTTGTATAGCAAAGAAACTAATGACATCAATTCACAGCATATAAATATACTTGCATAGATGCTTTTAAGAGGAAGTGTCATAAAATTCAGTTTCAGATGTGTGCCAGAAGCGAAGCATCTGTGCAGCTCGGGCCAACAGTTTCCGCTCTTGTCTATAAAATTATTTTCATAACATTTGCAGTGCATGTTATTTGACGTTTTTATCAGCGCTTCATAGCTCTGAGGCCAATATAACTGCTGTGTCTGCTTCACAATGGTTGAGTTGGCCTGGTGACAAGCCATTAGCTAGCATACACATCAAGATAAGCAAAGTCACAAAAAAACGCTGAGAAAACAATGCAGATGAACACGCACTGTAATGTTTACACAGTATCAAACTTCACAGCTCGTGCATGAACGCAAACACACCTCATAAAGGTCACAGTGAAGTCCACAGTGTGGGCTTACGGCTAATTCATGAACCCCTCATAAGGACTCTTCATACACTACATCGAAACCCAGCAGCACGCATGTTCTCATCACATTGCATGTGCATGTGTGGCCCTTGTGAAGGCACAAACAGTTCAGCACACAAATCCATGCTTGTCTAAAGCGATCCACTAACATAACAGAAGGTCAAAAGGTGAGGCGTGAATAATTGACTAGTCCATTAACTCTCTCTCTTCTTCTGTCCCTCCGTCTCTTCTCTCCCAGCCACCATGTTTCTGTCTTTGCTCTTTGCATGCAGTTTGCAATCTCTGAAATCAGCTGAATCTGAAATACTAATACTGTTATTGCCTGTCAAAATCATGGTTGAGGTGTCAAACTGGCACATTGCATGTTGTTAAACTTGCTGCTTGTCAAAATCATTTTCTGCCATTGCGACACTTTGATGTGCTAACATCAACAAAAAAATGAGACTAAGAGATCTTTTTTTTCAACTTTTCTATTGGCTGTTTAACAGTAGAATTGAATCATCTGTCTGTAACAGCAATTAGACAAAAAAGGGGTAAAAGAGGAGGATTGCTTGGAGGCAAAAGTGAATTTGGAGCACCTGACCACTTAGCAACAACTAACTTGCTCACTGTTTTGCATCAATAAACATTAGCTGTAATGCTTTTAAAAAGTCAGACATGTACTAGTGAATATTTTTAGAAGTGTGGGTTTAAGTTGGCAAACATAATTGTCATCATTTTCATGACCTTTGTCTGCTGCAAACTCACAGACTCTAGCTGTATGAGTAGCTTTGCTTGACAACATTATGACATAAAAACTCACAGGTCGCTCACAATGCAAAGCAGTGAAGCTGACTAAAGGAAGTGAAAGATGTTAATGTGTCATGTAGCACATATTATTAGTTAAAAAAAGGACAACAAAATCAGGAACCAAGTAAAATTTTAAAAGATTATTTTCTGTTTTCATTTACAATACTTACAATATCTATAAAGAATGGAGTTTGCTCTTTGCCTTTAAACTTGGACTGAAAGCAGCCAACTCTATCTCACTGTTCCAGCATGAGTGTAGCCCATAACATGAACTGAACTGCTAATTTGTCAATTCAGCTCTTTATTAACCTTCAGTTCACATGCTATCCTCTTCTCTCCAACACTTTCCACTATAAATAGTGCTGTAGATGACATTAATAGAGGTTATTAATCTAACTTTGCTTTTAAAACTTAATGAGTGGCACACAAAGTATAGCACTTTCTACACCCTGCTCTTCACCTTCAACTGCTATCACAGCTGAAACTATGTGTGTTTATATTCTGTAATTGTGTTAGTGTGAAAAAAGACTCATGAGCAAAATTTGAGTCAGCTGACTGTGCATTGTAATTGATACCTCAAACAGGAATACACACACAGGGCCCTATCATACACCCAGTGCAAACGCGGTGAGCCAGTGGCGCATTGGGCGGGTAAGTGCAGGATACCTCTGCTGCTCCTGGAATAAGGTGGCAAAGGATAACCTGGAAACTCCCCTGAACAAATTAAAACTTACCCCGCCCAATGCACCACGATAGGGTCCAAAGTGATATGATGTATAAATGCCACCAAAGGATGGGAAAAAAACAAGACCTGCATGCTGGTAGACTTGCATGCATTTTTTCCCAGGGTGCTTTTGCTCAGTATTGGCAGGGAGACTGTGGGAGAAAGGATGATAACAATCACAGATTTTCACAGGTTTGAGTGAATAATCATGTGTGAGAAAACATCTATTGATATCAATCTAATCTCATTCTATCATGTGAAGGGTAACTCTTTTATTAGCATAGCAAAACAACTTACAGTTTTGTACTGTAACATATCAATTTTTCTGCTACATCTCTGTAAACCTGCCGTTCTTTTCTAGTTCATTTCTGCCTTATTTTGTTCACATGAGCATATCTGGGTTAAGTGCAGGGATGCTTTACATTTCAAAACCCTCTGATACAGCAAAGTACAGTACACAGTAATATTCCTTAATGTTTGCTGGAGATTTTATTTGCACAGGTAGGTACATAACAGCTCCCAGGGCTCCGTGAATAAGTCATTAATTCTGTTAATCATTCATCGACACTGAAAACTTGAGGCAAATAAAACAAAGGGCCTCTTCATAGGCGAGTGAGTCCACAATGCTGGCCACTCTGCCCGCTTTGGTGTTTTCTCATATGTGTGTAACTAGGTCACCTGACCGACTTTCCTCTCTGAAAACACACACTTCCTCTGCTCATAAACACAAAGCCAAGACAAAGCTGGATGTGTGTGGGAGCTTTTGTAAGAATTGGACACACATGGACACACTCAGGCAAACACATTAACACTGTCAGTGGCTCTTAAAGCAGCCACCTACCAAGCGCATTATATCATGGTACACACACACAGACACACACATACCAAACACAAACAAGCCTAAGACAAAGTCATCATCAAGGTAATTCACATTAGGTTCCAAAATAGAAGCTTACTTCCTCTGCCTTCTTAGGTATTAACACACACATACTGCACACACATGCTCAGACCTACCCCATATGTTTGGGTGGGCTAAGTCCGCAACACCTCTTAGTGTCTTTAATGCAATAAGTCCTTTCATTCAGTCCCCTATTAGTGCAACAGCCAGGATCTGGCACACACAAACACACCCACACACACACACAAATACACAAACAATCCCATTAACAGATTGCTGTCTATTCAATACCTGTTAGTTCAGTGGCTGCAGGCCTACATGAACTACACTTACAGTAAATGGATGCAGGCGTTCGCTCAAGCTTCAATCTACAGTTAAATGATTCAACTGTACAGGCAGGTCGGGGAGGTATTTCAACAGTGACGTCATGGAAGCAGGTTATTTGGGTAAAAAGCAAACAGGAAGCATTGTATGAAGGATGTGTACATTTATATTTAACATGCAAAAGACCATTCCAAAGAAAAGGCTGTTATTTAGAAATTAGAGACAAAGAGCATAATATGCTTTTTTATACTCTTATTTATGATTTATCTCATTTAAATTTGAATTATGAGACTATCATGTAATTTAAAAGTATCAGGAAAGAGTGAAAAATTTGCTCAAAGAGATGACTGAAAATTACTGATTAAGATTTATAAGCCCCAGAATTTTCAAATTAAAGAAATATTAAACCTTAAAATACATATGTAGCATTTTAGCTTTAGCCTTGGCTGACTTGAAAGATTAATTGCTATTCAAAAATGTCATTACAGACAAACAAATTAAAAGTACTAAGTGTAAAATTACGTTTGTATTAATTAACACCACACAGGATGAATTTTTGTTTCTATATCAATAAGAGTGCTTGAATTTGTTCTAGCAAGTTCCACATGCATCCATACACGTGTCCTCTGTGTCTTTGTAACATATCAGGCAGCATTATTTTAATCTAATCTGGACTGCTGGGATCTCATTAGCATTCTGCCCCATGTGGACAAGGGAGGGGGGGGCGTTATATAAAAGCACTTAAGCTGATGAGATCCTTTACAAGACACTGGGCGCTGTGATGTCATGATGCCATCTGACGGGACACTCTGTGGTATGATGTCACATCAGAAACTTATAACTTCAGAACATAACTGGATTAGTCTCCTCTAGTTTTATGATGGGATTATGTCATATTGTGTCTGACCTCATGGGTCCCAGTAGAAACACTGTGGTCAGTTGTTGGACAGGTCGCATGTCTTTTTCTATAGATACAGCACTGTATCCATGTAAAAACCCAACAAACAATATGTTTTCTGTAATTTTCTTAATGATGTTTGATTGGTCAGCTTTGATCTGCGCTGTCCTCTATTCAAACAAAAGCTGATTTATGTGTTTTTGCTTTGATGCCACCATCTCTGTCTATGAAGTGCCTGTGTAGTGCTTTGTAACGCTGACATGCTCTCTAGATCAGTGTGATAATGCTTTTAGGGGGTCTCTCTTCCCTCTCCTGCTGTCAGGGACACACACACACACACACACGAAAACACACACACACATATAAGCAAACATTTTAGACAGCCTGTCTTCCATTGTAATGTTCAGCTGAAAGATGAAAGTATGGTGTCTGTCTGGCTCTAAAGACCCTTTCTCTCTTTTTCTGTATTCCCCCTAGACGCACACACACTCACAAACACGCACAAAATACACATACAGGCTCAGCAGACACCTCAATTATGATAATGTGGATCAGCATTAATGTATCCTTACAGCACGGCTGGCTTTCAACACAGTTGTGTGTGTGTGTGTGTGTGTGTATGTGTGTGTGCGCGCGTCCCAGACAGCAGGAGAGGTGGGGCAGCTACTGTATCTCATTTAACGCAGGTTACTCCCTGCAGGAAAGCAAAATGCTGAGGCCCTCAGCATTTTCACTGTCCTCTATACACACATGATGACAAAAGCATATACACACACACACGGACTTATGCGTATTCTCAACATGAAAGTTTCTCATGAAGCAAAGGGGAAATATGGACAAACAGAAAGTTAAGTGATTCAGGGAAATGCTGAAGCCAGTGTCTGCTGAGAGAAAGATCAAATAAGACAAAGAAAGGACTAAAATAAGAGACAAAAATAAACAAAAAAGAAAAAGAAGAGGATTCTAGTGCTTAAATCTGAAAGCACACAAGCCTCAGGGAGATGAACCTACTGTGTGTTTTTCTGTCTGTGTGAATCTGAGCGTCAGAAAGATTCCACAGTCCAGATTTGGGCAGAAAGAACTCAAGATTACACAATCCAAACAATGCAAAACATTCAGAAACAATCATTATTAACAGATAAGTGCAGTGCTCTTTACCTGACAATACCAGACACCATGGATGCATACTGGTTGCTTCCTGAAGCCGGCTTTAAAGGGCTCATTCCAGTAGACCAGCATCCACAAAATCAGCAAATTAAAGGTACATGAATGTCCTTGTTTGCTCAGGGTTACATAATGTATGATTATGACTTTAGCAATTTTGGGAAGAGACCATTGAGCAACCAAACAATTTTCAGAAAACACAAACACGGGTCTTGTTAGTAGAATATTTTCTTGCATTGACTGAGCTGTTTTGTCAGTGATGGAAAACCTTCCAGCTGTCCATCATTTTGACAGATTAAAATACTAAGGGCGATCTAGAATAGTCTGTTAAATAAAACATTGTTTTTCAGTGACTGGTCTCCTGGAAACTTAGGAGAAAAATCGGTCTCGGGTGTTCAAATTCATTTTAAATTCTGATAAGACACCAATCATAATTTAGTCTTAATGAAAACTCAACTCTGGTGTTTCCTTGGGAAAAACGAAGTTTCATGAGAAGCAGCAGACGAGCTTCAGTAATTAAAGGGTTCAGAATGATGCCAATGGAAACAAATGTTCATGTGGATTAAAAATAACTAAGAAATGTTCCTGGGCAAGTCTACATCAACTTGTTTTATTGCCCTCTGCTGTCACTGAAGAAGAAACATCCTTTGTCATTATTTTTCTTCATGTCCTTAAGTGTGCATCAAGTTGCTTTTTAAAACCAGTTTACATGAAAAAGGCTATAAACCATGATAATTAAAACATGAAAATATAACACTGGGTAATAAGTGTTTCACTTGTCCATCAAAATGATGGACCGTGAGGACGTCTTAGGAACATGTGAGGTCTGACCCCCCCGCATCATGTCCTTCACTTGTGGACTGCAGGTGGTGCAGTAGTAGAAGTACATAAGGATCATTTGAGAAATCATCTGTCAGTAGGTTCTTAAAAACTGCTTCTCTTGAAATGTCTCCCCACTCTTATCTCCTCGGCAGCTTTCTTCTGTCTCTCCCTCCTCCTTTTTCTTGTTCTCTCCCCCCTGCCTTCTTCCTCCCCCTCTCCCAGACTCCCTAACTCCCTGTAATTACCACCTCAGACTCCAATTAAAAGGAAACCACAATAAAGAGAGCAGAGGAGGGAGACCGAGGGGCGGTGAGGAAAAGAGAGAGGGGACGGCACAGAGAGAGACCGAGGGGGGAATTTAATGAGAGGTTTGTCCACGCACACACACATACACACACAAACACATGCAGTCATATACATGAAGACGTACAATCCAAAACTAGCAGCATATGCAGGTAAAATGGGATTAGTTTGTGTGTGTAAGTGTGTGTGTGTGTGTGAGGGGGACTGCTGACAGTTTTCCTTTGTGTTTCACCCCAGTCTGTTTCCTGCCATTTAGGTTCCCAGTGTAACTCTGCTTTCCTTAACAGCACACACACAGACACACAAACACACACACCAAGAGACGGGAGGTCAATATGCAGACTGAGGATGATTAAAAACAAGAGAGGGGAACTGGAGATCAACAAGTCAGTGAGACGACACAGAGAGGAAGGAGGCAACACATTCAACATTTGTTTTTAAAATTGACAATATGCACAAGTACACACACATACATGCACACTGACACAGGAACAAACATGAAATATTACCAAAGAAACTGTGTGTGCAGCAGCGGAAGACACTAACAATCAATAAACACAAAGGAGGAACAGCAGGGTAGCCCTTACTGTCAAGCTGTCTTTGTGTAAGGGCGTATGTGTGTGCGTGTATGTGTGTGTGTCTCTTAAGGAAGAAATGGGCCTCATGGTTGTGTGCCAAACCAAGATTGCCAAAACACTCACACACATAAGCACACACACACACAAAGAATGAGAGAGAAGTAGTGCAGCGAGGTGGTTTGATTTACTCGACTGCCAAAGAGAGAACAAGCACAATATACAGAGAGGAAATAGATATCTCAGTTCATTATACACACAACACACACACACACAACACAAACAAAAACACACAGTAGCCGCAGACAGCCTTCCCTTTGTGTGTGTGTGTGTTCCAGACAGAAGTGGCTGTGCTGACTTTATGACCAGGTGTGTTATGTTGATCATAGCAAGAGTGGTAGTTGCTCTGCATGAAACAGCCTGTGTGTGCATGTGTGTGAGTGTGTGTGCGTGTACTTTACCAGCTTCATTGAACCATAAACTCACAAAATAGCAGCTATTGTGTGTTTCCATTTCTCCAAAAACCGGTTGGACCACTGTTGTGCTCACAGCTGTAAGCCAGCTGAACCTGATAGTTGAGTTCCGATGAAAGGTGAAATTCCAGAGTGACCGTGTGTGTGTGTGTAATTATCTGTGTGTCCTACTTTTTTACTATTATAATTACTTACTATTATTACCTGGTTACCAACAACTATACTAATACAGTTTGTGGGATGCAAGTTATATTTAATGTCAAAGAAATAGAAAGTATATTCAAAACTACATGTACTAGTTTGTATTTCACTGACTTCAGAAAACATTAAACAGACCTTAGAAGATTTCAGACGTCGCTACATTAAACTGCTACAGCAGAGGTGGAAACTCCAGTACTGTCAGAGGCCATTTTAACTTTTTTATAACATCCTTTAAGGGCCATAATAAATTATTAAACATGTATATGACACAAAGCTCTAACATGAAGCAGAAACTCTAGCTGAAGTTTCTTCCTCAGATGACACTGATCATGCAACTCAGCTGATTATCAAGGTTTGAGTCAGACGTTGTTGAGTAGAACTCAGTTTTAGCAAGACTCAGTTTTGAAAAGAGCTGCTCACAGCAGTAGTTTGTCCAAAACAGAGTCAACAACTTTGGTGCATGTTTCCTTGGAATGAGGAAAACCTTGAGACATACATGCTTTAGGAAGCTCTGAGTTTGTCGTTGCTTTGCAGCGAAATGAAATAATG
>JAPZDV010000016.1:5320311-5363418 GCA_029814665.1 Acanthurus lineatus
TCTGCTTTTTGGAAATGAAAACTAAAAGGTAGAGCACAAACATTATGCAATCACATCTGGCCTTTTTAGATTATAAAATGGAAACAAGGGTCAGTGTGTAGCTGTAAGGTTGCAGATTGCAACCCACTAAATATCCCACAAAAATATAAATATGTAGAAAGGCCCCCTCTAGAGTCAGTGTTTGATTTGTCCGTCCTGGTGCTAAAACTTGTGTGACTCCACTGAAAAGGTCCTCCTCCCTCTGCAGATATAAACAGTGCTGGGCAGAGTATTGAAAATCTGTACTCAGGAAAAGCACGATTACCCATAAACATTTACTCTAGTAGAAGTCAAAATTATTATTTGATAAATCTAGTCAAGTAAAAATTAATATGAATCCTGATAAAAAAAATACTATAAGTGCAATTAATTTCCATATTGTTAATTGATGATTTTCAATTTAAAGGTCTAACAGAGCACTTTATCCTCTAGTGAGTTTTTAAAAGTGGAGATCTCAGTGTTTTTAGAGAGGCAGAGCAAAATAATGATAGTCCTAATGAGCCCCTTTCTTTAGATTTTGGTATAAAAACTTTGGACAGATATTGTCTCTGGAAGCTGCTTCCTGTTCTGGGTTTTGCTCCATCATCTTTGCTTCATGGTCAAAAGACAGGTGGTGCTTCTGTTTCTTTCAGTCAGCTTGTAACTTTTTTCATCTATAGTTTATATGCCAACCCCTAAGGGTAAAAAATCTAAGATAAATAAATCAACTATTCTTATTTTGAGATGATATGCTACAGAAAAAAACAATCAAGATGATTTTTATTTATTTTTTGCCAATAAATACCAATAAACCCTACTCACTGGACCTTTAATGCTTTCATCAAATCACTTGATATTGTGATTTAATGGTACATGTTCTCAAACAAGAACACACAAAGCCTAAAGCTTTTGGGATCTCAGGAATACCCCGAGGGTAATTTCCTGTTCTGGCTAGCTGGTAATCCAGCCTTAAATTTAGACCACCATCAGGTGCTGCAAGACAATTTAATTCAACCGAATGCGTCAAAGTTAAGCTCGGATCATAGCTGACATCACCACAACACCAGATGGATGGATCATACATGATCAAGCCTGATCCTGCTTTAATTACCCTTCCCTCAGTAACTTTATTTACATTCTTTCATTTACTTTGAGTCATAAAGTTATATTTTCTTGTGCATATACACATTTAGATAACTTCTGTTATTACCGCCATGCAATCGTCCTGTTTGGGAAGTGGAGATGGCTTTGTTAGTTGTTTGCATCAGTGAAAAGCAGCAGATTACTGAGCTTTTCTTCAACTTCTTAATGTTGTATTGACTATAAACAATCTGCTCTGGCATAAGAGACGTGTAAGGGAAAGCAGCCCACACAAGCAGCCCACTCTGACCAATCACAGCTCTTTCAGTAGCAGAAGCAGCCATGGCCCAGCAACTGTCCTTATTTAACCTTATCATCAAGGGTCTTTTTTTTCTTGAAGATTTGTGGAAAAAAATCATCCTGAGCTTAAAGGAAACTATCAGTGAAGTGTCTTGTTTTGGCTAAATGTGCTAATAGTGTGCAATATATTTATGGCTGACAGTGGTATTAGCCATTGCACATCCATGTTACTGACAGCAAAATTTAGTAGTGTAAATTTGAGTGCAGGTGCAAAGTACATTCATATATTCATAAATATGTTCATCTCCTTCATCATAGAACATTCTTTTTTTATACCTATTTATATTATTCATAGAAAGTGCAGGGCTTTGACCCAGTCAGATCATTGCATACCTTAAGTGAGTTTGCACAAAAGCAGAAATATCAGTGCTGTAAAATCAGAATTTACAGGACATTTCCTCTGCACTCAAACTCAGCAGTCTGCACACGGTGGCGTCTTCCAGCCTCCAACTGTCACTGAGAGTGAAAAATGCCAACAGACACAAATCTGGAATAAGCTGACTGTTGGTTACTGTGTGTGCAGAGCTGGTGTGAGGAGTTTAAAAACAAGATGAGGCGTCCGGCTTTTAAACAACCTCTCTGACACAAACATTGAGACAGCAACGTACTGCTCATGTCGCTTTGCTGTGTGGCTGTTGGAAGATCGAAGACCAAGAACAAGTGTGGTGGGGTGGAGTCTCTGCCTGTCTATGTGTGTGTGTGTGTGCATACGCATGTGTGTGCATGTGTGTACATATGTGTGTGCGTGTGTGTGTGTGTGTGCTTGAAAGGCTAAAGGAAGTGTAATATTCTACTCACGAGAGCAGAAAGGACAAAAAAAAATAGAGCTTGTATCGTGTGTGTGTATGCGTGTGTGTGTGTGTGTTTCCTTCCTTCCTTCCCCTCTCATACTCCTCTGTTTGCATTAGCGGTGACACAGGTCCTGTAGAGAAGCAACACACTGACTTGAAGCTTCAGCCTTAAATTTAAACACATCACTTTGCAATTCGAATCAGTTGTTGCGTATTAAAGATGCAGTAATGGTTTACTGATAAAAGGTAAAACAGGCATTAAAACGATATTGCAGACGTAGTGCGCATCTACATTTCAGTATTTTCATCAACAGATGCACTGAATGACCTGAAGACACACACAGATACACATGCACACACATCCCTATGCGCTGAAATGCAGCAGACAGACACAGATTGACACAACAATTGATTGCTGACTTTTGTTGATTCCAGACTTCCAATCAGTCTGGGCAAACAGCCACCAACTCTCTGAGGATCTTCTCATTGGCACTGCATGTGTGTGTTTCTCTGTGTGCGTGTGTGTGACCTTGAAAAAGCCAACAGGTTAAGTGGATGCTGTCAGAACCTCAACATGAACAGGGTGACCCTATGTGACCTCTGACCTTGTCTTAAACGTGCGGCGTCCATCACCTTCTGTCTGTCTGGTCGGGTTTGTCCTGGACGAGACGGATCAATTACACCCTCTTTCTCCTTGTCTCAGTTCATCAATAACTATTAGTTTCTGTGCCTTTTCCCTGCGCTTATCAGATCTGTTTTCATTTTCCTTATTTTCTTTTTCTTTCACACTCTCCTGCTTTTCAGCCCTTTCAACCCTTTTTTCTCAGGTCATTTCATCCAAACGTAAAATACTCGACCATGTTCAAAGATCATCAGCAATTCAGTGCTCTCTTTCTGTCTCTCCTCCTTCTCCTTTACTTCACCTTGAATTGGTGAATAATAAAATCAATACTGATTGAAATGACGTGCCGAGGTCCCAGATGAAAGTCAGCAGCACTGAACAGTACAACGTCTCAGACAGGAAACAGGTCTCGCACTAACTTCTTCACAAAAAATGTGTTTTTTAATTCATAAAGCCCCTGGGATTGTCCAGGTTTGATTAAAATACAAAAAAAAAAGTCTTTAATTTAACGCAAAATTAAAGAGTAACAGGAGGGTGGAAAAAGGTAAAACTCTTCAGCTTAAGTGTGCTCTCTGTGTCTAAATGCTCAAAACTGTTCTCTATGCATTATAATTGGTTTCAACTTGCGTTATATCAGATGGGATTTTCAGGCAATCGACGGCTGGAGGGAAAGGATATGAGAGCAGAAAGCAGATGTGAATCCCAATGAGTTGATGATCTGCGCTTTAGCTGTGCACTTCAATGCATAATACACACGAAGTGCTAGACACACTCACACACCCTCTAAACTCTTGAAGTCACCAGAAACAACCTTTGCGAAAGCTGTATTTCTTTGTCATGACGCAGCACTTTTCAAAAGTTTCTTATGAACAAGGGAGTGAGAACAAGGCGGGAAGGAGGAATGAATGAAGGATGAAGGAGAATTCCACCAACCCACCCACAACGTCAGCCCTCAATGTCTTCGACCTTTGAGTGTGTTGTGTTTAAACCGTTCACAGCCATCATACGGGATGGAGGAAAACTCAACCCGCACCAGAGATACAGAATGAGGACGAAACCAACAAGAATCCCAATCATTATATCCACCTGGGAATGCAGCAAAGGCAATCTGCTTGCGTTGACGGTGTGGTTGTGTGTGTGCGTGTGTGCGTGAGTGTGTGTGTGTGGCCTTTGACATCTGACTCGGTTTGTCCTTTATGCTGACAAGCTCCAGTCAAAGGAGTGCTTGTGTGGGCTGAGCATTCACAAACAACGTGGGAGAGTGCACAGAAAACTATGTACGTATGCACCGCTAATGTAATCCTCAATATCAGAGGCAGCGTCTTGGTTTCATAGAGGGCGCATTATGAGAGGAAGCGTATGAGAAGCGAATGAACTTTGCTGACGATTGTAGGGAGTGAGAGAATATTTTCTGTAGGTGGTCAATTGACAGCTGAGAATGCAGTCTCTCATCCTTCCTCTTCTTCATGTTTAATTCATCTTTAGCTAAATGTTTCACTATCGAAACACTTTTTTAGTAATTGATACTTAAAAAGCCTGTTTTCTTGAATGTAGGATTTAAAAAAATCATCAGTCCGTTGCTGTTGTTTTTTTAAAGACATTTTAGGTTAGGCTTTAGCATTAGCTTAGTCTTTTTTACTTCGAGTTTGGCATCAGAGAAAAAAAGAAAAGGGGACACCTAGAAAATAACAGAAAAAGTGAGACAAAAAAGAAAATGGGAATGACAAAAAAGAGAAAATCAGAGACAGAAAATTAACAACACAAATGAAGAAGTAACAGGAAGCGAAGCTAAATTTTGAGTTAGGGGCTAACCAGACAAGAAACTTTAAAACCAATTGTGTTTTTCAGACAAAGTCAAAGAGAGATATAGATAGAAAAGGCAGGTTTTAAAATGCCTCAGCTTTCCGTTTGGCACTCAAGCTCCGGCCAACAAAGAGCTGAGGCTTATCAGACAAAACTTAAAGAAGCACTAAGAGCATTTCTGATGCCTTTCCCCATTCCCATGGTACCACTCAACTCCACCAGGCCCCATCAACAACACTTAGAGATACAGGAGGGATGAGGGCTGTAAAAAAAAAAAAAAAGGCGATGAAACAAAGGGAAATGAGATGCAGGGATGAGAAAGAGGAAAGACCGTTCTTTTGTCTTTGGAACGCCACTTCATGTTCCCTGGTGGGAGACAACAATGCAGCCCAAATCCAAACACATAATCTACTGTAGTCCACATGCGCCATCACAGGCAAAGACCACTTCAGACAGCTTAGTGGTTACACTCCCTCTGGCCTGAACCCAACATGTTTCTGTGATGTAAAAATATGCAACGTTGAGAAGTTTGCAAGTCATGACCCTGATCCCTCCAAACAAGATATCTTTGACCAACTTTCCTGACAATATGAAAGCCTACATGAAAACATCCCTTAACTCACAAAAACAACATCATGTGTCTCAAGTATCATGTAAAAACCCATCAGTTCAGGACCATGACTGTAAAAATTAGCTTCCTTCCTGCACAAGGACATAAGAACTGAAGCTTCTCAATGGAACAAAGCACATAATCACTCTGTTAACAGTGAATGATCGGCCGAGTTATGGTGGAGGCGGGCAGCTCCACCAGTAACATCATGAAACATTTACACATTTTTATGAAATAAACAATGTGACTTTTGTGTCAGCTGTCGTCCGCTTACGAAACTGATAACAAGACGAGATGCTTCAGGTTCAGAGTTTGACTTCAACAATGTGCGAGGCAAAACCTGATCCACACTTCATCCTTAATCAATTCTGTTCCTGCTTTACACTTTGATGCCTGTCCTGGCTTTTTAAAAGACTGTTGGAGCTTCATGATTAAAATCAAATACACAAAACTCTTTAGCGATGATACACTTTTCTGTTATACCTCAGGCAAACTGTTGAATCATTTCAACTATTCCACTGAAGGATTCATTTAAGTCTGACAGCCAAGAAACGGTAGCAGCAGTTGCTCTTTTCACACTCATTAGTTATCATCAGAAGTGGGTGCTTCCTTTTTCCCCTAAAAGTGTGAATCACCAGTATTACCTGGCAAGGAAAATTCAGAAGCACAGACCAGACCGCAGAGCTTCCAACCCCACCCACCACACAACAAGCAAGCATTAAAATCGGGCCGCTCACTGTATTTTCCAGCCTGCTTTGATTAGTCTTTGTTGTAAGGGACTCCCATCCATCCACCCACACACAAATGCTCATAGTTCACCGCAGGCCAAGTGAAAATGTTGGCACTAAAGCAGAAAACTACAATGGAGAAATGAATCTTTTATCACTGAAAGCTACTGGAGTGAGAAATGTTTGAATAGAGATTCTGTTAAGCTTCTGTTGACTACAAACAAAGAAAAAGTATAGTTTTGGTAAGCAGACAAGCAAACTGATGCGCCAGCAAAGCAGGTGGTACAGAAGTTGGACGCTGGGTGGCCTTATGAGCAACATAATGCTTAGATACCTGCATAGTTTCCAACTAACCGACCTGATCAAATTAGAGATCGTTCCTCTCTCTCTAACTGTAAATGGACCCGGATCCATGCAGTCGGTACTCCACTGGGAGCCAGGCCCTCCCTTGTGTGCCGACACCCTAATGAGTTTCATGTGAGGAGCATTAAAAGAGCTGCTAGACCTGTGAAACTGACTGGAGCTGGCAGAGGAGCACTCTAATCCATTCACAACAGGCATACACACAGAAAAGTAATGTAAAGCCATGTGAGATCTCGTTTTGTATGTAAAAACACTGCAATTTCACTATTTTCCCATTTTTATGGACATTGAAACTAGATATTAGACTTACTGTATATTTTAAGCTGAACTTTAAGGATTTCTTTGAATTTGTAGATGCAAATGCGCTCTTCATGGGTGTGTTTTGCATGGCTGAGCTAAATGCTAAACTGGTTGTAAAACCACAGCTCTGGTGAAGTAAGTGAACTTGATCGGGATTTCTTCATAATTAAAATCCCGCACTCTGATGGTAGCTTCATTATGCAGCGAGTGATTTCAGCTGAGCTGTTTTATGACTTTTATGACCATCCCAAACACTTAACCAAAGAGCTAGAGCTATTTCACATCAGCCTAATTAGCCGCCCTGCCATTTTAATATTACATCTTACAAGCATGACAGACAGAGATGTCTCACAACAGCAATGATGCAGTGAAAAGTAACATTGTTGTGATGCAAAACAGATGGATAATTTGCACAAATACTATCTTAAAAAAGGCATATTGAAACAAAACTACTTTCTACTTGTCACTAGCAAGACCAAAGACACAGAAGTCATTGATGAATGAAAAATATCAAACAAATTAATGACTTTATATTAAAGGTTGGCTCTGAGGATGCTGCTGAAGGAAGCGCATGTTGTAAACTAACTTAAAAGTTTTCCATCTACAGTTCTGAGAAACCCTTGTTATAAACTGAAATATTGAACAAGATTCGCCTGTTGGTGACGCTAGCTGTAGAGACAGCATATCACCAAACGCTTTTTGTGGTGTGTTTTTGGTGGTACTGCATCTAAAAGCAGTGTGCATTAGCTTCAATCCTCACTTGGATATTAGCGCACATGCAAGCTAAGCTTAACACACAAAGACATAACACACAAACATCACCTGACCAGTTGCTAATAACTACACGGTCTTACATAAGAGTCTTTCTTCAGCTATCATAACACATATGCAAACACTGAAACATGCACACACATGGACATACAGCTGGGTGAGGGTGACAAGTAATTTAAACTCTGCTGGAAAGAAATATTGTGACTCCAATAAGAAACTGAGAGTACTGTGTGTTTGCACTGAGCAGAACCCTCTGATGTATCTGATATGACTGCAGCAAACATTTTAACAGAAAGACAATGATGTAGCAGGAAGTACAAGTGTTTGATGTGCTGAGGCATCCATGTCTGTCTCACCCCCTCTCTCTCTGCTGTTTGTTGGCACTCGCTCCAACTGTATTTGTCGGGGGCCAGCGTGCCACAGGCCACAGTTGCGTAATGACACACAAAGACTGGGAGCTAACTTACAGACACTGCATTCATTCAGCAAATGAGCCTGAATCAACAGCAAGCAGCGACTATCTGAAGTAAGAATTCAGATGGAGCTTGATTGTAAACTGGAAATGCATCAGGGTGAAAGCACAAAAAGATCTGCTGCAGCGCAGTGCAGCAGCAGAGCAAAGCCCATTAACACAGTCAGGTGACTGGAGTACAGGCTAATGGTCAATGGACACACACTGACGCAACCTCTAAATCTTTTCCTCCTGGCTGCATTTAGGCATAAACACCATCACATGGTATACCATGAATAGAAAGAAAAAGAGAGAACCAAGTGCAAATAATCACAAACAAAATATTGAAAGGGGAACGTGAAATGAATGAACAAAGACAACACACATACAGAATAAATATGAAATAGAATGAGATAAAGCATAAACTCTGCGCACAGAGAGGATGCATTCAAACCATGGCTAAAAGAAGAGATATAGACACACTCACACGCTGTAATGCAACGACTAAAAGGTCATGAAATATTACCCAGTATGCTTCATATTATTCTGTTTTGATGGATGTCTCTTCTCATAACATTCAGTATGTTTTCCATTTTTACTGTCAGTCAATTTTCAGAAAACAGGAAGGCTGGCGTGCCTGTGCTGCTGACCCCGACAGTCACAGCACAAAGACGGGGCTTGTTAGAGAGCTGGGCTTGTGCTCTCCATTTTTCCCTCTTAACATTATTAAATATAGTGGCATGCAATAAACATAGCCACTTTTCAAGAAAACTAAGGCCTGCACTGGGGCAGTTTTGGACCTTTGCAGTCTGAACCTTTGCAATCCCCTGCATCTACTCTGCTGAAGTGTCCCTGAGTAACATGCTGAATCACTGCCAGTGTACAGAGCCATAAATTCTGACCTCTGCCTTCTCTGGATGAAGGCAAAATGAAAAGTCCAAGTTCCCACATGCTTTAATCCCCCTCGCGCAGGGAAGCGCATTTGTCTGGACTGTCTCTTTAAGTTTTGAAAGCTGCTACGTGTTTGGATGAACCAGCAGCCTGGTGTTTCTGCCCAGTTTGTGTACTTGTTTGTGGCGTTAAGCAGAACAAGTCTGACACCTGCTTGCTTCGCCAGCATCACTATTTATCAAGCCACACAATACGGACAGAGGGCAGCCCTTTGGCACTGCGCTCCGAGTGCGTAAAAGCGGCAGTGCGGGGGTTCATGGCGCGCACACATGCAGGTTTAACTATAGATTAAATTGTGTTTTGCGCCACAAAGTGCCAAAGCGTATAAAACATCACTTTGGAGATACACTTTAGTCTCTGCACGTGGTTACATTTAATAAGGCAACAAACTACGCTGCAAGTTGCAGGCGGTTCCACAATTACATGCATGTTATTGTTTTGACAGCAGTCATCATTATTGTCATCATCAGCCAGGATGATGAAGCCACCTGAGCCACTTTTTTTATTTGCACAATATTTAGAACATTGACAGATTCATAATACTATCTAGCAGGGTGTAGAAAGTCCTTCTAAAAAGGGAGTCCGTTTTGTTCCATTACACTAACGCTTTTATCATCACTAATATCGCCCTCATGAGTTTTTATTTTCCTCCGCCTTGCAGCTGCACTCACCTCCCAGTCCGCCTAGGGTCGCTGCCCAGGAGGCTCCGCGGAGCAGGCATAGCACCGGGAGCAGGATCAACATCGCACAACCAGGACTCATTACGATTCGACTCCTGCCCTGGTCCCGGAGGGAGGTGGAGGTCGGTCCGATCTGATTTCAAAGCCAAAGTCCCGGACTCGTGGTTTCAGCTGCAATGCATCCTGATTCTGGTTCGGGCTTTACAGGTTTTTCTGAGTTCGATAGGAGCAGATCTTAGTCCAAGACGGAAAAAAAATTGTCGGGACTTATATTTTAAATAAAATGAACAGTTCTTAAATATGTCTTCCGTTATTCTGCCACAGGTTACTGCTTTTCCTGTAGCCACAATCTGCACAAAGCGCGCAGAAGTGCATGCAGCATCCGCTCGCGTATGGAAGGGTTTTGTTATCCACTAAAGCACAGCGACAAGCTGAGAACCAGAAGATGAAATATTTTAGTAATATTTAGGGTGTATTTCACCCACAAACTGTGTGTCAAAGTAATCCAAAGTACCGTCCTCTCGTACAGGAATAATGTCCGGTTATAATAAGCCGAAGCCGCTCTTATCCCCGCTCCGTGTCCCGGAGTCGCCGAGCCCGTCCCACTGGTGCAAAAAAAAAAAAAACTCCGCTTGTCTTCAGTTAGAAATTATCTGAGGAAATTAAAGCAAGAAAATCACATTTAGGTCCGTGAAGAAAAACAAAAAATCCGAGCGCGCGCTGTGTGGCTGGAGCTCGAGCTCTGGCACGGGCTATTGACCGGTTGGAGGATGTGTTGTAAGGCTCGAGCGCTCGCTGAGTGCGCCTAGGGCCCCGCCCTCCGGAGTGGCCTGCGCGAGGGAATACAACAGGTAAGGCGGTGATGTCACGGAGGACAGGTGCAAACGTTGCCTTCTTTTAGAAACTCTGCAAATGGCAAATATCCGACTTCGAGGAAAATAAAGCTGCTTTTATCAGTTTCCTTCGAGTTGAAAAATAAATTCAATGTGTGGAAGCGACAGACGGGAGGGTCAAGGGCTAATTATAGTTTTTGACCACTAGACTGTAATCCTGTGATGGACTGTCTGCCCTGGAACACTACGAGATTAAAGCGGCTAGTTGTTAAACTGAAACCTGTCATTTAAAACCTGGAGGACGCGTTCAACGTTTTCCACACAATTCAAAGCGAGATTAGCCTATTTAGTGTGTGATTTGTTGGAAACAACCCTGGCTGTAGAAACTCTATAATACTGGATACATACATCTTATTACTCAGAGAAATCATGCAAAATATGTAAGAGCTGATATATCATGCAGGATAATATATCTGCCAGTATCAGCATAACGCAGTCTCTCCTGCATTAACTAAAATGTCCAGCTCAGTGGTCTTGGTTATTTATTTTTTTAAAAAAGCACAATTTTTTAAAGACCCTTAATAAAACCGGTTGGTTTAAATAGTGAATTTTTAAAAAATATGTAATGGCCAATATGTCATTAGATTTTGAAACTCTTGAGCATTAGAATTGGCCTCAAAATCCAGTGTCAAAACAGTTATCAATGCATTATTGCAGATTACAGATTATCTCTATTCTTAACACAATCAGCCTCTGAGTTTGATTAAACACTTTTTACCAGGTTTACCCAGACTGAACAAAATCATTATTCTAGGGAAGATTGTTGAAATATTGGAACCCTTTGAGAAACTCTATGTGAAGAGGAGAGATGCTTGGATAGTTCTTTCTCAGTTTCCACAGTCTGGATAATATAAAAAAGGTACAGGAGGACATATTTGATGTCTGTAAAATCATAATTCATTTGTCATCTATTAAAATATTAACTTGAATAATGTCTATTTGACCAGGAACATCCTCTCTGCACTTCTCTGCCCCAATGCTCTGGTTTCCTTAATCCACCTGTCAGTCATCTGACATCATAAGGGGGTGGGGCATCTAAAGTAAAGATGATTAAACAGTAGATGTGAGGTCAGTGGTCTGCAGGTCTTAACCACTCCAATAATCCACAGAGAGGTTGTTTTCTTTCACAGTCTGTTACTTCTTCAGTGCTTCAGAAATTAAAAATCCATATGGTGGAGACACTTATTTGAAACGCCAACAAACCGCAGCCCCCAGTTTGCTCAAACCTATTTTGTAATTTTAATATTCATTGTGAAGCCCTCCATAACTGCCATACTGAAAGCACTCTGCCTCCCACCCCCTCTCTCTTTCTCCAAGGAGGGAAGCAGGGCGGCTGGCAGTGCTGATTTCACGGGGCGGGGGTGCAGACATGTACCCCAACTCCTGAACAAAAGGGAGGGGTCACAGAGGAGCTTGGATTAAAGGATTTGGAGTAGACGAGGAGGGGGAAGGAGGAGGAGAACAGGGGTCAGAGGTGAGGGAGGATTGATAAAGAAAAGCCAAATGGAGCGAAGAAGTGAGCGGCGCCGCTTATAATCGAGCCTGATTAGGCTCACACTGTGCGTGTCTCATCTTTACGCGGCCAGTGACTTTTGAATGACCAAACATCAGTCAGAATCACAATGAATGTCTTCATTAGTGGCAGCTGTAGAGACCGTTGGAGATGAGGGTGCTTTAAAAAGCCCCACTGCGCCTTCACCCGTGACTTTTAGGTGCTTAGTATATTTATCATTGTCAGTGTGGAGGACCAAGTCCACGTCTGGGTCATTTACTGTGTAGACTGACTGTAGTGCAATTAAGAAGAGTGTTTATTTAGAAAGTATGACTGCTTTTGGGACACATTGATCTTTGAACTGAACTTAACTGCTGCCCCCTTCTGGACAGGTGAAGCAAGTGCTAGGCTTAATGCACTAAAAACTGGGGATTTCACTTAGGAAGAGCTTTCTTCCAAATATCATTAATGAGGTTGTATGATAAGCAAACACAAAGACAAGACAAGATGCACAGGCACAGTCAGATTGATTGAAGCCTTCAAACCATTCCACACACACGGTTTCAAATTTAAACACAAATTAGCATAAATTGGGCATACAGATCGGCATAAATTAACCAGAAGCACCAACCACAGAGGAGTAAAGCCTAAAAGGGATTGCCACGGCTGCTTATCTGTCCTCCCACATTAATATTCAGACCCTGATGTAAGGAAGCTGCAATCCGTGACCCTGCACTCCTTTGGTTAATGTGACAGTGTGCATGCCTGTCTGTGCATTGTCACAAGTCTGTAAATGTGCCTTTTTGGTTATTCATTGTGTGGGTGCATGTTTGCATGCATGTGTTTGGTTTGTTTTGTGTCTTTTTAACAAATTTTGAGCACATGCATGCATGTGTGTCAGCCAAGACCCCACACTGGATTAGGCCAAAGGTTTTAGAAGTGTCTTTGTGCACATTTGTCTGCATGAGTGTGTTTTATGTTTGTGACTTATGGATAGAGATTCGTTGAGCTGGAGGGAATGTTATGGGTGAAGAGGATGACAGAAAAGAAAATCAGACAAAGCAGAGAGATGGAGAGACAGACGAGCCACCACCTCCGGCAAATGTAATTACATGGCTTAGAATCAGTGATCAGCTTTAGGCCATGCAGACACATCAACACAAACACGTGTGCATACATGCACACACACACAAACACACACATGACATTATTAAAAAAGGTGAAAATATTGTTTGTGGGGAGGTCTATGTGTGACTGATCTGTGTGCTGGGTAAGTAAAGCATGCAGTCATGGATTTTTATTCTGTTCCCGCACTTAATCAGTAAGAGCCTCTGTAAGTGTTTGTGTGTCTGTGTGTCTGTGTGTGTGTGTGTGTGTGTGAGAGAGAGAGAGAGAGAGAGAGAGAAGGGAAGGGGAAGGGGGTCACAAAAAAACTGGGGACTTCTGCCCTGAGGAGCAGAGAGGCCACATGCACTCACTTGTGCAGAAACACTCATTTTATTAACAGCTTTCATTTCCCTGATTAAACCCAAAGTGTATTGTACCATGATTTCTGTCCCCATATCTCTCTCAGCCTGCTGCCTCAAACCTCTCGTCCCCTCACGTCCCTGTGTCCTATCACACTAATCGCCCCTCCTGCTGAATGTGCCTCTTTCTAAATTTATTAATCAAGCTGCTCATTTACAGCATCTTGTAAAATCTTAGAGATTCTCTGCTCAATACGAGCATTTTACCCAAAACATCTGACTACAACAGAACAGTCAAGCGACGGGTCATTTCTACCCCATGTGATATTCACTTCTTGGTATTTGTAGTCAGCTGGCTTCTTGCCAACTGATTTACCCCCCATCCTTTACCTCTGCTGAGGAGGAAATGGAACAAACAGCCCAAAACCTTTTTCCACTAATCCTCAAACAATGGATTCTGCTGTTTTATAGAGGGCGGAGATGGAAAGGATTCAGGCACTGGGTCTGAACTGTTGTACTGAGCTCAGGTAAGCCTGGAGATTTGGAACAACGCTCAAGTTAAAGCATTTGATTACTTTCATTCCACCCAAATGATCCATGAAAGTGAAATGAAAAAAAATGTTTTGGTCCAGGTGAGTCAAGATACATTAGCCTGCCCCTAATAGGCAGTTATGTAAATAGCATAAAATTTCACAAGCTAGGTAATAATACAAAAAAAATCACTAAATATCATGTATAAGTATTATTATTTTTTTAACCAATAGCTTTTTGAAAAATAACAAGGGGATGTAGCTCAGTGGAAGAGCGCATGCTTCGCATGTATGAGGTCCTGGGTTCAATCCCCAGCATCTCCACTTCTTATCTACAGAAAGGATGTCATGCTTCTGAGGTTGGCTTTCCCTTGAGCCACTAAATACTACACCAGACACCATGCTCGCTTGCCTTTCATCAAAAAATCAGTTGCATCCTTGCACTGCCTGCAAGGTGAACAGAAAGAGAGGACTTTGCTCTTGCAAAGAATAAAATATTGAATTTGCAGGCTTTTTGGCTGAAATAGCATTTTGAAGGCTGATTTATTTTTTATGGATGTTTTCCTTCACTGCATGTACAGTAGTATTATGAATGTGTATGCAATAGTTGTCTTCCAGTGACTGATTTCCAGTTTGAAATTGAACAGATGTCTCCCACATTTTTTAGGAAACTGAAGAGTTTTGTCAGTCACACCAAGACCTCCCATAATATGTACAACATTCATGTCTGCTCATTAACTAGAGCTGGGAGATGGTTAGCCTAGCTTAGCATGAAGACTGGATGCAAAGAGAAACTGCTGAAGTGGATTTGACCAAAGGTAAAAAATATGGCTATTTGTCATATAAATAATACATGATATGTATTTGATAAACATAACATGTAACATTATTGTGAGTGCTGTAATAAGAGAGTGCTTAGGTTTAGTCATAAAAATCTTTTTTGCTGTTTCATTTTATCATAATGCTAATGCATAACCAATATATGGATCGTGTTATTCCATCTATATCACATTTGAATGAAGGGGATGTAGCTCAGTGGAAGAGCGCATGCTTCGCATGTATGAGGTCCTGGGTTCAATCCCCAGCATCTCCACTTCTTATCAAATATGAATTCATGTGCTGCATACATACATGGTTCCGCATGTCTCCTTTAGGTCTGTAAAAACCACTTCATGCGCAATGTATATTGCCATGCCGTGCTTTCCTCTATGGCTGATCAAAGCACTAATGGTGGTGGTTGATGTCCTCCTTTGGTATCAAGGCTATTACTGCAAGCCATGTTCAAGGGTTTAAAAGCTTTTAAAGCTCACCAAAGAAACAGCTGTGCACTTCCTCAAAGGTAAATTAATTTAAAAGAACCTTAACAGAAAAACGCATATTTATTTTGTTGCAATGGTCTTCATCAGGCTTTTGTTTTCTGGCATAAGACAATTTAATTTTCTTTACATAGAAAATCTGTGGCATTAAAAACACAGTAATAGATTTTATGGTGTTATCACTTTTCTCATCATCACCATCAAATTCTTTCATTCCCCTTCACTCCCGGCTGGTCTTTCAAAAAGCAAACAGAGCACAGGGGACTGGAGAAAATTCCCCCTCTTCCAGACAATTGTGTTATTATAAATATACAATAAGTACATATGTCAAAAATGTGGTTACTATGGTTTGGAATAGCAGTAATATCTTCAGAAGAATCTGCTTTGCCCCTGGAAGATTAATCTTAGAAATCCAGTGATTAATTTCCTAACTTTAGAAATGTCATATTTGTGTCACGCTGGGTATGACATGAAAGGAGCAACCCAAAAAGTCCAAACATCTTCCCTTTAAGTATCTTAAGAATTAATGGGTAAATGTACTCCAAGAATTTTAAATTAGCATCAATGTTTTAGTCTATATTTTTGCCCTTTAACAACATAACATTAATACAACATGACTGATGCTTCAGAAAAAAGAGATGATTGTTTAGAGGCTTTTTTGAGCTGTAGTCACACCTGCTCAGGTGTTGCAACACAACACTTGGCAGAGGAAACAAAGGCTTTTAATATCATCACATACGGTACATAATGCATGTTTCCAGTGTTAATTAAAGTGTTTTAATCTGTGAAACATTAGCAAAGGTTTGCAGGTAATTCCCTTACGCACTCATGAGGGAAACTGTGTGTGATATCCATCTCGGTGATGTGAATTAAAGATGTTCAAACAATGCTTACAATCAATTATTTACATGCCATACAAACATACACAAGCACAATCTCAAGAGCAAACACGTACATTAATGCATGCAGACTCACACAGAGGTGCATTATATCCTATTAAACAGCCCTCTCTAAATAAAGGGGTTGTATCTGTTATAATTAGCCTCCACGTCTGTGGTGTAGCCGTTCTTTACTGCGGGCCGAACTATAACCATTATTCTCATCTCTCAAAGAGCGACCAAGAAGTGCTTTGTAAGACATGCTGCTATTCAATAACAGCTTATCACTTAAATTGAAGACAGTCAATCTGATGCAGTGATTTTCAGCCGCAGTTTCTTGCACCGCAGGAGGAGGGCTAATACAGCAGTTGCCACTTGGTACAGAGAAAAGTTGTCGAGTATCACTTTATAAAATAGAAATGACTGATTTAAGATTATGTTACATTTTATTAAGAGGATATTTCAGGATTAATCTTTTTAGGCAAACTTGCAAAAGAAACACACCCAAAGAGATAAATGCACTTTCATCCTTACGGTACTAAAAAAAAAACAAGTGTCAAATATAATCAACAATTCTGCTATTAGTGTCCTTACGGTTCAAGAAAGGTAAAATGTAATTACCCAGTGTTGTTCTAACCTAATTCCTTATGTGACATTCTGGTGGATTGATTCCACAGCAGATGGTGCTATCAATTATTGAGCCTGTGAAGACGACGCTGCCCTCAATCAGATTAAGTAGATTATGCCAACATCAACTCCCTTATGATCCAGACTGAGTATCTTAGATCAACATACGTACAACATCAAGATGCAGACCCCCAACACCGCCTCCTTAGCCCTCTTTAAATAGCATCGCCCTCTATCTATCTATCTATCTATCTATCTATCTATCTATCTATCTATCTATCTATCTATCTAAGTGCCTGTCTGTCTGTTTGTCAGTCTGTCACTCTTATCTTTCCTCCTACTGGTCTTAAGTCATTAACATCCTGCGGTTGTATATGAAGTGTTGGTAATATATGCATTTCTCAAATCTGTCCTAAAAACGCTACACATTGAGCCCCCCTGAACGTTATCCCACTCCACACCGTGATGGAGTCAATGCCAGCGTACTCTGCGTTCTACCCAACCCGATGCAAATGTCCCCTTAATCCTGTTAACCCACTCTTGCTGCGTCGAGAAGCAGAGAGAGTATGGGAGAGAGCCTGGGGCAAGTAATACATTGTACCCCTCCACCCCGCTGAGATCTAATTGAAGAAACAAGTGCTCGGTATGAAGTGAAGCTCCTCAGCTCAATGTGACATTAATACATGACTGGTGTAAGAAAAAAAAACTCTGTGATACGCAGCATATAAATCTGAAAAAGAGGATTGATTTTGTGTGGGTGCAGAGAAAGAGGAAGCAAATTAAAACATCTTACACCATGTTTAAGTTGAGGTTTATAGCTGCTGAAGTGGATCATCTACTCTACAGGTGCTTTATATGCTGTCCAAGAACCTGCAAAATGAATTTCTTTTCAGTGCTGTTGTACTGAATTTATTTTTTTGAAGATAGTCTACAAGGAAATGTTCTTTCTATTCTCTTGATATCTCAGCATTTGCAGAACTGTATCTGCATTAATGAAAAACTAAAATCCTATTAGATGTGGTTAGCATTTGAAATTTATAGCAACATATAACATTTGTTTGAAAGTATGATGGAAGTATACAGTCTGGTAAAGACAGACTGTACTCATCTGAAAAAACCAACAGATGTATATTTAAGTGTTTGCAGTGAGACAGTCTGCAGTGTCCTTATTCCTGTCTGACACACTAAACCAACATCAAAGAAGTAAACGCGTCACCTGTGGGTTTTTTGGCCAAAAAGGTTTTATAAACCCAATTTTTGAAAAACAATGATTCACTTCCCCATAATCTTTCCATGGCAAATTTTATATCAATAATCACTGTCTAACGTGTGTGTGTGTGTGTGTTTTTGGTGTGTATGTGTGGGTGAGTGAATGCTGTTATATGACAAGCTGTTTACTTATAGATTAATAGCATTTGAGGCGATTGGGGTCGTTGTTTCTTAATGATAAAATCTGACCTCTAAAAGGATAAAAAAGGTCTGTTGTGCGCTAAGCTGCTCCTGACAACATGTTTTGACCCTTATCCAGCTGGGAAAAGGGTCTGGATAAGTGAAAAGGGGTGAGGCAGGCGGATGCACGGAGCATCTTTAAATGCAGTTAAAGGATCTACTTTTTAAATTGAGAATAAATTAAAATTTAAGGGTGTAGTTACATTCATGTTAAACCATTATGGTAGATTTCACAGTAGATTTTTATTGCAGAAACATGCTTGTTAGCACAGTTCCGGTGCTTGGAGATAAACTGCTGTGTGTGGCTGATAGCTAAGAAATTTAAACCCTTTACAATACACACTAGCTTTTGACTCCGGCTGGGGTTGCCTCTGTTCGCTTTATCACTGTGCTGCAATGTGGGCCTGGGCAGATGCAGAATATTCCCATTTCAGAGGCAAGAGTTGCTTTGCTGAAAATGTTCAAGGTCTTTTGGTGTGAAAGCCTTTATTGTTTGAGGGAGAAAGCTTTGGCTATAGTCAATAATAAAACTTTATAGGTCCAGTTTCAATAGGTAATAGTGAGATAACAAGAGCAAGTTTGTCCAAATGACATTCTTCTATATTTTTCTCCAGAACTGAAAACATTTTATTCAGACACACTTTTGTTTAAGGCATGTTAACAGCATGGCTAAAAACATTGACTTTTCCATTAGCCTCAGCTGTGCTTTGTATTTTAACACAGGTAAATACTGTATCAATCTCTCCATTCAAATACACCATCACTTGAAAGGGTTATATGCACAACACTGGTTATTAAATGCACAGCAAGGCTTGCTATCGAAACAAAGGACGGAGAAACTCAGATTACAACACACACAGAGGGGGTGTGATTTCATTCTCTGCTCAGGACACAATTAGTCCACCAGATCTTTACACAGCAAATACTGGTTGTTTGCTGCTGTATTAATTACCAGAATCTGAAATATATTTACCCATAAATCAGCAGTGAGAAGAAAGACAACTGCATTTTAAGCCTTGCACACTAATTTACAACAAAAAATGGCATCACAGTCAGTCTGTGGAAGATCACACTCGTATAATTACACAGCCGCTAGTGCTAAAGGGATAAGAGATAATTATATGGAAGAACCTGATCTTTTCATTCAGTTGATTCAGTGTTTGATTAAAAGATTACACTGCACAATAGATCACTGATTAAATGATTAATGTGCATGTGCGACTGTCTGCAGTCATAATAATCTCCAGCGACTCCACTTCTTTTACCTTGGTATGGCGTCATTGAAGTTACTGAATACTTATATACACTGTATAAGAACAACTTAAGCTAAAAAAATCTGTCACAGCTTTTTCTTCCTCTATACTGAATAAATCAGAAAAAACCTAAAGAATTGATTTCTCTAAAGGCCATGACTTTGCTCAGACATCCCCCCTCCTTATAAAGCATTAGCATTTAATATGGAGCATGTATTAAATTGGTTGAGTCCATGCTTTGCTTGTTTGAGCTCTTGGGTTCAATCTCCAGCCTTATCTTCAGCTAAATCTCATTTGTGATGGATCGAAAGTCTTACATTCAGTTTGATCATGCTCTCCTTTGGGTCACACAATGCTACAAAACACGCTGAGCTCAAGGGTGCTTTAAGTAAAAGCATTCACCAAAAATCCTTGCACTTTCTTCTCAGGGAAAGAATCATCATGCATTTCCTCTTGCAACAAAAGTGAAAATATGAAACCCACATGAATTGTTAGCTGCAAAACCTTCAGTCAGGGTTGGCTGACCCCAGTTGACTTCAATTTAAAATTTTCAGTCACAAATACACTGTGGTGTGATGAATGTGTGTATAGCAATATGAATTGTGTGTTTTTTATCTTATCATTCTTTGTCATTTGAGCGTTTTTCATGGTTTGGCTGTACGATCTGTTTGAATCTCTATTATTTACCTTCATCTCTCTTGTTCCCGTGATCATTTTCCTTAAGCAAACAGAAAAAGAGAGGGGCCATGATGAAACCAAGAAGGTAAAAAGAAGGGGGTTGAGAGTGAGGGAAGAGGCATAAGGAGAGGGCAAGAAGTGGGGGGTGGAATATAAAGCAGAAATACAGAGAAAGGGGTAAATTCATCCTTGGCTGGTTGGTAGATCCAAGTAAAGGGAGAATTCTTAGAAGGATGAAAAATGCAATGTAAGGCTGAGAATACACTCACATCACAGCTATTAATAAAATATATGGTCCAAAAAATCAGCACATGAATATGGATTAATAATTTCATCAGGAGGGAGAGCAGGTTTGTGAAGTGATGAAGGGAGGAATAAATCCAGCTGGGCGTCTGCTCACATGACAACAGCTCCTTCAATTTAAGCTTTTGCGACCAGGGATGGAAAAAAAAAGAAATTCGGAGGTAATTAAAAAGGGAGAGACGGAGTGACAGGAGGACAGGAGGGAGGAGAAAGAGAGTGGCATTTGTGCCTCCCAAACATCTGCTGACTGACTAGCAGCAGCGGAGAGGACCAAAGTTTGTCTGAGAGTTTAAAAAGATACAGTAAAGTGGGAAAAGCAAATAACTTAGCACTTAAAATACTGGCTATAATTAGGGAGTATGTATTTTAACTGTATGAGAGAAAAAAGGCTTTGCCCCTAATAAAGAGTCACATTAGGAGCTCCTCCTCATGTCTGCATGAAGGGGAGAGACATCTGGTGTGGTCCAAAAGTCATTAATTATTTCAATTATTATAGAATTTTTAACAAACAACAGCTTTACTGTATATCAGTGCTACTATTCATATTATAATATGTACAACCAAATTTAACCGTGAGTAGCCTGTGTGTGTCAGTGTGGTTTGCATAGTCATTAGTGCATGTAATTTACCATGTTTAATGCAAAAAAGCAGAATTAAAATCTGTGGGCTGTAGCATCTACATTTTGACTCATGCAAGTGATGTGACTCTACAGATGGAAATGTTGGTCTGGTGGTAGGTTCAAAACTTTGTCGAAAATAAAATACTTCTGCAGTTTTTTTCATTGCCATAATTTCTACATATAATCAGTATTCCCAGAGGATGGATCCCTCTGACCTCTGTGACGCCTCTGTAAGGTTCATATTTGTATTTTTTGGTGATTTGCTTGTTGGATTGCCATGAAAGATGGCACATGATCCCCTTAGAATAAATTGTGATTTTGGTTATTACATAGTAACATGTTGGGGTCAAATTTTTAATTTTCTTAAAAATTTGGTTCATTAAAATACCTGCAAACCTAATGACATTCCCATGAACCTCAACTCAGCATGCTAACATATTAAACTATGGTTGCCTGTGCATGGTAGACATTACTCTCACTTAACATGTTAGTATAGTAATTGTAAGCTTGTGAGCATGCTGGTATTAGCATCTAGCTGCATCGAAAATTAGCCTTCAGTATCTGTAATGCTGTTGAGTAACATATATGTGTATCCTAAGCAACCTGTCAAGAGGCTTTTTCTGGAGCCTCTAATTGAAGTTCTCCACAAACCTCCATCTCTTGTGACTCACTATTATCACAAAAAAAGATTTTTTGTTTCATTGCTGCCTGCACTTAATTCAATTGCTTCAGATGCTGTCAAGTGCATTCAGGTGTATGATGTTGTCACTGCATTCATGAAACAAACAGGGACAAAAGCTTGACATCAACTTCCAGTGGTCGCTGATGTTTGCGATACAATCACCACTGCTGCATTGTGATGACAGTTAATCTCACATGAGAACAAGATTTTTTGGACATTGTCAGAAAAAATCCTTGTTTTTGTTCTGAGTGTGTGAACAGGTAGTTTCTCTGGGGTAAATTGAACCTGACAGACATGACTGCTGGTGTTACCTCTTGGCCAAATACCAGTAGATACTTATCGGTTCAGGAGACAAGGGGTGGGGGGTGTGTCAAGACATATTACATCAGTTTAGCCATTTACTTCCTCAGTCAATCACATCACTTCCTTTCTTTCAGTTTCATAGAGTCTTGATCTTTTCTTGAGGCAAAATTGATAAGAAAACATTCAGTCTTTGTGCAGGTTTATCCACACATGCAGCTTTTACCTTTATTTGATAGTGGAATGATGTGTGTAATAGAGGTTAGTACACTGGCATAAAGCATTTAAAATGGTTCAAAGGTTCAAGATGTAGGAGCACTACAAGGTTCCATATCCTTTATTGATTATCTCTAACACTATTCATGTGTTTTCATCAGGGTTTCCTTTCTTATCCTCTCGATCTTGTTTCATTTCACCCAGTCAGTTCATTTATACTTAAGCTTGTCAAACTTACTAATTTTTTTCAAATCAATTTAACATTCATGAATCATTTTCCCAGAAAAAATGCTAATTTAGATGAATAAATCTTTTACATAGATTAAGCACTATCAGATGTTATTACAATGATCCACCATGTAATCACATCTGATAGTGCTCACCCAGATCCACTCATATATTTGACATATTGACATACATGCTGGGCATGAACAGCAGTAAAATGACCATAAAAGTGCCAATTAGGATAATATGGAACCTTTTTATCGTTGGCCCCAGATCAGGTCTCTGTTTCTCAGACTACTGACACCCTCTCTACCTCAGGTATCCTCTTCAAAAATAAGGTGGCAAATGCAGACCTCAGGCAGGTTAAAGGCAAGCACAAAAAAGAACCCATTACTCTGTGTGTTGATAGCTATGAACGGAAATATTCATCTAGGGTTTTCACTTGTTACTAAGCTCAGACATCCGTAATGTCTTCACCTGCAGCGCAGATTTCATGAGTGAAGCTAATTGGGTCAAGGATAATTGTTCTTGCCTGGCACGCACTGATAAAGAAAAAAAGAAATAAGTGCAGTAACCCTGATGTTGAGATTCATGTGATTTTTCATTGATGATACTGATCACACAGAGTCATTAATACATGAAATTGCCCAACTTTTATCCCTTAAATTACATAAGAAGTCACAGTTGATTTGATCCTGGGCTCACTTATTCAGCTTCCTTTTTTCTTTTTTTTTTCCAGTATTCCAGCTCCAGTTTTTCCCCATGTCCTCATTCCTTCCTCCTTCTCTTTGCTTAGCATGTAGTCTCTCCGAAGCTTCTCATTTGAGCTTCTTCAGCTCCCTGAAGACAGACAGACAGGGAAGCAGGCTTTGGGGGATGGGGTGATGGCGTTGGTGCTGATGGGGGATGGAGGATAGGGTGCGAAGAACAGTGTTCCCAGAATGTCAACACCCACTCATGTGCACATCGACTTATGTACACACATTCACACACACACACACTCATGCACACACACACTGGAGAACCAGCTCTGTAACCACCTTACCCACTGGCACACACACAAATATTCACACACAACTGCTGCCAGTCTTTCCACCCAAAACCCCCTCGGAGGCCCCGCTGTGGTTTAATTGGAGTAATTATATTTGCATAAGGCTGTCCTGTTTCAGCTAACACACACACACAACCAACCGCACACACACACACTCCTGACAAGTTTTAATGGGTAGGATAATTGAATACGGCTCTCTCACTAGTGCCCTGAAGGGTCTATCTGTGTACTCTGCAAAGGATCAGTGCTCCATACATTTACTTAGACAAATAGGAGCACATTTTCTATAGTTTAACTGATAATTATATAGACTTCAGAGGTTAATGGACCTGACGGGAGTGTTTGAGGTCATCACTTTGATTAGACGAAGCAACTTCCTGTGTTGAAGCACTAAAGCTAAAACTGAAAAACCCTGTTTGATTGCAACAAAAGCTGCTGCTGTCATGTGAGAATCCTTATTCAAAAAATAAATAAATAAATAACTGCTAATGAAAAAGAGCAAAAATAATGAGAGGAAAGCTTGAGGTGGAAATCAACTTGACATTTTTCCCAAGGGTAATTGTTTTCCTGATTATTGCTAGGTTACAGCTTAATACTCCTATGTGAGACTGACTGAGTGTTCAGAATGAGCAGCAATGAGAGCAACATAATTACCAGCGAAGTAAAGCAACTGAAAATACTGAAGATTAAAGTAGTTACAGGAGACTTTAAGTTGTTTTTCTTTATAGCTGCAATAATTGGAAGAAGCCTTGAAGCAGCCCATCAAAGGAAAGATTTATTCAGTGGGTGACTATATTTCACACCACACAGTATGTTTGCTTTTTAAACTCAGTCTCTTTGTATATCTTTAATTATCACATCAATCTAACTGACTTTTGAGACAGAAGCAGGAACAAAAGAAACTAATCAATGATTATTAAAAAAATGTTTTCCTATCAGATTTAAACTGTCTGTATTTTCATAGTCTAGTCAGTTAAGAAAAGGTCTTTATATGGCAGATGCATCTCACTGTCAATACTTTTCTTTATAACTCAAGGAATTTTTCTGTACTTTCAATAATATGTTAACTTTGTAGGACTCACGCTGTGATTGTGGAGAAGAAAACTGTGTATGACTGAAACCACAGCAAGTGTTTAAAGGTTATTATTTAATGTCACAGAATTTATCAGAAAGTACAGAAGATACCACCATTCACACGCCAGGAGGCATACGTAGGTGTTGAAAGATGTAGCAGTCAAAGGTTTTTCCAGTAATGAATTTAAAAGATTAATCACTTAAATAATGCAAATTAAATGATATAGCGTTTAGAATTCCCCATCATGTTGCAACACCCACTCTCAGCGCTGTGATCAGCTTTAATCTGATGAATAGTGAGTGTCTTTTCCTATTTCATAGTTTTTAGAGCTCTGTTACAGGAGAACTGTATGAAAAAAATAACCATTTTAAGACATAGAAATATGTTTTCCCCTCTATTCTCCTTACTTGTTAATTACATACCTAATAAGAAGATCAAAGGTTTGAGCTCTTCAACTGAAGCTCTCATTTTAATACCATATACAGTACATGCCTGAAAGGGTATTTGTACTTTGTATTATGCTTTAAAAAAGCCAGCAGCTCTTGCAGGTTCTTCCAGTGTTCAACATTCTCATGGCTCAAAGGCAACATTGTAGTTTGAACTCTCACAGACTCGCGTCTTTATTGTTCCCTCTCTCACACATTTCACAGCTGGCCTACATTACTTACTGTACACACTGCAGGTGTATAACTCGCTTTACATATGTGTGCTGGTAACAGGAATCTGGTGATTCAGAAGCAGGAAACTTTTCATGACAGTAAAATTACATGCAGTGAGAATACTTTAAAATAAGTCCTAAAAATAGAAAGACAAATTGCCTTCAAGATGAAAAGAGAACCTCTTTCTTTCTAGGAATACAATGCAATGCCTCTGAAATGGCCCCAACAGTACTAAAATGACATCCAATCTTCTGCACCTCGAAGGGATTATGAAATTATCTTAAATTCTGAGACTTGTCTGCTGGTCACCGTGATGTGACAGCTGCAGTTTTACATAATGTACTGTTGCATTATTTTATGCTTCTCTTTTTATTCACAGAAACCTTTTCCCTCTTTTTTTGCTTTGTTAACCACATCTCCCTCCCCCCGTCTCTTTTTTCTCTCACTGTCTTTCATTTATGAACTCACCTCACCTACGCTATCCATCCCTCCCCCCCCCTCCTCCTCCTCGTCCTCCTCCACCTCCTCATTTTCCTCTCACACCAAACCCCTCGCCTAAAAATGAAATCTGATTTTCCTTCTCTCTTTCCCACTCTCTCTCTCTCTCTCTCTCTCTGGATGAGGGTCTCTGGGTCTTTTGTTCATCCACCCGCTCATGTGGCCTCCTCCGGTTGCCACGGAAACCGGGTGTATACATACTGTTGCTCCAGGAGAGAAATCGAGATGGAAAAAAGAATGGGATGCAGAGAGATGAGAGAGAGAGAGAGAGTTGGAGAGGGATGAGATGGAGTCAGAATCAGGAGAAAAACATAGAACATCGAAAAGGACAGAAGAGGTAGGAACATGGAGCTGCTGAGAAAAAAAAGAAAAAAGGGAGAGAGGCCAGGACAAAAGGATGTAGGAATGAAAATGTAGGAATGAGATGCTGATTTGTTTTTCCTTCCTGCTGCATTAGCAGTATTTTTTCGCGGCACAGATTATTTTCCTTGGTATGAAATTACCTTCTAATACACCCCCCAAAAACAAATGTACACATGTAATTCCTATTTCAGCACTCGGCCTTTTTCATTTTCTATCTATTATTTTGGCAGAGGATAATTGAATTTTTTTTTCAAATGAAGTTTTAATCTAATCTTCTTTCCCGGAACTCATCTTGTGCGTTTCGTATCAGTGAGTGATTGTAGCACAGTACAGGAATTTAAAGCTTACTGTGCTGCAGTCCAACACGGCAAAATGCTCCGGATCAGAGCATCTGCAAATTACTTCACTTGTAGAACAATGAACAACAATGAGAGCACAAAATGCAGAGAAACAAGGCAGCAGCAGTCCAAGACTGATTGATAAGTTCATAGTCTCAAGAGGAGGGACTTAATTTTCTACAAAACTACAGTTAAATGACAGTATAACAAAACTGAAATTCCCTTCTGAGATTAATAAAGCACACTCTATTCATTTGTTTTTCAATATAGTCCTGTCCTATTTTTACAGACTTGTAGTGGTCGTGGAGAGTTTGGATCCTCTCTGTTGAAGACTTTACTGTGTCTGTCCACATCAGTGATAACACAATTATGGCAGACACTGAGCTCTTTCTTCATCCTGGGGTTGGATGTTGGACAATTCAGTCTGATTTCACAATGAACGATTCATTCATTTTCTCAGAGAGATACTCACCAAACTTATGCTTTAAATTTACTAATTAAATTATAATCACATCAGTACAGCAATTTATGGAGCTTAAATTTATAGCTGCACCAAAATGTATCATCTAATTTTGGAAGAAGGGAGGGAAAGAGAAATTAAATTTTAATTCTGGGTCACTACTCTTTCTTATTCTCAAATGGTCTGTTTTGCACTAGAAGATTTTATTTATAATAATATTGTAGACAGAAAACACAAAAGAGAAAACACAAAACGAGGACAACATGGAATGGGTGGGAAAACTAGAAATGACGTTGAATCAGGAAGGAGAGAATCAAAGGTCAAGAAAAAAGAGAGAGAGACAATATCAGCATCCGGGCAGCATCTTTCTCCACACAGTTGTCTGTGTTTACTGTATTAGACACCCTGTAGGAATCCAAACCCTGCAGACAAGCAGCCATCTGCCATCTGGGCTTCAGTCCAACACTGCTCTGTGGAGCCAAGATGGCGCCCAGTCTGACACATTCAAAAGAATTACATTCAAAACTCACAGTCAAAAAAGACATATTTTTAACATATTACAAAAACAGACAGGCAAGCCAATTAACTATACATGTATTATTTTAAAGTTCACTTATGTGAGTGGAAAATATATCACACCACTTTCTGCATTTGAGACTAGCTTGTTAAGATAAAATTTAAGTGTAAAGAATACCAACTTTTAAGGTTTTGGCAGTGAAGCTGTTTAAATTAAAACCGGGATATTGGCCAGCAGTGAATACCAGCTGGACTGAAACAAACAACCAGATTGAAAATAAATTAAAAAATTGAATAAAATAAACATAGGCATATGTGCAGAAGCAACAGAGACTATAATGTAACATATTTTACACAAGAAAAAAAAATCAGTCAAATGTACTGATGCAGACTTAAGCTGCATCTACAGAATATCAGAAAATAGGAAGAACAGAAAAAATACCAGTTATTCTGTTTTAGATGCATTCAAAAATATAACGAGATTAGTCATCTTCATTTAGAGCATTACAGACACACCGGATATAAGAGCTAAAATTGTATATTCACATCTTGGTGCATATTTGTTGTTCTCATACTCAAAATCCAATGTAAACAAATAGTGTGCAGCTCCTTTTTAAATAGTTACTTGTCTGAAAGTGTTTAAATTAGCTTTTATTCAACTGCAATTGATGGCATCTTTTCAGCCTGTCAGCCAAATTCATAAAGCTTTGGAAAACTTATCTTATCAATTTTAGCATATATTGTAGCTTTGAGACTAACACCAGTATTAAAAATTAAATTACTGATGGCATTTTAGACCAATGAAGAACCTGAAGACTGAGTGATGTTGTGTATCGCTGACTAAATGCTTGACCTTCTGCGTTAAAAATATATTACAAATTTTATTGCACATTAAAAAAGCATAAGATGTAAATTGCTTTACTGGAAAAAAAAGGAGGAAGAGGAAGATAAGAGTGCAACTGGATATGTGGATGTAAAGCTAATCTTCGATGTCTTAAGCTGCAGCAAACTTCTCTAGACGACAAACGAGGACACGAGGAGAGCGCTAACACTAGCTGACATTTCTTTGGCGCACCAGTTCACAGACCGGTTTGTGAGGTTGGTAGCAGTCTGTATGCATGGCTGGTGACCTGCTTATATTAAGACTGATTGACTGAGCAGGAAGACGGAGAGCTCTTGGTATCATGGTGATGAACCGTGCCAAATGCACATACATGCACACACATACATAGAGCTGTAGAGGGATCATAGCACGACTCTCTGATCTCAAGCTAATGCTCATCCAGACTCATTGGCATCAATCCAAAGTCTCTCTCACACACAAACAGGCGCACACACACACACACACACACATAGACCCTTTACTGGCTGTTGTCCATTAAAAAAATTGCTAGTTCTTCTCATGCATAAACATACCCACATACTCCGAGGCCACCAGAATATAAGACTCTTTAAAATGAAACCATGTAGCTGTTCATCCTGTTATTCAGAAATATTTGCATTTTTTGCCTTAAAGTATTTAATTATTCTATTAAATCAATGCAGTTTTCATAATGTGGTGTGATTGCTGGCGAAGCTGTGAAGGAGCAGCTGAACAAGAAGAAACAAGTAGAAACAGTGTGAATGTTGCAAGCACTTTTGAGTATGGGATGATAAAGTGATAAAAAAAGACAAGTGGACTGAAGCTTCAGCTCTGAAAGACATTATGAGCAGAATTGTGCTGAAAGAGGTTGAACTTAAATATTTCATTAAACTATTAAAGAAGAACTGTTAGTTAAAATTTAATGACCGATATCAGTTAAAGATTAAGCAAGCAATGAAAAAGTTTCAATAAGTGTTTAAATGTTCAAAGCTGTGTTAAGTGGTTATATGATGTTACTGGTGGTTGCAAGATTGTTATGATCTTCGTTCAAAGATCAATTTCTCTGTTAGGGTCAGTATCATTTAATTTAAAGAGAAATGTAATACTGGCTCTCTGCATTACTCAGTCATGTGCAGCACTAAGTGTGATAATTGGTAGATTCACTTGAGTTCAATTTTGGTGAAATTTAACCTGTAAATTTGCATTTTTGACCAATAGCAGCCCAGCAGCCCTGCAGGTAGTCACCACCTCACAAAACCTCCACAACCTAATGTACTGCAGATTTATTTTTGCTACAAAACTTTCTGTTGTCAGTACCTCTTCCAGTACAGGTACTGGAAGAGGAGAAAGTACCACTTTGACACAGAAAGGGTGAACATTTATTCTTGTTAGTTTTGTATTTTATTCACACTCATTTGCTTGGTGGCCCCTTAAGTGAACTGTTACTTTGTTTTTTAAAGTGTATACTTGGAAGTCATTATTATAAGAACTAAAGAGTTCTTATGTAAGTAATGGGGCAATGCATTCAAGCTAACTCTGAAAGCCTAGTTTGCAAATGTATGTCAACCTTTTTTTTGGTAAAATGCAAACAAGTAACAAGAGGAAAACACTTACTTATTCAGCAGAACATAAACACCCATTTTTTTTCAAACCTGTATCTCATTTCCCTTCTGAGCCACGTTATGTAAATTTCAACATAATAAGATGTGATTAATCCTGTTCGTTTGAGTTTGGAGTTCTCACTCGTGATATAATCTACATTTCTCTTTGGGCCTATCTCTCTCTTTACCAGGTCAGAGGGATTACATGTGTCCCACGTCCAGTGTCTATATAATTACAGATTACATGCGATTACACAACTCACACACATGTATCTGCTTAATCCTAAAATCATTCATCTGACATGTGGTGAAAGTCAGCATATTTCAGTTGTTTGTCTAATGACTGACACTGAGACAGATTAATACAGAGTACTTAATCATCTTAATAATTTGTGTGCATTTGTGCGTGAGTGTGTGTGTCATTGGACTAAAGCCTCAATCTATGCAAAACCAACAATATGTGGCTGAGGTCACTCTTGGGTCGAAGACTGCATATTGATGGTACAATTGTGTATGCAGGTATGCATGCATCAGTGTAAAAGCTTATGTGAGGATACACGTTATTGCACGTTATGAGAGTGTGTGCTTATGCGTTAATATATGCCCAAGTCTTAGCTGGTGTCATATGGGCAAATGCTGAGAGGACAATATTGCTTAGAGGGGATTGTCACATATAATAAAGATGCTGTTAATAATGAACCCTGTGTGTAATGGAGTGAGGGGTCTGTAATCTAAAGGATTAGTGCCAGTAGATTGAGACTGAGATTAAATTAAATACCAAGCAAGGGCTCCTCCTGCAGTAAGACAAACATGTGCATGTGCGCATGAGGTCGTTAGCTTTTATTAGGGACATTTATCAACATGAGAAACACTTAGACCGTCCTTAGTAATAAAAGTACCAAGAAAAAGGGTTTATTTAATAGCCTGAGTACTGCAGCACAGGGCATTGTTCCTTAGATTAAGTAGTTTCACCTTATCTGTCCAGATTTATTAGTGACTGAGCATATTGATGTGAGCTAAAAGAGATACAAACAAAAACTGACTCAAGCCAAACACACCTTAGCATTGTCAATACCTTGACCCTCAGCAAATACAAAGCAAAGGACATTATTTCTCTTATATGATGCAACTTTACAGGCTTTTTTGAGGCGAGTCCAGCTGCTCACTGAAGCCTCAAAGACAGTCGGACTCAAAGAAATACCCATGAGCAATGACGCACAGAAGCACATTTACTAGTGTCTTCTGCAAGAGAAGGAAATGCTCTTTCAATATTTCCTAAGTCTAATAAGAAAAATGTAATCAAATGTCATGTTACCAAAATCCTGGAAAAAAAAACAAGCTTTGGAAAACCTACACTCAAGTTTTTGCTTTTTTTTTACTTACTAAGGAGAGAAAAGCAGACTAAGAAATACATATTCATTCCTCCAAATGACTTTATTAGGAAAATATTTAGAAATAAACAAGCCTCAAATTTGGAAATTTAAAAAGGTTATTTCTACCCTACGTTTTATTATTTATTATTTCCAAAATCCTCCAGCCTCCTCTGCTACAATCACACACACTCAAACACACACATGCAGAGCCCCTCCATTCTTCAGTTTTTGACCTTTAAATACACTGTCAGCTTTTTTTATATCTTAGTAGAGACACAAACAAAACCTGAAATTGCCCCTTGGCCCCTGTTCATGATCGCACAATCAATGCTTTCTGACATTTAGAGAGGAGGATGAGGGGGAAAATGTGCATACAACAGTGTGCATGTGCGTGTGTGTATGCATGTGAGTGTGCATGCATTTTACTGTGTGTATAATCCACCTACCACATAGACAGGTGAGGTCAATTTTGTAAAACTCCTGTCCTAACCAGCACCCGCTTACATTCATTAAAGTACTCCTTTTAAAGCAGCCTATATGGAGAGGCTGTAAGGAAACACAGCTTTGTTGTCACTTTCATATACTGTACCACTGGTCTGTATGAATAGTGCAATTTCTGGGAGGTCAGGAATCATTTTCACCCTGATTTCTGCAAAAACAAGGTCATTGAAGCTGTTACAAAGTCTGTCTCCATTTTTCACTGAGACACTCCTTAAATATTTTATTTTTAACCCTAAAAATGGACAGATATGTACCAAAAGTTATCATATGTGACCGCTTTACAATTCCAGCAAATCCGGGATAATACCTATCGATTATGTGGGTATAAATAGTGTAATATTGTGAAGCCCAGAAGCCGTCTGATTACACACAAAACAAGCACTTTCTCTATACTGCCAAATCAATATGCATCTATCCCAGCTAATGGAGGGTAAAGAACCTGAAAGCATCGACAGTATGTGTACATAGCCTTGAATCAATATTAGCCATTTAAACCACAAAAAAATGATAATTAAAAAAACATTCAAGCTATAACTGCGTTGTCAAGAACATACAAAGGAGGATAATTCTTGACTCAGAGAGGTTCAAGCAAATGGCCCATTGGAAAATTAAAAATACCTTCCAAATAGTAAATTCAGGGTAAATCAGCACTGAGGCAACACTGTCAATAATAACAATGGGTTACTCTGCACTTAAAAACTCAAGCACAGGAGCGCGCAAATCGACAAGCTCGGTCAATTCTGTCTGTCAGTCTCCTGTGAACTGAGTGAATCTGAATAAGCATACGCAGGAAGAAGCAATTTATAGTATGTGTTTTGCCAAAACACACACATAAATACACACTTTCGTGCACACTAACAACCTGTTGCCCCATTTTCTTGTTTGTCTTGAACATATTTGTAACTAATTATACACTAGTGTGATTGAATGTCACTTCAATCAGCAAACAAACAAGATGATCAGCCGTGTCACAGGGGTCCAGGACGGCGCCTTGTCAAGACTGACTGCCATGGCTGACGTGACTGTCAGACAGATGAAGGAGATAGTGAGGATAAAGACGCCCTCCAGATGTGACTATTTTTATCTCTTGCATTTGTTGATTTTGACAAAGATATGTAAGTGTAAAGAAGGTGCAGCCAGAATAACAAGTTGGGTCGGCTCTCAAGTGTTTTAATGAGTGATAATGTGTCTGCTTGTGCAGAAAATACTCTACAAGGAGCTACAAATTTTAGAGTCTTTGTCAGAAATTATACAAGAGTACTAAAAGGTTAGGGGGTATGCAGCAAATGCTATCTATTCTGCAAAAACAACACAAAACCATTCAGTTCTTTCTTGCAAATAGTAAACTACATGCCTCCAGCTTTCCTCAGAAAGAGTCTTTGCAGGTTGACCACTTAAAGATTAGGATTTGTTATGGTGTTAAGTTCAAAGATTAGTAGGAGGTCATAGTACAGAGTCCATATTAGCCATTGTGTTTTTTTCCCCCTTGTCACATTGCATTCCCTCCAGTGCTATTTTCCCACGACTTGTAGCCAAAACAGATTCCTATGTTCTTTTCCTAATGATGGTGTTTGAATGTTAACACTTTGGGAACAACTGGAATGGTCAGTATTTTGACTAATCTTGCTTTTTAAGTTCTCTTTAAAGGCAAAACTGTTAGTGATACATTTGTATCGAAGACAATAATGTTATAAAAATTTAAATCAATTAATTTAAGAAATGATTCTATGTAAATAACTCTATATTAATACAAACTCACCAGCAAGCAGGGTGATTTGTGTAAATGTCACACACACATGCAGGCGCACAAATCTACTCAAGCTCTGTGATATCATGAGACATGAAGTTTTCAATGAGTATATACAGATATTATAAAAAGGGTGACACAAATTCTGGAGACAGGTCTGATGTGTAATAAAATATAGTATAGGTATACTGACACCAACCCGTATGCATTACATGCTGTCTTACAAGCTTAGTTATGTTAGGATTGTGTGTAATTTGAAGTAAAACTGAAGCACATTACACATTCACAGTGTGCTAAGAGGGAATCAATATAGGTGCATTTATACTTACCTTTAACTCTAAATTGATTTGCAGCTAATCGGGGAAAACTGCATATTTATAACCTGCATCAATGAACTTGTTGTGAGATCTATTTTTATGTCACTGCATTCAGAAATCATCGAAAACACATAATGAATGCATACAATATAACCAGTAACAATAGAGCCGATGGCTGGAAGAACAAAAATACATTTCAAGTTATAGTTGTTGTTCTTTTAAAGTACCAAAATGTCCACTGAATTTTCTATCGAGCCTACCAGCTGGAAGCTGCACAAAGCAGTTGAACAGTGTTGAGAGTGACAAATGATGATGCGACTCACTGAATTGCAAAATTGAATTTGGATGGACTTGATGGATCCAATCAAGAGCAGGAAAGATTTATGTCTGACTGAAGTAGGAACGGTCTAAAAAATGACAAAAATGACTAATCATCCATTTAGAACTGACCAGACTACATTAAGTGAAGCCCAAAAAAAAAGAAAAACAAGGAAAAGTTATTAGCTCTGTGATGCTAATCATGTGCTGTTCTGTCAGGAACTAAAGTGTTCAACAAATTCTGTTAACTTGTGTGAACACTGATCCTATATGAACAGCAACCTTTGGTTTCAGCCTGCATTTTTTCCAGCAAGATTTAATCTGTTTACAATATGAATTGCCACCTAATACTGTTAAGAATGCACAGAGCTATGTTTTGACTCAAACTCTATCCTAACAACATCAAACACATAACAATCGGCTTCAAGGTATTAATGCATTTGACACAAAAAAGCATATTGCCTCAAATGTCATCTGTCTAGACAGGAAGAGAATCAACAAAACACTGTGACACCCCAAAACCATCAACTGAGAGACACTGATGCCTTAAAGCCACAATGTCTCATAACAATGGGATCAAAACAACATTAATACCCATGCTCAAAACAACTCTCAAACCCTTATATCCCTTTCTGAAATCCTCTTCCTCGATTCACCCCAAAAAACACTTCCCAAGTAATCAGCTTAAGAGATAAGACTGGGGCTTTTTATTGAAGTTCACTATTAAAGACTGTAGTGATTCGTGTTCATTTCAAGACAATTATTATAGAATTAACTATAGCGAGGCATAAGAAAATTAAATGTAGATGTCAGGTTTTCAATATCAGCTTCATTTTTTTTACTGTTCAGTCTCTGAGACTGTACTTGATCTTACGCATGAAAGGTTTTATTGCTTTTGCATGAATCAGACAGAACTTCGTCATAATGACAATGGCCTCTACATTTTGATCATTCCAACATTGGCTTTCTAATCCATTTGAGCTTATTACCTTTTGTTTGGACGCTGAATTGAATCACATGAATCAGTCTCACGGTCCCAATTGTTTCGTTGTTCTATCTGATTGGATCAATGGGGTTTATTTAATTCACAGTCAGGGCAGTCAATACCTGTAACTAATGCTAATTTAGATGTAAATGATACCCTCAAACTTGCACAGCCAAGGTTATGTGAGGACAAAAGGCTGCTAATATAGACACATATGGGATATCTGTGAGCGAAAAAAATCACATTTTAACGAAACATTTTGAGCTGATTAGCTGATCGATACTTGTTAAAAGAAAACATGGTATTAAACTAGTAGGTTATTTCAAATTCTCACCATTTCTCTCTTTATTCTCTTTCACTAAAGGCATTTTCCGAGCTTTTGATCATGCAAAAGGGGTTTAGACACAGTAAAATATATGAACTGTGTTTTTTTGTAGGAGCAAACAACACTTAAATTATTTGTGGTGAAATATAACACAAGGAATTTCAGGTATTCTTGAGTATAAAAGCAAAAAGGCTTAAGTTATTTGGTACAATTCAATTCAGAAAGATCTCTGTTTCTTTAGAGATTTTTCAAACTATACGCTGGCCACAAAGTAATCTAAATACTAAGTGTTTAACCTGCACGACAACAAGTCACCTACCACCAATTTATCTGCACAATAATTGCCTTTATGATGCTTTAGTAGAAAGATGCTGGTTCTGCTGGGATCATTGTGATCACTTTAATGGATTAGCTGACAACAGCTTATAGGCACCATATTGCGTTTGAAATAAGCTAACACACTCTGTTTGACAACACTGGCTCTGGCTAATTCTGTCCTGAGGTGCTCCAGCCACCAACGGTGCAACCCTCCCTGACCTTAAAGCATGAGTTTAATCCCCAAGGAAAAGCCCCATGTGTCCCAGTGCACCCTCCTATACACACATACAAACACACACATCTCACACACACACACACAAACACACAGCTAACTGGGCATGAGACACACTCCCCACGGCGTGGGAACAAACCGTCTTGACAGCAGAAGGGGAAATGCTAAGGAGGGTGTGTGAGTGTGTATGTGTGTGTGTGTGTGTGTATATAAAAGTGTGTTTGTGCATTTGTGTCCCTCCGTCGCTTGCTCAGTCACCTGCGTGCGTTTGATCGCACATCATTTCTGTGTGCGTTTCAAAGGGGGGGCTCAGAGGACAAGCGTTAACAATGATATCACTTCAGCCTCCATAAATCTCTTTCTACCTCCCCGTGGGCGAGGAGTGGTGGGAGTGAAGAGAAGAAAACAGGAGTGTCAGGAATGAAAGAGAAGTGTGTTTGCGCCTGGTGGGTGATGAGTGTGCGAGGGAGAGAGAGAGAGAGAGAGAGAGAGATGAAGGAAGAAAAGATGACAAGAAAGAAGTGCTGTTGTTGGCATGGTACAAGCATGTAAATCAAGGTTGGAAAGGACAGAAGGAGGGCTATTAAAAGACAGAGATCAAAAGAGACTTCCTGTGATCTGTGTTCACCGTGAAGAGCTCTGTGTTCTCTCTCTTTCTTATTCTTTTTCCTTTTTTTTCCTTCTGTCTTTGTTTCTTTGAGACTGTCTTAACAAGACAAATTACAGCTCTGATTTATGTTTACCTAACAAGGACCTCTAGTAGATGTGTAAAAAAAAAACGAGCATTTTTCTGTTGGAGCCAAAATGTAAGCATTGTTATGCTGTTTTAGTGCTGCAAAACTTGGCATGTGAGAGACTAGTGACTTTGAGACAGGAAGCCACAGTTTGTATTGTGTTTGCTTCCAAATGTCTACACTAAAGTCTTTGAGGAAAAAGAAGGACTTCTGGAGTTTTACAATCTGATTGGTGCTCTTGCTGGAATTAAATGTATTTTCAGAAAGGATGCCTCTTCCATCGTGAGGATTGGGCTTAAAAACAGTCTTTAATAAAAAATAATAATTCATGAAAAAAATACACCAGCATGTGTCAATATTCATTAGAGAACCTGTTGTTTTTTGTGAAATAATACTGCAATCTTTGCTTGACCTCAAAACTTTAATCAATATTTTTATATTAACAATGGAATTGTGTGTGAAAAGGTACATTTTGACAAAACTGACAGAATTATTAGCCACCTCAGTTTTATAAAGCAATTTAGCATCTTTAAGCTCATTGTTTTGGTTTAAAAAGCCTGTTACTTCCTTATTTTTAGTAGGTCTTACTGTAGCCATGAACATTTTTCCTGGTAGAGCACACAGCTGAGCAAAAAGCCCTGATAAATCAAATGTATTTGGAAGTTTTTCCACCAACAAACACTAGCAAAAGTTAGCAGATAGACAAGTTGGTGAACACAGTGGAACAACTAGTAACTTAGGAGACTAAGATCTCTCTCAGGAGTTGGAGGAGACCAAAAAAGAGCTAACCTCTATTCTCCTGAAAAATTTCTTACATATACCTCCCATTTAGTTTTTGCAGAAGCATCTTTAATGATCTGCAAAGGGAAAAGAAAAACAGCAAAGCTCGAGCGCTCAACCTATTAGCAGGCAGCCATGAGCAAGCAGCACCGCCCTGACAGTGCAGAGGTAAAAGTGAAGGACGGCGTGAATGTGAAGTCCTTGGTTAACCCTTCCTTTCCTTCCTTTTCATCTGGTCTTTGTCATTAGGAGCACAGCACAGGAAGCTCACCAGGAAGTGTAAAAATTAATTTCTTTGGACGGACCACACTGATCCCCCAGTCACTCATTTCAACATGCTCTTCTTTTCTTCTCCCACTCTCTCTCCACTCCACCTTTTCTCTCTCTCCCTTTTCTTGCTTACGGTCTTTCATGTACAGATCAGAGAAGCCTGCCACTTATCACAGGAGTCTAGAGAGGCTTTCGTATAAAAGCTGGTGTTACACGGCTGATTTAACAGGGCACACACACAAAGACCCCTCTATCTCTCTGTCTCTCTGTCTCTCTCTGACTTTCTTCATCACATTCTTTTCCATAGGATATTCTTCTCTTTTTCTTTCTTCAAACACACTTTCTCCATGTAGAAGTAATGTCAGTCACTCATGGACTCTCACTCCCTTTTAAACATGCACACACACACACACGCTCACACACACTTTGGCCTGCCTCAGCTCTTGTTCTCTCACAATGGGATTAGCGGTGTGATTCCTCCACTCCTTTTAAGTGGGCACACACCCAATCCACTTATGATAGACTCGCAGAATACTGAAAAGATTTAAGAGGAGAGCAGGAGGAGGAGAAAAATAAAAAGAGGAAAAAGGAGGAAAGGAGAATAGATGAATGGATGTGGACAGAGGAAAAGTGCAGGAAGGAGAGAGACAAAAATAGATGAGTTTAGGGGACACAGATCATAAAAAATAATCTTGTTTGTGTGTTTTGAAAATGAGTAAACTCTGAAGATGAGGAAGAGACCTGATGGATCGATAGAGGGAGGACAGCAAGGACAGACAAAGCAAATAAAAAGAACTGGCGTCAGACTTATGGCCAGAGGTTAGGCAACCACTGCATAAATCTTAACGAGCACACACACACACACACGCAAACACACACACACACACACAAATGTGCACGCACACAAAAAGTGTACCTGTTGCCAGGGTGACAAGAGGCAGCAGAGGCCCCGCCCTCCCCTGCTGCTTTTCACACACTGATGTCATCGGTTGCCGCCGGCACTGGATGGGCTCCTGGCCAATAGGACAAAGGCACCAGAGGGCGCAGACTGTCCTTGTCTGTTTTTTTTTCTTCCTCTCTTTTTACTCTCTCTTTTTTTCTCCTTTCATCAGGTGCTCTCTCGCCCACCCTCTCAATTTCTGCCCCTCTTTCTTTTTGACTTATTCAACTCGGCCAGCGGGCGGCTGCAGAAGTTGAGGCTTTAGGTTCTTTCATTGCTGCTGAAGAATGAAGCTGATTAGACCATCGAGGAGAGGCCACAGTGACTGTTCAAACCTGCAAAGAAGAGGCCAAAGATACAAGTTTGTTTCAGTGGTTCTCTTCTCATCAAAGCATTTTTCATTTTTTAATTTTTAAACCAGGTTTGATTTAAACAAAGAATCTTTTAAAAATGCTCGCAGCTCTGTGAGGCTGCAGTAGTGTAGACTCTTCATATTATTCTGTGCTTAAACAGCATTATTAAGCTATCATAACATACCATAACATAACATTTACTGTACATAAATGAATGTAGATGTTAAGGATTGCCCCAAAAAAAGAAGATCAAAAGTAGAGGAAGGAGAGGCTGAAGAGAAACTTTCTTGAAAAAATGTTAAACTTCAAAAACGCCCTAATCTTTTTTGTAGTTTCTTGAGTCTTGAGTGAGTAAACTTGACTCACCAAAGCTTATGCATATCAGAAAATGCAAATTAATGAAGTTTATTTCTGACCTTTTGGAACAGTGTATGGGACGCAGCTGCCACTTTAGAGCAATTCAAAGCTGCATCTCTGATTAAACACCACCACTTCCCCCGGCTAACAAGGAGAGAAAATGCTGCATCACATTTGAGAAAATGTTTTCTTTGACCAAAAAACCGTCCATCACACATGGGTTTGCTTTGTATGAATGCCAAAAGTGTAGATGCCCTTCCTACACTCTGAGCTCATTCATTTATTTGCTCATTCTCTGCTGTCAGACTCTGCAAATCTCTCTTGCTCTTTTGCACGCTGAACTCGCTCAAAGAAATAAATAAAAAAACAGGGTCTTATTTCTAAATCTACTTTTCTCTGCTTTTCCAAATCTACTTTTGTGACAGGCTGTGTGACTTTAAATGTTCGTGGCACTTTAATAGCTGTTGTGCTTTTTTATTTTTGATGCACCAAAATGAGAAGAAAAGCTGATTATAATAGAAATGAGCTTGTATGGAAACCTCATTACCTAAAGTGCCTCTTCCATTTTCTGTTATCTTTAGTGGTTTTTTTCCAATGCACACATGCACCTGCTTCTTTGTTATCCTGCTTTATTCTAATATGTTTGTACTTTGCTTGACTTTTCTTGATTCTCAGTCATTTGACTATTTGTCCCCACTTCATACAAGCTGATTTTATTTTTGTGTGCTCCTGTTTCTGTAATCTCATGTTTTTTGTGATGAGCCTCTCTTCAGTGCTGTTACATCTTGTGCCTCTGCTGAGCTTGAAGTGTTCAGGTGCTTTATTGTCCCAAAACTGGAGCCTACAAGGACTCTTGACACCAGATAAGAACATCCACTGTGTGTGTATGGGCTCAGTGAATGGAGCCACTGGGGTGAGACTGATTGCTAATTATTGCATTGGATGTTGGCAGCATGTGGAGAGAGGATGAGATAATGGGTGGAGCAGACAGCAGAGAGGACTGTCAAAGGCCTGCACCTGACACACACACACATGGGGAAAAAAAGCACTTTTTCAAACCAGGTCTGTTCATCCTCATAGACTCTAGGGCACTGAAATACGAGGTGTACTTTCTCTGTGCTTTTGCTGTGGTAAAAGTTAGATACTGCTCAATATCAAACAGATGGGATATATTTAAGTGCTCTGACCTCTAACAAAGTTTCTGTGTCAAAAGACTTTGAGTGTTTAAGCATGACTGGTCTAAATTTAAAAGAGAAAACACAGAAATTTTAATTGAATTTTCAACAACGTGACTCTTTTTTGCAAATGTGCCGGTCATAGTTGTGTAACAGAGCAAACGGTTGGATGTTGACCTCAGTAACACTTTCCTCATTGCTAGGCTGAAACAGGAAGCAGGTATGGCCGGAGGTGAACCTCACAGGACCTTCTTCCTGTTTGGAAGTTAACAAAAGGTGAGGTGAAGTTGAGTTGATTCTCACTGCTCGCTTCCCTGACACTCGTCCTAACAATTAGTGTGGGAAATCTTAAAACTGTCAGCAGGGTCGACCTGAAAGTACATCCTGTCAGGAAATAAAGGCACAGCTATCACACAGCCTGTTTGGGCATGCTAGTATTGTTTTTAGCCTTGAAGTGCTTAATAGGTTAAAAGGCCTCAATTATACGACTTGAAATCAGAGCAAGGTTTGCTGATTTTACATAAGTTATGCTTGGGCGGTGCCCATGGTATCTTTAAAATACAGTTATGCATAAAAGAAAATAGTCCAATATTTTAAAGGCAGAGAAGCAGCATCGTTAGAGATGCAAATTCAAGATTTCTATAAAATATCATTTCAATATCACACAAATTTGAATGGCAGGCAGCCATTCCATGAAGAAGATCTCACCATTTGAGCAGTCTATGAGTAGTTTTTTTAAGAATTGGCTAAAGGATTAGAGAAGGGTTGGATGTGGGTCATGTTCAGTGGGGTGAATGGAGGTCAAGGCGAAATAAGGGAGTGATTGCATGAATATTAACATGGGCTGACAATATATTTTGGCTGCAGAATCAAGGAACCCAGAGGTCAGGACTCAGGGTCAGGGGCAGGAGTCGTTGAGTTTTCAGCGTTATCCTCTCCCGTGGTTCCTTTATTAAAGGAAGATGAATTACATACTATATGTAAAGTAAAAACACAAATCTTATATGGTGGAAGTTAACTGAACCACTCTGCAGGATTAGAGGAGCACTAGGAGACTATTCAAACTTCACAAAGAAGGATAGTCGAGGCTCAAAAGCAAGACCTTATTTTGAGGCTATGGTACAAACTGCTGGTCCATGCTAAGGAGCAGAGTTCCTGGGGAAAGGCAATGAGAACTGAGACAAACAGGAAAGAAGGAGAGGATTCAATCCATCTATATAAGTCTGAATATGTGGTTAAATCAGTGAGTTGAATTGAATCTGTGATAGTTTGATTTAAGATACAAGAAGCTGGTAGCACATGATAGCTGGTCCACTCAAAATGAGACATTCATAGGCTGTAAGCCGCAGTGGAAACAACTTAAAGCTTTTAATCCAGTTTTGACCCCTGTAATAAAGTTGACATGGTCAGCCTTTGAATTCACATTTGACTCAACTTACTCGCATTCAACCACATGAGCTACAGCTGGAATGTGAGCCATGTGGACGATTACAGTTTGGCTGAAACAGTTTCGTTCACAGTGTGGGGCTTTAAAGGGAGACCATGTGACCTTTAAAAAAGAACAGTCAACCCCCTTCAAAAGAGTTAAGTCAAAAAACAAAAAACAAAAAAATACCTTTGCTCATTATCCACATGCACAGGAGTTTTGTCACTGCACCTTAACTAAGCCCGGTTTATTCAGTTGCTTTTTATGTCTAATGTTGGCTAATATTTGCAGACTTGGGTTATTATAAATATTGCTGAATTACAGACACTACTGGATCATTTCATCGGCCTTATGACTCATGTCAACTTGGCCTACTTTTTCTCTGTGTTTAACAAAAGTCTTTTGCTAAAATATTCATGAAATACTTATTTGACTCACTAATTTATTTATCAAATTCAAAGAGTAAATGATAAAATGTTCTGTTACTAAAACACAGCATAGTGATCTAAAAAAAGACAAAATGGCTTTTAGTTTGTGTTTGTTGCATAAAAACTGAATAAAACATTGAACACGGTGAAGAGAAGCAGCATTTTTCTGAGCTTGAAATCAGTTAGCTGAGCAGTAATCATAGACTGTGCACTGGATTAAATTATCCATTTAACCTCATGTTCTCTGTATTCTGAAGACATGTGAAACCAACATGATTATATAATTTATTCCACAATCACTTCTTTTGAAAATGAATCTGTACATTGAGCATACTGCAATCAAGACATGCATATATAAAATTACACATTTGCTGGAAAATGTAAATGTGTCATAAATCCCCAAACCCTGGCACACATATTGTAGTTGGTTGATATGAAGAATCAGATGTTTAAATAATCAAGAGACTCACATTACTGATTGGACCTTCTTGGGAATTTTGCAGCAAAATTACATTTTGAAGTATCTCTCTCTCTCTGGACTTAATCAGGTTATGGCTGGTGAGATGCTGGACTGTGTGTGTGTGTGTGGGGGGGGGGGGGGGGGGTTAGAAAACATTTTAAAAAATCAAAAAAATGATAAAATTCTATT
>JAPZDV010000016.1:5363428-5426376 GCA_029814665.1 Acanthurus lineatus
CCCCCCCCCCCCCCCGCCCCCCCCGCGGGCCGCGCCGCCCGCCCCCCCCCCCCCCCCGCTAGAAAGCATTTTAAAGACTCAAAAATATGCTAAAAGTCTATTAAATATTGAGTATAAGTTGCCAGTGCATTAGTCTTTTCCTTCTGGTCATGTAATGTGGTCATGCTTACCATTAGTACAGGAAATAACCAACATGCTTCAAACAGGATGCAGCCATTATGAGAGGCTGATCAATAGATGGACAGGAAACACTGGAGACATCATGAGTTGCACATGTACATGAAGCTCTGAGAACTTTCAAAAACAAAATCATATTCTGCTCACACACGGGTCATATGATCTGTGTATCACCAGCAGGACAGATGCTGTTCCATGAAGCGAAATAAAACACAGAGTTCGTTGAGAGGTGGTTAGAGTTATTTGTCTGCACTTGACAGTTATCAAAGGCTGCAGCCATGAAAGCAACATCACATGACAGGGGTCGTGACACACAGCTGTTCCACTCTCTGAACTGCATCAGGAAAGCAGAGTTCAGCTGAGATAGCATGACTCACTGGGAAAGAGTAGAGGAATAAAGCAGTTACACAAGGAAAGAGAAGAAACAAAATATTGAGGAAGGTGGGAAGAATGAGTGCAATTTTTGCAGAGATGGATCATTTTACACCTTCGCAAAATACTGACTCTGGTTCAGCTTTTCACTGCTGTGTCCAATGACACCAACAAATTCCTTATATGAGTACGACTGTACATGTGTATGTTTTAACAAGGTATGACCTACTGTTAAAGTGAATTATGTCTGAAAAGGATGACACATTTCCACAAACTATGTGAATAGATTTTTGCTTTAATAACCAATTTAAACCAAGAGGCAAAGTGCCAAATCTGCAGTTCTTCGAATGGCCACTTGAAGCTGACTCCAGAAGTGAGTCAAACTCCTTGGAGCCCCATGCTGAAATACCCAACTGTACAGAAAAACAAAAACATGTTTATGGCCTGTCACCTGTCACAAATGCACAAGGCGCAAACTAAGGCAAGCAGGCAGCCTCCTCCTCTTCTTCCCCCTCTCAGTTAACTGAGACTCCCTATCACCGATTTTTAAGCAGTTAACAAACTGCCAAATTAAATCGGAACAACATCTAAATGGTAGTCAGCTGGCTATCAACAAAGTTACACAGTGCAAAGAAAAACAACGTTAACGAGGGTGGATCTTTTAAATCTTATCAATTTATGGCAATCTCATCTTCAGGGTCAGATACAGACACACCTTCATACCAGCAGCCCTGTTTTATGGAAATACAAATTCCTATCGTGCTTGGCTGACTCACTAAGTCAAACCGGGTCAAACCAGCAAACACACGGGACTATTTGAGTTCAGCCGCAGGTTTTAGTTTGACAAATGAGCCTTCACTCGAACGAAAACTCTACCTGATCAGTTTTTTAAAAGCTGTTAAGTGCTTCCTCCAACTCCTGATAATCCACAGGTCACTGGATGGAAAATTCATTATAAACATACCCGAGCACACACACACACATATACACTAAAGATGTTTGTGAATGCCTGCACACACTCCCTCTGTTACAGTACTCGAGGTTACTCCAGGTAACACAGCAAATACAGGAGACAGTATGTCAAACTGAGTCCAGCAATTCTCTAATGCAGCCTGATGTTGATTGAAAAATTACATGATTGTGCACCCACACACAGAGATGCCCACACACACACACACATACACACACAAACACCCACACATATACTGATTTCCGTGGTCTTGTAATTAGGACAAAGAGCCCCATTAGTTCTCCATTAATGACTGGAATAACTACATGTCCAATCAAGTGATTTGGTCCACTATTCATTTTTGGTTTCTATAGCAACAAACCTATTGAAACCCTCAGCGCTTGATTAACAGTGCAGAGTGAGCCCTCATAATGTGCACGGTTATGACAAACTCCATCCATTGTTAATCAAGAGCAAAATGAAAATGCTTACATTAATGAGACAAAGAAACATGCATCAATCCAGTCGTCTGCATCTTTATTCTCCCTTTATTGGTTTCATTCAAATCAGTTCACTTCTATTTAGTTTGCTTGAGTATATTAATATCAGTATCAAGGTTGTGACCAAGGTACATAATTTAAAACACAGATACGTTCATATCCTTGATGGTTTTTTAGATACAAAACGTGCTAGTTGTGATATTGAAAGAAATACAGATACTAAGGTATGTAAGCTTGTACGAGCATCTAATGATTGAGTGGGTGCACTTTTGCTTAGGTCACTTGATAATTATTGAAGAAAACTAGGGTCACTTTTTTTTGACCTGTTGCTAATTATAAGATGGAGAAGTCAAACCATGAAGGTGCTGAGCCTGCAGTCCTGTCCTTTACAAATTACACTGATATTCTACTAAACAGTTTTGACAAATATGTTTGTAGGGCAACTCACACAACTCCATCGCATTTCTTTACTCAGCGCAGGTCCTGAGGAGGAGGCCGGTGTGGAAAGACGCGACTATTACATGGGAGATCTGGGTTTGTATGCTTGAGTTTGAAAAGAAAATAAATGAAGCACTTCAGTAAATAACAAATAAAGCTCACGCTATTGGTCAAATATAAATAAAATAAAGACAGTGGGTTTCATGTTTCCATTCATTTTTTGACCTTCTCAGTAATTACTCCAACCACAATCTTTCCTAACTTTGACCAAGTTCTGTAAGAGCCTATAATGAGCATTAAAACATATTAATCATGTTTTAGTTGCTATAAGCAGACATTTTATTGCACGAGCTGATTTTGTAGGGAAAATAAAATAGGCTGAGAGTGGATATCTGGCAGAGGCAATTCATTTCCTTATTATGTTAAACACAACCCCAGTGATATTAAATGTCTCTAAAAGTATAAAAAAAAAACCATAACCATATTAACAAATTTGTTTAGATACAGAGTTTCTATACACCAGAGCGACTCAATTATTCGTTCAATTTTTACTTAGTGTTTTCAGAAATGACAGAAACTCAGAGATATTGAGGAGTCAGTGTTTGGACAACAGATGTGATCAGAGACTTGGATTACGCTAATCTTACATACATGGGCACAATAATGACATGCTTCTATGTTCAATGTGAACTCTGGAGTCTTTTATCAGGATGGAAGACCAACGTTTTTGCAATGTTCTCAATGTCGGATAAGAAAATGCCAAGCAGAAAAATTAGTACAAAAAATTATCTACAAATTAAATACAAAGAACATACAAAGTATGTCTAGGAGTAGAGGAAAATAGTTGTAAAAATGGTCCGACTACACCGTGCGATCGGTGCGATGTCGAGAGTTTAGAAAGGCTACATCAGTAGAGTTGGTCCTTATCTCTCCACACTCACTATCTATGTTTCAGTCCTAGCAGGGTTATTAAAACCAGCCAATTCACATCAGTACCAAAGAGGCGGCATTCAGCTCTATCTATTTTGAGATGGCTAAGCGCCTAGCCTAGTTTTTCTTTGTGGATTGAGCAGTTTTTAGCCCAAAGCAATTAGGCAAACTCACCAGCCCTGTCAGCGAAAGCATTGAATGCAACCTTGTATTGAGAAATAACCATTGGACAGATTTGCTACCATCCTGTCTCCATTCAACACATCCTCTCCTTCTTTTTTTTAACTTCCTTTTTCCTCTTTTGATGAAATGACAGAGAGTGTGATTAACTGCTCAAATCCGCCTGTTGGCCCTCTTTCTCTCTCTCTCTCTCTCTCACACACACACACACACACAGAGAAAGAAAAAAACTTAAATTCATCATTCATGTTTCATGTGAGGTGCTCTGAATAGTGCTGTTTGGAGAGCCCAATTTCCATGACAACAGGTCTAAGGATTAGGGTGAAAAACTGTCATTCCAGAGCAATTGTCAGAGCACCTTGATTCAGAAGAGCACTTAAGAGAGCGGGAAGGAGCAGAGGATGGGGGTGGAAATGGAGAAATTTGGGTTGGTTGAAAGGATCAAGACAGAATCGGAGAAATGGGTAATGATCCTGGGGAAGATTATTGTACCTTCACATCGTTACACACTGTAGGACAGCATGAATAAGAGGTAAATGGAAACGTATGGCATTACGGTATGAAGAATAGGAGAGAAGGATGAAAAGAAGCAGTGAGAGGAGAGAAGAAGACAAGGTGACAGTGTAGAGGGAGAAAAAGGAAAAAGGAGGAGGGAATTTACAAAACAATCCAACAGTCCCTCCAACAGCTGAGGCTTTTACTTTTACAACTCAAGGTGCCAAAAGACTTGCACCACAGATGTCTGCAAGTCTTTGGTTTGGTTGTGTTTGGATTTTTAAAGTTTCTGGCTCTTCATGCTTAAACATAGTGTTTTTTTATGTTTCATGTGTCTAGTTTTGTATTTTAACAACTGCTGCCAATTAGACTCCACTGTAAGGTGACAATAAAGAGACAGAGAAGCAAAGAGAAGTGTGTTCATTTTTTTCTAGATTGAGAAAAAAGTTAAATTTTATTTGACTTATTTCTGTGTAACAACATAATCAAAGTACTGGAAGTTTATGTGTATATATACAACTTTTAAATTAGAGTTCACTAAGTGTTTTTCCTTCACTATTTTTTCAGTTTGTGTTAATTTTGTGCTTTAACGTCCATTTCTATTCCAAACCTTCAATAAAAGTAAATGACTTTAAAGAACCCTTCCAGACATATTACAAGAGATCAAAATACAACATAAAAATATTCTGACTCGAAAAATAATCATTCCCTGATGTTGTTTTTCCACAAGGAGTTCAATTACTTTATTAAAAAATTCATTAAAGAACATGTACTCCTTCTCCCTCATTGACAAATCTAGAAACTTCAAATGTGTGGATATTTTCTTCTCAAAAGTTTAACTGCTAGTCACAAGATGTCTCCTACTTCACAGAAAAGTTCGCTGTCAGTTTATGTGCGCTGAAAGTTTTCAAAAGTCCACATCTCACTTGTAAAACTGAAGAAAAACATTTTCCGCATATAAATGTGCAACTGTCAAACTCTGCAGACACACCATTTTGCATTGTGAAGCATAACCATCCTGTGTCTCTAACAGTATAAACAGCAGTTTGTTGTCTGCTGTTGGAAGGTGTAATTTATTGAGGATGCTGTTTGGTTTCTCATGTGTAACTTTTTGTGAGGCTTTTTTCATATCGTTGGTCGACAGCAGATCGATAGAAAAGCTACACTAAATGTAGTTTGGAGTGTAATCCGGAGGATGGATGGCCTTTGGCAAAAGAGGATAAGTTTTGGCTGACAGTTTATTTGTTATTTGTTAAGGATGTTGAGGACTAAGAGGAGACTATAAACAGATGATTGTGAGAATCTTTACCATGAAGATGGAAGGTATAGAACCCACAGATGACCTGAAAGATGCAGGAATAATCATCAAAGTTGTTGAGTGCTTCATAACCTTGGTAAAATTGTAAATGCCATTTCATTTGGCCCTCTTGTTCACATTCACCTTGAGATACCCAGCAGACCTAAAGCACATATTTGAAGTTTCTTTAAAACTTGTGATGGAGGTGGAGGCCAGCCACCTCTCAACAAAAGCTCAACTGCTGCAAAACTTTCTGAAGGTACAATGTAGACAAGTCATTGCAAGTGAAGTGTAAAGTTTCAAAGAGCTATTTGTAGAGAGCCGTGAGCTCAGAGGGACGTGCAGAGCAGCACAGTTATTGTTACTACAGCAGAAAGGAAATGTTTTATAGATTAGCTTTTGAATTGTGGTAATTAAGATTTGAACGGTCTTCCTTTCAAATGATTGAACCCTAAATAGGTTTTGACTGACTTTTAAAGCGTTTCACAAAAGAAAGAGAAAATAAGAATAACAATTGGGACCTATAAGAGAGGCTGCATGTTATGTTTTTTAGACAAGAGGAGAAAAACAGTTTAAAATTGAGAAGGTGACAGAGAAGGGTGTGAAAGGGAGGGCAACAAGAAGTAAAGTAAAAGTCAGGGCTGTTAATTTGCTCTTTTATACAAATACAATTGACTGACAGCTTGATTAACTGCCGTGGAGATTAAATTCATGACATATTACAAATTGTCTGAACACTCCTGCCTTTCTCTGCATTATTTGTAGCTATTATCATTTTTTAAAACAACAACAACAGGAGAAGTGAAGAGACAGGGGAGGAGCTTCTGTCATTGCTGCTTTTCATATGCAATAGATTGATATTTTAAGCAATTTGTTGGGTAGCCAGGTTTTTTCATTATGCCACCTACATTTGATTTGAAATTCCAGGCATAATCTGATCTTATTTTCTTTACCATGCTGTGATCCAGAATGTTCTTCTTGCTCTGAATTTCACTAAAGATGTTAATGTTGGACAATCCAAGACAATTTTTCAAGTCTCTTATAGTGGTTGATTACAAACTAAATGATAACTGTTCCCACTAGCTATTTGTAGTTATATTAATTAAAGTTGGAATGTTAATGCTTAGTTTGTAATCCTGGGTGCTTCTCCTCAATATTTTGTTTTCACTACTAGTGGTGATGGATGGAGGGGCTCTTTAAAAGACAGTTTCCTAAGATCTTCACAAACACCAATCTGACGCAGACATGTTGCCTAAATGCCATTTACAGTTCTGTTCTAAAAGGAACTAACACGGGTAGGTGGAAGATAGAAGGAGAAAATGCTACTTTACCTCAAAATATAACATGAATATAAGGAATTTTCAGATACAGAAGTCAGTTTAGTGATGCTGCATAAACCTGGAGGGGACTGGAGGCAGGTAAAAGGAACACCTTGACATTTAAACATTATTTTCTTTTGCTTCACTTAATCTTTCCATGACAGAAGGAGCGCCTCCCACAAATTTCATATTCACTTTTCAAAGCACCGCCAGAGAGCAAAACCATCTTGTGAGAGCATTGTGAGTGTGCTTTCTAATATGGCAGCATGTCAGTCTTTTCTCTTTTCTAAAGTTTATAACAAGCTTTATATGTTTTGAAACCTCTGCGTCTAAAAGTGTTTATCTATTAATTTGTTTTTTACATATTCATGAGATTCAGACAGGTTCTCTTATCCTGCTCCGAACGCTTTACTGCTGCTTAGAAGGGATTTTTTCATCTCCAGAAAATATTCAACCCACCCGCAAGTCTAACAGACAAGGTGCTTGTCATTCAGGACAGTTTCTTCTGCGATGATCGGCTTGGAACAATGTTCGCTCGGGTGGATGCAGCCTCCCTCCAATTAGCTGCTCCTGAGCTCCCTCTGAAGTTACCAGCCGCTCATGTTCATCTCAAAACATCTCTTGTTTTTCAGTGGATCCACTGAATACATGATCTTTATTCCACTGCAAAGCTGTGCTAACTATAAACCAGGTTAAAATATTTTGAACATCTATGAGCAACGCAGACCAAAGGAAACATTTTGCTCCCAAAGAGCAGTGCAAAGATCAGTGCACTGACAGTTTAAAACACATGTATGACAGAATATATTAACTTATTGCCCTGGAGTCATGAAATCTAAATCTCACATGGGAGACAATGTTATCATTCATTAGTGTAACATGTAGACTACAAGATGCAGAGTTTCTGAACTGATCAGGATCCTTGGTGGCGTCACTTAGGTAATGTGCAACAACACACATGCACACGACATGAATCCTTAAATTATAATCAGCAGGAAAAGATTCATGAATATGTTAACAAGCCCACCCCAGCAGAATGCAGCAAGTGATCCAAACAAAGGTACACACACAGACACACACACAAACACACACACACAGTGCGCAGTCAGCTGGACATTATACAGCCCTGATGAAGACAGTGAGCAGAAAAAACACATGCAGAGGGCCGTGATTCTGTTACCATGATGTACTCAGCTCTAAGGTTATCACATGTAACCTTATACACAAAAGACACTGTGTTTCCCGTTGGCAACCTGATCATATTTGACATATGCACATACAGAATCTCCTTAAACTGACCTAAGATACAAAATTTCATATTTTTAATTAGATCTGCTCTGCTGTCGTCTTCATGAAGCACAGAGATGGTAGTAGGCAATGAGGCTATGTGAATGTGTATATCTATATATCAATATAAATACCTTACTATATATTGTTCTTTTATCTTTTAATATATATTCTATCATATTGTTTTGTATGAAGAACTATGAACTATAATGTCATTGTGCAACCTTGAGTTGTACAAAGTTGAATAAATTTTACCATTTACTAATGTGCTTGAAAATGAAGATGCACAATGTAACTTGAAAAAAAAAAGTCACTGGAATGGATCAGCAAACCAAACAATGAAATTCGTGCAATCTCCCAACTTTCTACCTAAGATTAAAACATATACACAGCCTTAAGGTCTTTAGCGTGTCACGCCACCACAGCTACCACTGTCAGTCTGTGCTGTTACTTGTTCCTTCTCTGAATGTGGAACAGAAAGTCATGAAAACAAAGAGCAACAACAGACTGGATTGTTTAAGAGTCACATGACACATCAGCAGATCCGCAGAGACGGTGTGGTGCTGTAACAGTTACTGTACAAAGCTATAGTCTCTATACTGTCCCATGGCAGAGATAAGCAGGAAGTGCTTCCTGACATCTCAACATCATCCATATGGCAAGAGGACACAAAGAAGACCAATGTCCACTTTTTTCTACATCTACATACAGCAGTATGGAATGACATGTGAGGGCCCCTTTCACCACATGCTAAAAAAAGGTGTCTGGGGCAAAAATCATGTTTTAATGCTCTGGCATGAGACAGAGCTGACTACACTCATAAAGCATGTTGTCCGAGAAAGAGGTAGACCAAGAGAGGGTCAATAAATTCACATATTTAGGGTAAATCTAGAGAGTTTCATTGTAAATATAGAATTTTAAAACCCAGCTGCTTTTGGGGAACCTTACTAATAAAGTACCCTGATTGTTTTCCACCAAAGCAATGGCATTATGAATACTGATGTAATATAAAAAACAAACAAACAAATAATTCAGTATATGTTCATTCAGTTAATGTGTCTGACAAGCTGCCTGGTCTAACTGCCCAAAGAGAGAAATGAATCAAATAAGCAGGCACTAGTTAAAAACAAATAACCGGCAAAAACAGTTAAAGACAGACTAAAAGTTGAAGACACAACTTCCCATGTTGTATTCACTAATTCTCAGGTTCCATCTGAAGGCAGCGTGTATGCTGACTGAGAAGATGACAACCAGCTTGAATTGTTTGTTGAGGCAGAGCAGGTGTGGATACCAGCAGGTGGAGCAGGTTGAGCAAACAGAGGGCAGGGACGGGTTGCTACAGACAGACAGGTAGACACAGACAGACAGACAGATATGGATAAAACAAGCAGGTAGATACTGACAGGAAAGACTGTTACTCAGATGACTATGTGGCAGGATCTTCATATTGATCTGTTAGTGATTCAGCATGCAATAAATACAGTAACCGATGTGGTAATATAACGATGATATAGCAAGTCATTAATTAATGAGATTATGAGACATACGGGACCTGACCTGCTCATAATAACGTCATCCAACTCATTTAGCATCAACCCTCAACACGCTGATGTTCAATCCTGGATGAGTCATCTCGATCACAAGGACTCTCTGCGGGGTTTTTTTGTCCTCCAGAGAACATCACTCCTGTTCATGTGGTACATTATGAACACTGACTTATTGATGAAGCTGCAGTCACAAGACTATCAGGAGCTTCCGTTGTTGAGTAGACAATCTGTTTCCTTACACTTTCTCACACAGCTGACGCAAATCCCCAATGAATGAGCTCGCAGCTACGATAAAACACCAATTAAGATGACACTGGAGGTAGACCTCTGGGGGGGGTTGTAGTGATGTCATTCAGGCAGGAAGTGAACCTCTCTCTCCACAAGTATTAGTTACATTTGACTTAATATAAGGGAGTGGCATGAACCTTTACATTACCACTTGTTTAAAAAAAAAGCTTTTTCTGGGAGCAGTCCAGCTAGAAGTCTGAACCCATCATCTCATTTTTAAAAGAAGGGTCGCTTTTCACTTACACATTTGACTGTTAATTGATGTCATGGATAAAAACATTTAGCAGTACCAGCAGCAGACCTGATATTAGTTACATGTAAATTAATTCAGGCAGTGGGCTGCACGATAGATTACTCAGGCAATACTCTGCCACCTGCCACAATGTATTTATAAAAGAAAGAAAGAAAGAATACATAGGCCACATCTGTCGCCATTGAACCTACATTAAATTTTTTTGGCCTCTTTTGGGCAGCTTAAACAAGTTCTAAACACAAATTTGATACAACAAAATACATATTCAGTCAGCAGGAGCATTCATGGGTCAGCAGTACACTTCAATATTTGGAGCCATTTTTCTGGCGTCATACACAGTGGTTTTATCAGATTGTTTATAGAAACTGTGCTGATGAGATTGGTGAGAGTGAATGAAAAACACAAGAACATAATATGAAAAAGTAAAAAATGAGCTGGAAGATGTTAAATAGCTCTGTAGAGTCAAGTGGAACTGCAGAAATAGGTAATAGTCCTTTGTGCGTTTGTCCCAATTGTCACTTGAAGAAATTAAAGTTGCTTTAATGCTAAGTTAATGCTCTCTGTTATTTCATTTAGCTTGTCAGATATGGCTGCTTTGTTCGGATACCTTTGCATTACTTAAGACAAAACTTTAGTATCTACATGCAACAAATTAGGCTTCAAAAGTTCAATGTAAATCCATCAGTATTATTGTTAATACCATACACTTATAACAACTGTTCCGCTTAATGTATTTAGCATAAAATAGGGTTAGCTGGAACAGTGGATCATACATAGGATCCTCACCTAAACACCAGGATTCATGTTCTTTGTGAAATTGAAAGTTAATGCTCCTTTCTTACAAATAACTAATTATAATGCCCAAAACTAACCAAATTATGACTGTTTCATAAAGGTAAATCACTTGTTAGAGAGGCTCTTTAGCAGAGACCCACACAGACACTTAAGAGTTGCCCAGTGTTATCTACTCATGCTTTCATTACTCTTCATGAAGTTATATAAAGCTCTAGGAAATGTGCCCTTGTATTGACATGGGAGTACCACTTAGAAGCTCTCAGAGAGGCATTAATGGCCTCTGATGACTTAACTATTGGTAACATGACTCTGTTGTCTGGGAATCACCAGAGCAGATTTTTATCAATACAGACCAGAACACTGACTCCCTTCTACTCTGAAATGTTTGAAACTAAGCAAGAAACAAGTCATACTTCTGATGAAGAAGATATTATCTGAAGCTGATGCTCTCTTTGTCAAGGACGGCTCACATAATGTCACAGAGAGAGGAACATCCATTAGACCATCAAGTCAAAAAGGCTCTGCACTCATCCTCTAACTGTAAATCACTCCCATCAAGCTAATTGATCACATCCACCCTTTTAGATACTTCTGCCATGCTCTGTTCTCTGCAGTAGCAGTGAACACTGAAATCGCAGTCAACAGGTTTGGCTTTATGAAATTTAGCAGAAAGTCTTGCTTCACGTGTGTTCCAACGTACACAAGCATGCGTACACTTGGTCAAAAAGCGATCCAATGATGTCATTTTTCCACCTAGATTAGCACTAATACTTTAAGTATTAATGCTTACCATCGGCTAAGCTCAAAAGAAACACGTAAACTTCCGAAAGCAATTCCATGATGCTAACCATAACACAGCACCCCAAACAGATCCGCTGTAACAACAGGAAAGGATTGGCACTTAATGGTTTGTCCTTGCTTGTGTTATTGAGCCACAGCAGATTTAAAACATTGTCTATAAAATAATTTGCAGCAATAACAGTCGCTGACTAAACCACTTATACGTGGATGCACCTTAGACCTGCTAATATGAACTCAAATAGTTGCACTTTGAAACGAGAGCATCAAATAAGGCTTTCTTTCAGAGCAGTTGAAGGATCAAGTCAAAAGCATTGGCTCCTGAGGCTAAATGCCTTCAGGCCGATTAGGTAAATCCCATTTTTTGCATGTTTACACTTGTATTTTACATGTCAGATAGAATTTAGCAGCTCTAAAGTGGTGATCATAGCACCCTGCTGTGCGTTTCTGCAGATGTCTTCATATTCTCAGTCATCAGAGCTGCTCTTGCTGCTTTATGACATAATTCAAAACTGCAAACACATCCCTCTCCCGTCTTTCATGCCCTTGAGGAATAAAATCTAGTTTCAACATAACAAAAATAGTCTCTGAAGCCACACAGTGAGAATTTATTGCCCCTGCTGACAAAACCAAGCAAACAAACACCTGACGTATTTTAGCGGCAGTCAGAGCTCTTGCGTAAAGACGGATGCGTGAGAGGTGTGCTCTATAACCCTATACTGTAAACAAGCAATAACCAGCAATTTTCACAATCCATGTTTAGCTCAAAACCAGCTTCTTACATACAGCATAACACTGTACAGTCTAGCTTACATGCTGAAACAAGCCTTTTGTTTTTACACCGAATTCCTTCAATGACATTATGGTTATAGGCATCCCATAAGATGCAGGGAGGATGTTTGTATCCTTTTTCCTTTAAACATGTGTAACGAATTATTAATGAACAAGTTATTCTTTAATACTTGTTTGCTTTCTTACCAAGGGTTAGATAAGAGGACTGATTGCACTCTCATGTCTGTAGAGTAAATATGATGCTCGAAAGCAAAACACTCCACCTATCAACACCTCTAAATCTAATTATTAGCACACTAAACTTTTGTTTTAGCAATAACCTAATGAAGTAAATGTTAAATGGGAACTTGAGCTGAAAGTGGAGACAGCGTCAGCTCATTAAAAACTCAAGTGTCTGCCTGCTCTCTGCTACCATGACTTGACCCTTTTTTGACAAAAAAACTACTAGGATGTACTGGGGGGATTTTCTAATTTCATGCTCCTGTTCCCATCTTAGGGAATTAAACTAGAATGTCTCAAGGCGGCAAACAACTTAACACAACCGACTTAACATTAATTTAACCTCAATCACACAGTGCATATAACTGAACCCAAAAGTTAAAGTGCAAGGACCACACTGGACTGAAAAAAGCAACTAGTGTGCTACTGGGCAAACTTTCCCTCAATCCCCCTGACTAAATCAAAAAGGCGTAGCAGATTAGTGCACTGTGGCAAAGCTCTTATTGACCTAGAAGTATGTGTGTTCATCACAACTAAATTAGGAAGCACTTGTGTATTTTATTACGTGTGTCTGTGTGTAAGAGCGATTAAGCTCCAATCATATCTGTGTGCCTAATCCCTTTACATGGGCCTTCATATTTGAGTCTGGAAGCTCAACCTCCCTCTCAGTGGAAGATACTCGCAGTGAAATCTATGCATTCTAGAGTTAATCTTATGCACAGCATATACATTGCAGATAAAATTAAGGCTTCAAGCGCTGACAGGGAGGTGGGATGTGGAGGAGGAGGAGGAGGAGGAGTGTGAAGAGAATGAATGACAGATGAGGGGAAGAAAAAGAGTGAGGGGGAACAGGATGAAGAGATGAGGAAGAGTTTAACCAGGAAGGAAGAACAGAAAGGGGGACACATGATGGAGAAGTGCCTTCAAGATGTAGACTTGGGGAAGAAAACTCTCTCTGAAAATCCTCAGCCACCACCCAAACAGCAACATTAAGCCCTGATCATCTGGTGACACACACACACACACACACAAACACATAAATACAGACTGTGCTTTTAAATCAAGGCTTCCACTGAGTACAAAATTCATCTGGAAATGATTTTGCCAGGTACAGGAAGTTGGCAGAAGTTAGTACACCTAATCTTATCTCCCATAAGCAGATGTGCATGTTCTGCATTTCTTCATGACAATCTCATACATCCGTACACAGTAACATGTTGTGTGTGCATGTGTGTGTATGAACCCACAGTGGGTCAGAGTCAGAGGTAGAGAGAGAGACAAAAAAAGCTTGGTCTACGCATCAGTCAGCTCTTATTTCCCAACCCAGCATTTGCCAAAGCCTCTTACACAGACCACAGCACTTTACAAAACCCCTTCATACACCACACACTTTTCACACATACACACCCACACACACTCATTAAAAGTCATATATTGTATTTTCTCCATCTCCAATTCCTGTTACATCTTGAATGTATTGTAATGGCTTGGAAGGTCTCAGACACAAACACACACACAAACACCCACACCCATACATCAACACATCCACACTGAAAACTAAAAAGCACTTGAATGAAGCAGACCAGCCACCAGGAATACATTTCCATATCACTCTTTCATTCTGGCTCAGGGTACCTGCACTTGGCATCTCATTTATCTTTTCACTATTCATCAAAATTTTTATTTATAGAAAATAAACACAAGGAACGACAGTATGGGGAGAAAAAGTTTTTTCTCTAAACTTTTCTGAAAACTTGCAAGGATCTTTATCTCTTTAACACTTGCTTACTTTGAGTTGTTTTTGTGCTTGTTTGTCTCAGATAAAGATTATCAAGACATAATTGCGTACTAAAGAAAAAATTAAAAACCATACTTTTCTTATAATATAAGCAAGCTATTGTTCAATCAGCTATTTCTACAATGATTGCTTAACTGGTATACAAAATTGCCAGAAAATTGTCAAAAATGTCCAAAGTTATGCCTTCAAAGTGCTCAAAACCATTAATATATTTGGTTTACTGTAGTTAAATATAAAATCTGAGAAGCTGGAAGAAGAGAATGATTTGTAACCTTTCTTAAGATAATTTCAATGATAAATCAATCATATAATAGCTGCTAATAGTCTTGTCAGTTAATTAAGCAGTCAGCAGACTAATTGCCTCTCATATTTTGTAACATTTTAATTCTTTTTTTACATACAAAAAAATTTAATTTCCTCTTAAGCCAGCCCGATGAAATCACAGTTAACCCTCTAGACGCTGGCTATCATGTAAAACTCATAGACAACAGCGTTTGTTCAGCAATGATTATTTCACTGATTTTTTAAGGTTAATTTATAAAGTTTAAAAACTTTTTTTTTAAGGTATGGAGTGATTCATCAAACCGACAGACACTCTTTGGCTTTATACCTGCGTGATGGTGCTCGAGCAGGAGACCAGACAGAGCGGAGGCAGCAGCTGCTCGTGACGTTTCACCTGTCAAGTAGTACGCTAGCTAACTGTTAGCACTGGCCTATTAGCCAGGGAACTTTAGGTTAGCTTTATAGCTATATAGTTAACAGTTGGCGTTTTTTGTTTTGTTTGTCAAATCTTTTTGTAAATTCATGCAAGAATAATCACTAGTTGTTGCTCTTTAAATAACTTAAGCAACTAAGGTGTCCTAGGAGGAAGAGGAACTTCTAGCTAAGGTAACAGTTAGCTGAAGTTGGCTATAATGTATCTGAAGTTAGCAAAAGCCAAGCTCAAAAGTAAAAGTTAGCTAACAGAGCTAACATCTGATGACGTCTCTCTAATTTAATCTGATCTATGTCTATGACTCTGTCAGTGTTTGTTTGTGTATATGTAATGCCTGCCATCAGCAACCACAAAGTAAATAATATTCCTGCCTCTGAACTACTTTATCAAAAGAATTGGGATCTAACATTTCTTCACTGTGCTGTATGTTCTTTTTCATGTTTTGCTCCCTGTTTCTCTTCTACTGTTCAAACTGTCATCTTACTTTCAACTCCTAATTTTTTTTGACAGTTTTTCCTTTCATAAAACTTAATTTTAATGCATATAAACATTGTTGACACGTACATATACACCTACTTTTGCTTGAACTGTAAATGGCAAATGTTTAAATTCACAATGTCGCACTGTTTTGATAATGTTGTCTATATGATGCATATATGCTACTAAAAAACTCTCCTGAACAGACACCAACCCGATAAAAGTTTGACCAACAGAAGCTATATTATTCACTAACTAGACTAAATGTATTTTTTTGTTTTAGAGTTTATTCTATAATTTAAGATATTATGCAAAGGTGCATGTGTGATCTACGTGGTGGGGAGGACAGAGTAAGACATAGAGTAAGAGATCAGAGTCAGGGACTGTATAGAAGGGCAGATCAAACAGCACACACACTTTTACACAATATACCCTTTATTACCGGTAAAATAGCCCTTCTTTGTGAAGATCAGAACAGAGCAGGGTTTCAGGACAGCGGATTTAAGAGCTTGGATGATAAAGAGTGCTCTGAGCTCAGCTGTCGATAAAAGGATTAGTTCTGTCAATGGCTTTTGCCCTGATAAGAGTAGTCCTAGCCTTTGAGTGTTTTTTTTTTACATGTGTTGTTATTTTTGCATCTGTTTTGAGTGAAAACCTGGCCTGGTTTGGTGCTGTTCATGTCTCAATTTTTGTTTGATTGTGGGCATCAGCAGAGTACTTTAACCGTCTATGTATGTGTGTTTGAGGCAGGCCTTTAGCACCACCACTTAAATACAAAAAAATTTTAACAAAACTTTCCTTTTAAAGTTATCTGAGGTGCTGAAAATCCTAATTGTACATATGTGTGTCAGAACAGGGAGTCATCGAATGCTAAATAAGTGGTTTTCCCCAAGTAATGATGATGTTAGGGACCAGACAGGAAATGACAGATTCATATAGGCGTGCTTTCCATAATGACAGGTTTTCAGATGGTGTAATTGACTTTGTGAAGCGTGAGGGGTTTTCCCCTCTCAGTCTATTTTGCACATCCCCTATTTTGCATGATTGACTCTTGCTGTTTTACAGTGACACAAGACTCTGTCCATCTGATGTGAATGTTAACAAATGCTTGAACAATTACTTATTAATCTGTTGACGGAAAGGTAATTTAAATTGTGAAGCATTTGTTAGACATTTTCAAAAATTACCAAACATTTACTGTTTTCAACCTCTGCTTTTCCCTTTTATATAATTTTACATTAAAAAGTTTTTAAATTTTGATTGTTGGTCAGATAAAACAGAAGTTTCTTATACGTCACTTTGGTTGCTAGTTACAATACTGATAGCAACATCCATATAACACTAACTACTGTGCCCTGCATATGCTCCATTTTATTCATCTTCTTTTACTTTGTGCCACTGTAATGACCCACTTTTCCACAGGAATAGCTACAGTTTATGTGCTAATAATCTTTATATCATCAGACTGTGAGACTGAGTGATCTGCAGTATTGGACTTTGGCAAAACAACAAGCAGTTTATCATTCAGCTGCATTGTAATTTGTTGTACAGTTGGTTGATAATGAACAGCAAGTTCAAAATCTTCATTCACTGACCACAAACTGAGGATACTTTGTGCTCAATAAACTCTTATGGTATTTGGCCACTGTATGAAGATTTTGCTGGTCATGATGAAAAAAATATGTTGTCTGCTTTAAATATTTTACCTTATGGCAAACTTTTGCAGTCTCATTTTCTGCCATTAAGCAGTCTTGTAGTAATTGTTGCACAAAAATTCTTTTAGTAGACTATTTTTCAACATTAGTCTCTTCAGGAGGAAAAAACCCAGAGTTATGTGATTACTGAGCTCAACCTAGATTCTTACATAACATTCCATGTTCATCTCAGCCTATTTCTTCATGTTCTAGTGGTGCTTAATGCTCATGATATGAGCACATCTAATGTACTGAAGTATTTTTTGCCTCCAAACATGCAGTGGTTTGTTGTTATGTCTATGCTTTTGCTCCTTTTGGTAATCAATATATTTGCATGTATTTAAAGAAGAGAGAATGGGTGGGGCCTATTTACTTTTAAAAACACTTTAATTTTAAATTGGTCTCTTTCAGATGTCTGTGGACAGCAGGAAGAGGTCAGCAGGCTCCTCCATCTCTGAGAACTTGGTTTACTGGTCCTCCTCATTTCAGCGGCAACCAGCCAGGGTCCTGATTGTGGAGGCATTGCCACCATGGTGGTCAGAGACCTGTACAGTGCTCTGTGATGCTCTGGATAACTTCCTGTCCCTGGCCTGTAGTCTTGATGGACCCTGCAGGATACCGCTACTTAGCCTGTACGCCATCAGTAGGCAGCAGGAATGTCTCCTGCCATTTGTGGTAAGATATATGAATGTGAAGTGCTTCTGAGAGTTATAAATACACATTCTTGTTCCCCTCTCTTACCCTTCTTTTTTTGATGCTTTCTGTCACACTATCTTTCATTTTTATTTGTTTTTCTTCTCTATTCTTAGCAGGTTCGTGGTAACCTCGCCAGGCTGCATTCCTGTGTTGAGGAGCTGAGGTCTATTCCAGGTGAAGGCTGTATCAGGGGAGCAAGGGGAAGCGAGCTGTTGCGACAGGCAGTGCTGGACAGTCTGCAGCAGTTTAAACATTACATCAGACATATGAGTACCTGCAACAACATATCTTTGGAGGTGAGCATAGATACGACCTCTCTGTGGACAATCAGCACAACAACAAAGCAATTTCCTTTTCAAATTGCACATTGTTGAAAAAAAAAATGGTTTGTGTTGGCCATTTAGCGGCTTTCACACTGTAGCAGTTCTCGTAGGCAGAACTGTTAAAATAATTTGACTTTTACCAGCTTATAGAACATACTAAAGCAACAATTCACAAGAAAGATGTATGTAAAATAGCAAAAGCGCAGAGCAACACGCTTCGCCATTCCCTCTGGCTTTTTAAAAAGAGAAAAAGATATATAAATATCTGTATGTGGTGTGCTTGTTTGACCACTCTTTGGCTGGCTGAAGACTTTGTAGCACAACACATCAAGAAATGGAGATACTAGGGATTGAACCCAGGACCACATGTGAAGCATGCATTCTTTCACTGAGCTACACCCCCTCCAGTGATGTGAATTCACACTTCAGTTAGCTCTGTCTCTGTTTTTTCATCCAATTTGAGCCAATATCAGTCATTGTTTTCATCAACAGTTTTTTAGTTAGCAGGTATTCAGGCCAAAACAAACTCTGCATAAATACAAACCCAGGGGAGTACACTGCTTAGAGTTAAACAGTAAATAAAATCTAGGCAGTCCTGTTAAAGTTGAAGGGCTTATGTGACAGAAGGTTTAATTTTTTCACTAAAGATGGCTCAATAACTTTAAGACTTAATTCTGTTTTGTTCAAAGATTTGGAAATTGATCCCAGTACCTTATTCATGCAAAGCATAAACCACACCAAGCTTCATGAAGCTAGATAAACGTACCATCTGGAGATGCTGGGGATTGAACCCAGGACCTCATACATGCGAAGCATGCGCTCTTCCACTGAGCTACATCCCCTTGTAGGGACTATAACAATTTATTAAAGAAATCTAATAATTTATGAAAACAGCTGTGATATTTCTTGTTCTTGGACAAAGTCATTTCCACGAATAATTTGGCTGTTTCTATCCGTTTAAGTCCATGAGGATGAAGTAGCTGAAGACTAGCTCTATGTGAATAGCCCCCTTTGATACTCAAGCCTTGTACTTCATGCTAATGTGGGAAAGAGGCTCCACTTATATTTGTTAAATGAGCTCTCTTCAGGTCCAATTTAGTGTATTTAGCAGCTGCAAAAAACATATTGAATAAGGAGTCTAATTTGCATCTATGAAGCTTAAAAAAATCTTTGTTAACAGATCCATTTTAGTGGCTGAGAACTCTTCACATCTTAAATGAGACAGTCCACTTGAAACCAGCTCATGTACATTTCCAGTGCGGCAAATGGGCTTTTCATCTGCTGCTGAGCCATCTGAATAGAAAGACTGCTATCAGTAAAGCTTCAGCTTCCTTCTAGAATATCCGATCTATTATAGCTTTTGAGTGGTAAATGCTTTGAGCGCACAGAGTATTTAAATCACTTTATGAGTTGCATCAATTTTTGTACAGTCTATGCAAAATTGCTTAAAGGCAAATCAAATCCTTGTCTGTGTTTTTCCCCTCCTGATTTACATTGTTTTATGATTTAAGTAGATGGGGTTGTTTCCTTAAGTGAAAGAACAGCTATCACTTGGAATCAGCACTTTTAATAAAACTATGGTTTTCTATCCATGTTGTTTAACTCATGACCAGCTTTAGTCTTATATTGAGGACACATTCCAGACTCAAAACTAAAGAAAAAAATACAGCCTTTGAGAAGTCAGCAAATGACAGTTTAGGGGAATGGGAATCATCTCATTTGTTAGATTTTAATGCCGGACATATGGGGAACCTATTGAGAAATAGACAAGTCACTGAAATTTGAACATAATGTCCTCTGGGTTAAAGACCCGAGGTTGTTGACAAGGATTTCTCAAATCCAACCAGCTTTATTAGGAAGCTCTGGGCAGATGATTACACTAAGACCCTCTGTTTCCGACAGCAGCAGATATGAATACCACTATTAGGAGACAGAGAGACACTAAGCAGAGACATGGAACAGAGTGTGTGTGTGTGTGTGTGTGAGTGTGTGTGTATGCGTGTGTGTGAATGTGTGTCAGTGTCAGTGAGTGTGTATGTGTTGCTGATCCACTTAAACAATACATGTTTTCAATCATATGCATGTCTACCATTTTAGTGTATGTGTGTGTGTCTTCTTTAGCCTGATGTGCATCAGGCTTTAGCTACAGATTCCACTTTTGGCAAAAAAACAGAAGGAAGCAGAGAGCAGACCCCATTAATAATCCCATTATAATCTTCATTAGCTGCTACTGCTAATGTGATTCAGTTGGGTGCTTAGAATCAGCCAAACATTAGTTTATCTGTGTTTCCCCCATTAGGCACTTAAATGGCACAGAAAACTCATTTTCATCTGTTTTCCATCACCAGACATACTTGCTGTTTATTTTAAGAAGTAAATCTACTGCAGAAATCTTCCTTATCAAAAAATAATGGATTAGTAAAAATACATTTTACAAAGCTTTACCAACATTTTTCATCCATAATGCCATGTTGCACAAGAAAATTATTGTTCAGTTTCAAGAAACATTAAAATTACAGATTATAAAACAAGAATAAAACAACAACAAGAACCATGAAAGCTGTTTTTTCTCAAGAAGTGCAGTTTTGCAGTGTGCATAAGTGTTGAGTTACGTCAGTGTTCTTTATTGGGAGCAGGACAGCGGTTCAGACATTGTGTTTGATTTAGTAACAGCAATTTACAGTGTATTGTGTTTCTTAAATACTGCAAAAAGACAACTGTTGCAAAGAAAGAATGCTTTGCTTTGGTGATGTTGTCTCTCCTGCTGAAGGCAGAACAACTTAAAACTTCACATTGATCTTTCATGCCAGCTCTATCGATTTAGGAGTGAACATGCGTAAAGTTGGGGATGGAGCAGCTAAGTGGCTTAATAATAGTGAAATTAAAATCGGTGATTGAGTTTTTCTTTGTTAAAAGGAAGGAGTATGAGTGTTGTCTGCCCTGCTTAGCTGTTCTGTGTTTTGTCTCCCCGGCCAAAATGTTCAGCTGAGGCCTGACAAGATGAAATGCACAAATACATTCCAGTGCACAGTTCTGGACAGTGTGCTCTCAAAAGCAATCATGTTGTTTTGCCAGTTTTCGCTTACGAAAGTGTAGAGACAGTTTTTTGGAAAAATGAAAAGAGAGACAGTGATGTTCACATTTTTGTTTATTTTCTCAACACCACACCAGGATTTATGTCAGCTGGCATATGCCTGCTGGGGCAGTGTTCTAACATGTAAAAATCAAGGGACAAAATGACAGCCTGGAGTGGCTGTGACTGTCTAATTGTTGCAGAACTTGTAAAACGAACAATCTGCCCAATGCCGCCACTGGTAAAGTGTGCCAGACTGTCAGACTAGCACTTCATTTGATGCATACCGACACCTTTACAGGTGCCCGTCGAGCCCAGCAGTTAGACTTAATGTTTGAGTCAAGTGATTCTCTTTCTTTCCTTTTATTTGAGTTTTTGTATTTCTGTTTAGGATTGTCATTTTAAAATGTTTCTGTTCAAGTCCTTGGTGCTACAGATTTGCTGAGGCATTTTTGTCTTGTTATACCAACAGGTTACTGTGGTGACCAGCCAGCCAGGGCATGGTATTGTTCGCCAGCTGGAGATGGGCCTAAAAGATGCTGACGTGGTGTCACTGAAGCGGCTCCTGGTGGTACAGATCAATAGTGCAGCAGACTGGGGCCAGGACAACCCCTCACCTGAGGCCACACATACTGAGACTGAAGGTATGAAAAAAAACACACACACAACAAAACATACTGAATCATTACATTGGTACACATACTGTTCATGCAGGGTTGGTAAGAATAAATACACTTGCCCCGCCGGTGCATAGCACATATGACTGTGTCAAAGCAAACAAATAAGAACATCTAAAACAAGTAGTCAAATTACTTGTAAAAGGTCTGCTGTCTATTTTCTAAACCAACTTTACTCCCCCTCACAGTTTTCCCCTGTGCGTTCTCACTCATCTTTAGTCGAGTTGCATAGTGCTGACCCATTTCTTATGGTGGACTTTTTTAACTGTTTGTCACATATCTACGGTAAATACTTAAGAGACGTGTCACAGTTTTAGAACAAGTCTACAATCCAAACATTTGTCAATCCTCTCATGAAAGACTAATTTCATAATGACATGGCTCCTTAGTAATTATGTAAAGGTTCAAATGGTGTGGTCTGAGTAAGTAGAGAGTGCAGTGAGGACTGAAAAGAAAAATGAAAGGGGAGGGAAAGAGGAGACTAAAAAAAAAATAGAAAGTGAGAAAAATTAAGAAAACCATCCAAGGAGGAGGGTCAAAATGTGAGCAAGTGTAAAAGATAAGAGTGTGGTAAACATAGTTAAGTCTTTCCTGTAAAAATATTTGGGCCTTCTGAAGTTCAAGTTAAGTGATATGTTATCTGTATCAGTGGAGGAAGTGACTGTTTCTCAGAAGTGCTGGAGATGTTAGAGACATGATACCAATGATGTTATGAGTTGTAACTCACCTGACACAATTATGTCAGTTATATAATCCCACCTTGTTTGTTGTCACCGCCTCCTCTCTGTTATTTTTGCATCATGTCTAAAGTGAAATCTTATGGATTTGTCCCAGTTTTCCATAATTAAACCGTGGCCTTGTTCCCCCCTGGAGCAATTGTTGCTTTGGTGTGTCTTTTTGTTGTCAGCCAAAATAAATAAGGCAAAGATCATAGATAAGTGAAAATCAGGATGGTTTGGAAGACCTTTTTGTGTTGTTTAAATCAACACACAGTTGGCATCCAGTTCTATGTTGCTTTACTGTGCTATAGTCCAGATATACTATATAACCATTGTTATAGATCAGATAACTGCAGGAATCAGGAGGACAATAATCTTTCACCTGCAAAATTTTGTATACCTTTACCCCCTGAGGCCTCTTAAAAACCTATAATGGGACAATTTTATAGACTTTTTTATACCTTGAAAGTACACAAAGAAGGCTGCTATTGACTGTGTTATGGACCCTTGATGCAAAGTGCAGTGAATAAGAAAAAGAAAATTAAGAGACACATGGGTTTAATAGTTGTTTATTAGAGTGTAATTATATATGAGAAGTAAATGTATATAAATGCAGACACAGTTTGATGAAAGCAGTGCTAACGTTTTATCTGTTTGCCTTTGTTAAAAGTTATCTTGCAGAACATGTACAGGTACTACTATGTGTTGCTGCAGCAACTGCTCTGATGCAAATTCCTCGGTATTAATTGTGTTTATCAATCAATATGAGTGATGTTTATTCCCGACACTCTTCAGTGTCTAATAAAAAAGCAAAGCCCATGAAAAAAATAAACGCATTGAATGGAGTCTTGGAAACAGTTTGTTGTTAGTGAGGCCAACACCCTTTCAGCTGCTGAGATTTCACTGGGACTAGATTGCTGTGTTCCTCTACTGTGTCTCCAAATGTTTATAGCGCTGAGAAACATGATTCTCACTTGAGCTCTTTGATACTACAGCCTACACCCTCTTAATTATGCCAACACCAGTGGTGATGTGAGAACACTGATGTACCACATAAAGCTTTTTCATTTTAAAATGTTTTCTTTCTCACAGTGGAGATTACATGTTTGAAACACAGTGTCACTGCTCATCATGCATCTAGCAGAGGAGCAGATATTCCCTTCTGATGGGTGTCTCACTGCCTACAGCATATGAGAATTGCCATTTCATGTATGCATTTTTTTTTGTTACCATTATTTTTTCCTCATAAATATTGCTGAAATACCAAATGGCCAAGTAATATAAATACTTTTACTAGTAAAAGCTGCTTGTCTGAAAAAAATCAACAAAACAACCAAGCCTTAAGTTGCCCACTGAAATACAGGTCCACAACGTTTTTTGTGTGAAAGCCAGTATCCTGAATGCACCTCGTAAGATATTTCAGAGTAAGATACTCACAGTATAACCACAAAAATTTTAAATGGATTTCTCAAAGAGTCAGCTAACATAGAAAAAGGAATGGGGTCAGCGCTGCATCTAAGAGCTGCACTGAACTGTGTTCATCTGGCTAGAAGCTGAGGCTGGCTTAAATCAAAGATAAGAAGTTTAACTGTCTGCCCAGTATGAATTCTACCCAGACTTTTTGGATGCTAGCAGCAGTCCTGAAATTGTGTTCAAAAGTAGTTTAGGTACTGCTTACAACATCTAGCACTCTTCTGGAAATTTGAGAGGGTGTTTAATGTTTTTTTAAAGAGTACTGATACCTGCTGTTGCAGATGTAACCTAAAAGTGTTTATTCATAGCTTCTGAGAAGGAACAGTATACAGAGAGTACTTCTGTTTAAATTTTCTTTGCCATTCATCAGTTTATTTCCTTCTTACTTTGTTTTGTATTAACTTTGTTACCATTCACATGACTCTGAAGATTAAAACATCCTGAGTGGCTCATCGGTCCATTGTCCAGTTTATTCTTTCAATTTGTGAAGCACTTTGTATTGTTTTGAAAAGGGATGCCTTACTCATATGTCAAACCTATTGCCTCCAAAATTTCGAAAGAAATGTGTGCTCAGGGAAAACTCTGGAATCTGGGTGTGTTTTGGAGTCTAAATCATGTCTGTGTGTTTAAGATGTTGTGTGGCTGTGTGAGAATATTCTTTGAGAGGGAGTGATCGGAGCAAATACATCTCACTTAAAACCAGACTATTTATTTTAGCTGTGTGTGTCTGTGTGTGTCTGTGTGTGTTTGCAGTCAGTCCGTGGAGTGTAGTATTTTATAGAAAGTGGGTGGAGTATCCACTTTAGTACTCAAGTGGAACTTAGAGCAAAACTAATGTTTTCTCTCTCTTTTTGTCTCTCATCATTGTCACTCACTTATCTAAAGGCAAGAAAGGGGGTCACAACTCATCTCTATAAAAAAAGAAAGGTTGTTACATAACTGTGTGTGTGTGTATTTGTGTTTGTGCAAGGCAGGTTAAAACAAGCAGGAGCAAACTCACACACAATTTAGTGCAGCTTTGTGATAGAAACAACAGCAAAAGTGCAAGTAGACAAATGTCTAATTTTTCAAAAGGGAGTTGGGCATTGTGATCAAACTGCATTGGTTTAACATATATATGCATAGTTTTTTCCTGTATATGTCTGTAAAGACTGCTTTATATTTACATCTTGAGACTTCGGACAGTATTTTGAACTGAGGATATTTTGGTCCATCCTCCCTTCTGCAGAGTGCTTTTTAAAGGTTCAGACTTTGAGGTTAATGTTAAAAATAGATGTAAGTTAAGTTAGAATAAGGATTGACGCTAAGCATGTAATTGCTTATGATTAAGGTTAGAGGTGAGGAAATGGCTTTCGTCAATAAGGGATCTCACAAATATATAGTGTAAAAGGTACGTGTGCGTCTAAAGGCCAACGCCTTTTTAAACATCCTGTTTCTGTTGAAACACCAGAGTATCCTTGAATCCTGGCCTGTTGTGTAATTGCACATTTTAGCACCAGGGAGAAGATAGAGAAATGGGTCACGGAGCAGGAGAAGCAGAATGAGACAGAGACGGGGATGATTATGGCACCAGTGGTTTTTGGTTTTCTCTCTGGACAGCCAAGTTGTTGACTGAAAGAGATTGAACAACTTGCCACGCACTGGGTGCAGCTGGCCCTCAGGGAAAGCCAGCTCACAGCAGCAAAGACAATTCATTTCAATTGTTTAGATTCATAAAATAAAGCTATGAAGTTGTATTGAAATGGAACATAAATTCTGTGTGTGTTTTGTGATGACAATGTACTAAGTTTAATATAATAATTGTATTAGCTATGCAGTAGGTATTAGCTAAGAGAAATCATATTGTTCATCTCTGGTAAACATTCAGTGCCATTCTGTAGATTTTAATTAAAATATTTGATACCAACTCTTTAGTATGAATCCATTATTATGGAGTCTCAACTTCCCTTAGCCAAGAAAGTTTAAGGAAACTTTATTTTTGTATGAAATGGAGATGTTGGGGATTGAACCCAAGACCTCATACATGCAAAGCATGCGCTCTACCACTGAGCTACATCCCCTCCTACAGATAAATCTTTTGATAATTATGCAATTTTTACACAGTGCCTGCAAGCATGACCCTTGTCGATGAAAGCATATTGACCCCACATTAAAGCTTTTAAGTTGTACTCAGGATGAGGGTCCAAGCAGTCCATGCAAGTCACTGAATATACAGAATTACCAAAAGCAGTACATTTTGATTTCACTTCTGTTTCTCTGTTTGTATACACAAGCGTGTCCTCCCCCATGAGCCCACACATGTCTGTTTATTTTTCCCTTCAAGAGGTCGGTCAGGAGAAATTGAAGTCAAATTATACAAATACTTGTGGTGCTTCATGGTTGTGCCATGCCAAAAATACTAGAGACATTAGATAGGATTCAGTTTTCAGTGGTCTATAGTGTTATGTTATGACCAGCTAATTTGTTAGATTTTGTTCCTGAGTAAATCAAACTACTCATTAAAAAATAAATAAATAAATAGAGAAGGAGGATTTGCCAATGTGGAATAGACAGTATGATCAATGAATTAATATGCAAGACAAAAGATTTTCCTCCCTGCCATATCAATTTAATGCTATTTATATCCAGACAAGAGATTTATAAACCCTTGTATTGTCTGCTGCTGCAACTGCTCCTGATCTGTGTGTATTTAACAGGAGTTCACAAGGGAGAAGATGGAGCATAAATCTTGGTCTCCGTGTTTTAGTTAAGTGTGTATGAGAAATCTGTTTTACATGGACAATTTCTTTTTAGACTCAATTTCCAAGTCATTATTTAAAGTCTTCTTACACTTAGATGTCTTTTTCTAAACATGTAACACTGCAATGTGTCTTCAACTTGGCATCACACGAATAGACCATGTAGACACATTCCTGCAAACACACACCAGACAAAACTTATATTTACTCTCCACACACACAATACTGACTTGCAAAAAGAAGTATCTGAGTAAGACGTGTTATTTTTGCAAAGTCGTCATCAGTGCCAGGGGACTTACTGTGTGACAGACTGCCATACACACAGACAGGCACACCCGTGCACACACCACCGTCTGGAGCAGCTACAGAGATAGATTACTGCTGTCTGACTGTCTCCCATGAACACCTGGACCTTTCTTCCCTGAGCTGTAATCCTCATTCTCTCTTTCACTCTCCCTCTCTTTCTCCTTCTCTCTCATAGAGGGAAAAGTAATCAAGTGTATAAGAGAGTTTTTTAGAAATTAAAAGGCTTTCCAAAACATGTTGCAGTGAATTCCCTTGTACTCATATCATCTCCACTTCTTTTACAAACACGTATCATTAGTATTGTAGGTTGCAATGACAGTTTTTGTAACTGCTTATAGCATCATGTCCTGCTGTATTCTCATTTATTGTTGACCTCAGAGAGGGCAAGGCCACATGTACTATTATTAGCTCATTTTTCATAGATGGAAATGAGTAGCAGAGAGACAGGCTGTGCTCCCTCATCCAGAGGACTGTTTCCCTGTCCATAAGTGGAGATGCTGGGGATTGAACCCAGGACCTCATACATGCAAAGCATGCGCTCTTCCACTGAGCTACATCCCCCATGTGAATGTTCAAATTATTGCATTTGAAAATTCGAATTACTGAAGTCATACCTGCATTTTGAGGAACTTGATTTTTTAATGAATAGGATTACTTGTTGAGTACGTACATGAAGTTTAGAGTTCCATCCTAATGAGATTATAGGGATTTAGCATTGCTAACAATATACATATAACTTCCAGGCCTGTTTTTATATAAAAGGTAAACCAAGGTGGAGGCAATCCAGCTGAAAAGGTTTTTTGTGCTGCAGCATGTTATTGTTCAGACAAGTTACCAAGACATGGACAAGGTTTGATAGCATAGAGTGACTCAGCTAATTACCTCAAAAAGTGGCAGGTCACACCTCTGCACATTGCATTATCATTTTTAATTAGAATTACTGTAAAAGGGTTTTTTTCAAATGTTACTCTAGTTGTAAAGAAAGAGAGATCCAGGGAATCATATATGACAGATAAGTAGTTAATAAATTAGTGTAGTTTTAGATTATATTTTTATTTATTTGTAGAGGTGCATAAAATGATGTATGAGTGTAGTTTTCCCTGCTGTGTCTGTGTGTTCATCTCAGCTTGACATTAGCTAACATTATGATAACTTTATGTATTCAGCAGCTATATAACTATATACAGAAGTAGTGCAGTGTGCATATTTGTATTACATACATGATGGATGCAGGCTGCATGTGAAAACACATCTGATATCTAGAACAGTGAGGTGAGGTATCGCAATCAATCTTTGTTTTAAAAATGAGTTTTTCCGAGTTAAACAATGACTTATATACAGTATTGCAGAACTGCACTGAGTTGCCTCTAAAAAGAAACAGGCCGTTGCTTATCATTATAGCTTGTTAAAGCAGATCTCAGAGTCAGCAAACTGGGTGAATATCAGTGAATCACAGCAGGAGTTTGCATACAAAAGAATTCTCTCCTAAGAAGTTATTCCACTAGCACAAATAGACATTTCAACTGAGACACCTCTGTCTGACAAAACTAATCTCCATACCTGACTAGTACAGTTTTTCATGATATAATACCAGGCTGCAATAGGCTTAATAAACCACTAATGCTTCCTGTCACATAACTTCTGTAACTTCTGTAATGGAAAGTGACACTATTCTTTAATGGTATTGATGTTTGTCTCAGACAATGACTCAGAAAAGTCCTGAACCATCGTCTGAGACAAAATTCTCCAGAAAGTCCTGAATCATTGTGTAACAATGCTCTTCTGCTGATGTTACATTCTTGTTTCACAGTGTCTATTACAGATTTCTTCAAAATTGTTTTCTTCTCCTTTTTTTAATCTGTGCATGGATATGAAGTGAATTATGAAGATTCTGTTAAAAGTTGCATCAAGTTGCATCAACAAATAACCAAGGAGAGAAGGCACTTTGCTGGCTAGTATCTTTATCTCACACTGTGCTTTTTATGAATGTTGACAGCACTGTGTGACCACATAAGTAATTTGATTTGATGTCTGTTTCTACAAAATGCTGTCTGCAGACCTTTGCTTTTTTCCACAGCAGCAAATTTACTTTCAGTAAGTGTAAACCACAGTGCCCTGTGCCCCCATGCTAGTTCCTCTTGGTGACGCTTAATATTTTCTAAACAGAACCCTTCACTAAGAGTACGATTGGAGATGCTGGGGATTAGACCCAGGACCTCATATATGCGAAGCATTCACTCTTCCACTGAGCTGCATCCCTCTCTGGTGTAATAGCATCAATGTTGAATACTTCTTCTGTTATTTTTTATTTTTTTTGCCAAATAGAAATCCTTAGAAATATAAGTTATATAAAAATAGAAATATAAGTTATAAATATATAGAAATATATGTTGTCATCTGAACATACCTGTTCTACTCACCACAATCAAGCATTATAAGTCAGTATAACTGACTGTGCTTACATTTTGTGTTCCACAATGTATTTTTTCAGATTTTCGTTGGTTTTGTAGCTATTATTTGAATCTGTATGTAAATTAGTATGCCTGTGTATATGCTGTTTTAACTCCTTTCTCTATTTTAGAATTTGTTTTATAGTTAGGTGAAGTAGAATAAAAATAAAAAGTAGTCCATGCTTGTCAACACTTCCTTTAAATCCCTTCCAAATTGCTGACAAAACCTGTTTCTTCATCATTATATTCACTCAAACAGTTTTCACATCACTTCCCAGCCTTCTCGAAGCATTTATTTATTTTAAATACCTAGCTACAAATGCCTCTCAAAGTGACAACAGAGTCAGTCCACGCATATTAAGTCCCAAAATCCAGGTTTTAAGAAACAGTCATTGCTCTTTTCAAATAGAATCCACAGAACATTTTTATTTTGGAGATTGTTGTGGAGGGTTGGAGAGTGTGTATTATCCATTCATTGATCCATCCTTCATCCATATACCCATCTGTCTCACATCAATACCTGCCTTTATTGCTTCTTGAGCTCTGTGCTTTGAGGTAAACATCATGGACACATACACATACACAAACACAAACACACTCAGGCTTCTCAGAGAGTGTTACCCTGAAGCGCAACCCTATACCTTATTGTTCATTGTAAATACTATTTCTTATATTTCTTCAGCTGTAAATGCTAGGGGAGCTAAAACTTATCAAACCACTGGAGATGCTGGGGATTGAACCCAGGACCTCATACATGCAAAGCATGCGCTCTTCCACTGAGCTACATCCCCTCTTGCTATCTTGTTTTTAGTTGAAACTGGGATTGGGCCTTATTTTCATTACTAAATAATAATATTGTTAAAATTAAAACAGTGGTTCATAAAACCACATTAAAGGTGGAATGGAAAAGAGCTAATCTAAAGCGCTAATTTTTGTCTTGCCTGAGACGTTTGAGTGAAAGGTAGAGGCAGTCTAAAAGTAGACTCACATCTTGGACAAATAGCTCTCTCAAACTAAAAGCCCATCAGCGATTTTTGGATCAGTCTCTCAATAGAAAAGGATTATAGCCCATTATATCTTCTCTAATCCTCTTCCTCTCCTCGCAATCTCTCTTTCTCCCTTTTCTTCTCCTTCTCTTTCTCTCCTCTTAAACTGTCCACAGTGCTTCCTCAGTGTTTTCCCCTGCAGATTTTTATTTTCTCCCCCTGTCTGTCTGTCTGTCCAGTATATGTGAGAGATAAGTAGCTTTTACAAGTGACAGATGACAGTTGCTGTGGTTTAGACCAACAAATAAAGAGAGTTGTGTGTGCATATGAGAGAGAGATCATGTATGTTTATGTAACTAAGCGTGCATGTGTCTTTTTGTGTCCTTGTTTATATTTTTCATTCACTTATGAAGGATTTGTGCACTATTGTATGAGCACTAATAGTCTTTAAATCAGTGAGTATCTTCAGTTGCGCCTTTTTAATCTGTGTGTGTGTGTGTGTGTGTGCATTTGTGTGGTCCAATGTGAAAGTCCCATATAATTTTAATTTTTCTTTTAATTATAGTCTGCTTTACAGGTTCTGCCTTGCTTCTTGAAAGTATAACAGATAGACGAGAGGACTTTGCCTGCTCTGTTCTCTAGAACTACTTTAATTGCTTTCTCCACCTCCTCCACCTCCCTTTTCGTCTTCTCATATGTCTCTTTTTAGGAGGAGTAGAAATTCTTTGGCATGTTTTTGTCTCTTACTCTCTCTCCTCTTACGTATGTCGCAGATTTTATATATGCAGTATCCAATTTCCTCCCTGCTTTTATCTTGTTCTCACTTTATCTCTCTTGTATTACCATAGATTTATAATGTATTACCCTGGATATATTTTACTCCTCTGCCTTAACCACTTGTGATTTACCTAGGAGTGGGTCTGCTCAGATTAAAGTGTAAGTGCATTCAATAAAATACAACTCTTATAACAGTCTGCAACTTTGAAATTGCATGCCATGAAACAAAATCTTTGAAACATTTACTCAAGAGTGTGTTTCATGAAGTGTTATCATATTAACTGTTACTCTGCCTGCAGTCCTGTGCTTTTTTGTGTAAATGCCACCTTGAATAAGTTACACTCTTTTCTTTTTGTTTAGAAGTATTTTCCTTCTCCTTATTTGCTTCCTTTGGAACACTTAAGCCATTTCCACACCTCACACAGTTGCACTTGGATCAGCATACATCCCACAAATCCATTTTAAGTCGCAAGAATAATGACTCTGAAAATTTCTGTCCCTTGAGAGGAGGATTATAACACGCTGGCCCACAGCCAGGAATTCTAGAAAACAGTAAGCTAAGTCTTCATCCTGAGTACTCACAATGAGCCATACTTCTTGTATTACATTACAATAGTAATTTGAATCTTCATCGTTCCCCAAAGGCACCTTCTCTTCGTGGGAGTTAAGACCTACAGAGCAGAAACCCTGGAGCTTTTTCAAAGATGCTCTAACGCAGCGAATACTTTTTGTTGTATCAAAGGTTCAGATTGTAACTTTCAGAAAGCCCCAGTTATTAACGACACCAGTGGCCATCAAGTGAACAGCAGTCGGCACCTCATTACTTGTAAAAGCTCTCTGATTTTTTGTATGAACTAAGCCAAATATAATGTGTTAAAGACTGAATGGTTTTAAGCACTAGTATGCTTCATGTGCTACCTTCCCACAGAGCAAAGCTAGCTGTTTCCCCCTGCTTCTTATCATAACCAGAGCTGGACTAAGATGATAACTGCAGCCTTATATTTAACTACCTGATATGAGGTATTGATTTTCTCATCTCAAGCACATTTACCCATGTCTGAAAAAAGTTAATTTTTTTGAGTTTGTTTTAAACAACAGTCAGCTGCTCATATGAGCATTGAAACAGGTATTTCTGGTTATAACCTAATGTTTGTTCTCTCTTTATCTCTTTCTCTCCTTGTCATGCTGACTATGTAAAGATCACTTCTTCATACTCTCTCAGCATGAGAGATCCATAATCATCTTTCCTTGCAAAAATGTCAAAAGTTTGTCTGAAATTCATTTTCTATTAGAGTCAAATAAACCTGTTCTTTCAATAGTACAAAGGTTGTGCAGGGAAACTCTGACCAATTTTTGTTTTACTGATCTAATTCAAAGTCTTAAACTCTCAAACTCATTAAAATATTTAGGTTGATTGAAAGGGGGATTCTGCAAAACAGGAGGGTTTTTCATTCCATCATAATAATTCATCTTAGTTACTCTGGGAGTAACTATGGATTATTTTGATAGGATTTAAAGACCTGCTTCATACATCAATCATGTGCTGCTAACTCCAGTGTAAAATGAACTCCTCTGGTATGTGAATAAACGCCTTTCCTACATTTTTGTGTAATTGGTTTGTGTAAAAAAAACTTTCATCAAGATCTTTCCTGCTCAGCTACTGTTACTACCATACACCTGCAGTCATTTAACCTAGGGTTCACTCTTTTCCTCTCATTCTCTCTTTCTTTCTTTCTGTCTTTTTCTTTCATTTTATTTTCCGTCACAGTCAGCTAGTTCACTTTAGTGTGTTGTGGGTTAAAGAGCAGAGAGGTGCTCAGAAGTGAAACCCCACCCAGTGATACTGCTGACATACTCGCAAGGACCTAGCTGTAGCTACTGCAAAAATTTGCACAGCCAGGAAACACACTGCACCCACACTGATTTTTTTTTATCCATAATTTAAAAACAGCAAGAATGTTACAGAGTCAATCAGTAAAATCTGTATATTTTTCACACCACTGTCTTTAATATATATATATATTTGAGTACAGATGAATGATGATGCAGATGCTTGACTTTTCCATCTTGCCACGCAAACACTGGATGACAAGGTCAGGTTGTTCACACCTCTGTGTGTGACGCTAGCAGAGCGGCAGGTGGTTGTACAGATGGAGACAAGCATCACTCTTCACACCAGGTTATGAAACCCATTCGCCTCACACTGAGAGATGGCTGCTTCTTCTGCATCATGTGCACACTAATACCCTCAATTTTTCCAGTCTAACCCCTTTTTGACATCTCTTTTTCCCTCAAGCAAACCCAATCAACATGTTCTAGTCTTTTTAACCTTTTACAGCCCAATTTCTTCAAAAATCGTGACAAATCGGATCTCATAGATCTACAGAATTGCCCGACAGACATATTTATACCTAGAACTTGAACAAAACAAGTTGATACTTCATTGTAAAAGGCTTGGGTCTCATGGATTTTTGTTGTGGTTGTGGTTCACATATGCATACTTACAGAGAGCAGTTTTAGTCATTTCTCTCTTACTCTTTCTTTCTTGTGGTGTGTTCAGAACAACAGGTGGTTGGCTGAATGCAGAAAAAGAGAATTTGCAGAGAAAGAATTATAGAGAAGATTGAGGGATGGGCTCCTCAGAGCATTTCACATCCATTAAACACCAAGAGAGACATGTTGCACTTTCTTTTCTCTCACTCTCTGACTACCTGAATGTGTCTGCCACTATCTCGCTCTGTCAATCATTCCCCTCTACTGTCCTCATCACCTCGCTGTCTGCTGAGAATGGATTGGATTTTAAAAAGTGTACTAAGCCTCTTTCAGACATGTACCACTTGTACTGACAGCAGTTTAACAAGTCTCAAGTCTGAATAAGCACCCCAATCATTTTTACCCAAGATGCTCTACAACAAAAGAGCTGCCAAAATGATATGAAATGGTATGCAGTACTTTTTTCCTAAGTGGGCACAGTCACCTCTCCCCTTTCCCTATTGTGAGTTTTTAACACACACAATACCCATTCATGTTCATCTATGTAAAAAAAATACAACACATTGGAAACACATATACTGTGTATAGTTTTGCCGCATGTTCTATCTGCTAGCTTCTTACGCTCTCTCTAGGTTACAAAAGTGTTTTGCTGAGACAGAAACTGGCCACCTGATTTGTCTTTATGGAAAATGCCATCATACTGTCAGAATTATTGGAAGATACATGCATGGCTCATAAAGGTGAAAGAATCTGCATTCCTGTATACTTTTCCAATGGAGGGGAAGAGGCTCAGGACCTGATAGTCTCCTAAAGGGGCAAGTTGGGGGCAAAGATAAAAGGAATAACTTTTAAGTGTCTTGCTGTGCCATCCTACTTTTAGACCATCTCTGTTTTAACATAAAAGTCTCATTCTTCCTAAGATAGATGTGGTGACATTTCTTCAATTTCTTCAATTTCTTCAACATGTGAAATCTGAACAACATAAAAGAACATAGCAAAGAACATAAATTTATAAAAGCTAAATCTTGGCTGTCCTGTAACAACTTTTCTAGTAAGTGAATGGAAATCTCAAACCAGTACTCAAACCCTTTTATCATAAGAAACTGTCACTGAGCAAGATCATCAATCCTAAGCTAAATGTTTTCATTTTAGTCTCTCTGCTGTAGAATAAATGCACCTGCTAGGATTGTCTTATCAACACAAATCAGTAATTAAACTCTAAATTTTTCATTTCTGTCTCGTATGCCTAAGGGGAGTTTATGTCTTAACAAGCTCCAAAGTTTGTCTGAAATCTCTATAAAACCTCAGGAAACTCAGACTCCTGGCAGTCTCTGCCTCGCATATATCACTTTCTCAATCACTATTTTCATCTCATCTCTCCTGTAATGACACACTTTCTCTCCTCTCACTCTTGTTCTTCCATATTTACTGTCTTGTACTTCCACCACTAGCTTCAGTTATTTCATCTCCACTCTTCCTTCCTCTCTAAAAGGTGCAGCTCCTTGTGCCTGTGTCTGTCTCTCTTCCTGTCTTATTTATCTGTATCTAAGGACACGCAGATAGACTTTGTGTCTCTCATCTTGGCTTTCAAGCCACTTAAGGAAAATAAGGTCATCCTTCCCTTCTCTTCTGAGAAGATTATTATTTGCTATCACCTCTCCAATCTTTCAGCCCTGCTCCCTTCTCCTCTCTGCACCCTCTTTTGTGGTCTCTTTCCTTCTTGTCTTCTCTCTTTATCTAAATTAAATGTGCACTTGCCCTCTTTCTTGTTTGAAGACATTTTATAACAAAGCATTTCATCAGTTGAGCTATGATTGTTTAATTAATTTCAAGTGTGATAAACTATTGTCAATGTTAAGTCCTAAAAACAACTTCCTAAAAAGTAAATGTCTGTAAGTTTTCATCTTCTTCTCTGTTTTTCTTCACTCCTTTGTAATCACACTCCTCTTTTATGTGGCGCCATGAATACTGTCTGCAGAGCTCCTCTCATCCTCTGTCCTCTTGTCTTTTTCAAGTGCTTTAAAGAAGCCGTCCAGCTGCCATTCTCTCTGAGTCTTCATGTCCTTTTCATTCATCTAACCCCTCTCCCTTTTTTAAATTCTGCTTGAATCCAGACAGTTGATCTCTTGCCATCACTTTACTTCTCTCGCTGGTTGATCAGGTTCATCATAGCATGATATTTTTGCATTAACATTGTTGAAACTCATCTTCTACAAAGTCTGTATAATTTTATTAATATTAGTTTAGTGGCAGGACAGATTCATGGTAGCCTACAAGAAACAGCTCAGAAGTACAGATTAAACTCCAGGATTGATGAGATTAATGTTATATCTTAAGTCAAGAATGTTTTCATATTGCATCTACTTCCAGTCCACATACTTGCAGAAACAAAATACCAAGAATTTCATAACAAACCTCATGAGCCGTAATAAAAGTCGTCCCCTTTTTTATGACCTTCTCTCATGTATTTTGCACTTTTTCTCTTTTTCTTTTATCTCTTATTCTTCATCCTCTGATGACAGTCAGATAACACAGCTGCTGATGCCCTTTGTCCTCATGTCCTTTTCAAGTGTCTGTCTGGTTCAATCGTCTCCGTAACTGCATGGCTTCATCAGAAGTGCCTGTAAGGCAATTAGGTCACATAGCCGCTGGTGTGTCCAGTGCCTGTGTTTCAGGCCAGATGATCAATGTCCTATTTGTCACAGTCACAAACTACATCAATGAGCTATTCAACATTAATGGATCCACACAGATACACTTACAGACAAGGACAGAGTGTGTTCTGTCAGTGTTACTCAGTAAGTGAAATGTGGTTATCGGGGAAATTCCAAACACTTAACATCCAACATCATCATTATTGTCGTGTGTGTGTGTGCTTAGTGATGTTTGCGTCAGGAGATGCATTTTTTTGATACCGTCTCCATAGTTTGTGTGTGATTTACTAATGAGATATTAATTTTGTGAGGTATAACCATAAATAAAAAAGGAAATATTGAGAAAAGTCTTAACATTGCTTTTATTTAAATTGAATGGTTGAAGATAATTCTGCTTTATTTAAATGTTTTGCAGCAACAAGCTAATTGCTAAGATTTAGGAATATGAGTTAACAATAAGTCATACATATTTTTACTGATATAACAGTTAGAAGCAACAAATAAGTGAGCACAGTTTTGTTATTACTAATGGGATGGATGGCCAAATGTACAAAAATTAGTCTGAATTTGTGAGAAAATGTATTTATCTATTTGTAATAAAAGAGCTCAACCCCAGTAGATATCCACTCCACTGAAGTATTACCAAGAAAGAAGTTCATTTCCTCTGAACTCCAACTCACTGGAAGAAGGCGGGGTCATCAGTAAAATCTTAATTTACATGAAAAATAACGTTCTTGCAAAGGAGTATAAACTAAAACAAAACAATAATTGCAAACAATTGATTTTTTAATGTAACAAACTTTAGTGTACCTCTCAATTTCCATGGTATCAGTGTGATTGCTAAAAGCCTTCACCATTATGTAGCACCATTATCTTTAACAGGTAAAACTGAGCCACATTTGTGAGTAAATGAATAAGTGTATACAGGGTTGTAGAGTAGTGTTCTGCTTCCTCCCCTGGTGCTGCATTAGCTCACTGTGACACTAATTTCCCCACACAGGCTAATGTTACACTGGTCGATGGTCATGAGGATGATGCACATTTCCGAATGTACAGAGTAAGAGGAACAGAGAGGGCTGGGCCCAGGAAAAGGAGTGGTATATGGATGGTCAATTACAAGAGGAGATAAAGAGGAAGAAGAACTGATGTTACAGAAAGCAAAAGATGTTCTGCCCCAGGGTGATTTATGAGTTATTGTCTAATTTCAGTTACCAGCTTGAAAAGCAAAAATTAGGACCTGGCTGATTGTTGAGTCAGCAGCAAACAGTTTTGCACCATAAAAACTGATGTGAAAATGTAAAGGTGTAGGTGACCATAGCTAGTTTGGTTGATTTTTCTTAATGAGTTGGGTACTCTTTCAAAAAAAAAAGGGTTGTTTTTTTTATTTCCACATAATTATGAATTGAGAAAGTTCATTACAGATGAAATATTTTTTTATCCAAAGTCAATTTGCCTGAACATGGCAGTAGCCTGCTTTCATATTCACTGACCCCATGTGTTCAAGATGCATATGGAGCTTCCCTGCTCAAGACTTGTTACATCAGTTTCATTCTTATTCATTTAATTTTGAATATTTTCTTATTGAATTGTTGAAAAGCCGTTTAACTCCCACATGATTAGGTACTTTCTGATGACAAAATGTGCTAAAATGATAAACCCACCAAGCTGATTAATGTCAATCTGCATTTCGCATATTTTGTGGTCACTGTTTAGACTCTAGGCTGTGACCTTTATTGCAGGTCATATCCTTCTCTCTGCCCTGTTTTCTGTGACCTCTTCTGTCTAATTAAGGTGAAAATGGCATAAAGCAAATGACAACCTCCCCCGCTGGCAAAATAATCCAGCCTTTTCTGAATATGCTTTTCAGACATTCATCTAACAAGAAAAAAATATAATGTCTCCAGGGAAATTACAGCAAAATTGAAGTTGTTAAATTTTCATGCAGTTAACATCAACTCGTGTGTTATGGTTATGTGTGTGTGTGCGTGTGGGTTGGTGCGCATGTGTGTGCATGCATATGTGTGTGTGTGAGTGTGTGTGGGTGTGTGTGTGTTTGAAGGTGAATCACTTTTTCAGTTGCAATTAACGAGCAACAATGACAGGGATTCCCCACCCACACAGCACCATTTAGATGTCAACTTAAGAGCAAATATTGAAACAGTGGTCTTGTCCTTTACATCATGAATGAGTCACCTGGACAACAATAACTCTCAGAGCATGGTACAGGTGAAGACAGAAGAGAGATAACAAATAAATTATGTTAAATAAATAATGTAAAGGTAAGCAGACGAGGCATTAGCAGCTATCCTGCAGAGAATGTGTGTTTCCACGGATGTGATGAGTCAACGACAGGAACTTAATTTCTCTAATCTGAATCCAAACCGTCTCAACTGTTGCAACGGATTGCGGTGTAAGGGCTTTTTGGCAGTTTAATGACCTTGTGGTTGCAGAAGATATAACTGAAAAGGCAAAGACTCTCCCCAACAGTTAAAGCCACACGGCATGACATGCTCACATTCAAATAGATGTTCATGTGTCAAAAAACGTTAGCTCATTAATTTCAAAGCAGTAAACGATTTAGGGCAGAACAAGTTTCAGGCCTTACAACCTGAAATCATTAAAGCTAAATGTTACACTGTGTTCTGAGACCTGTTTCTGACTTTTTCTCTCTGCTGTTTCGTCCTGGGCTTGTACATTTTTTTTTTTTTGCTGAAAACCGCCACTTTCTGTATCTGAAAATTACTCTAAAATCAAAATAATAAGCTTAAAGAAGCTACAATGCTCCATAGATCTGAGGGAAGCAGTAGAGTCAGGTGATAACTCTTCACAGTAATTACTGCCAAATCTTTAACATTATACATAATCATTGAACCAATATTTTCAATATAAAATATTCAATGCCATAAGATGCAAAGTTACAGAGGTTCTGGGAAGACTCACACAACATCACTCTACTCCTACTTCTTGTCTTAGTGAACACACACATGGAGGTACTACTCCCACCTATCACCCTCAGTAATATATTGCTTTGTAGAAAACAGTATTTTGCTACCACATGATGGACTGTCTTGAGTTATTCATGCTGCTGTGAGAAGCAATACGCCCCATTTTTCTCCTTATCTTCCCCTCTCTTTCTAACACACACACAAACATACCCAGATACACACTCCATGGTCTAATTACAAGCATTTCCGACACTGTGGTCCATCATCCCTCAACGACTATACCCATCCATCTCTTCTCTATCTCAGCTTCCCCTGCCCTCTCTTCCCCTTCCTCCTGCTCTTTCTTTCCATGTAATTTATACTTTATGCCTCTCTGGCTAGCTGCACCAACTTGCACAACACCCCCCCCCCCCCCCCCCCTGACTCCTCCTTTTTCCTTTCCTATTCCCCAGACAGACATTATCTGAAGGAATGGTGATTGATTTTCCTCAACCTATTTTCCTCCTCTGCACATCTTCCTAGGATTTTTCTCTGGTTTTCCATCTCCTCTTTCTCTCCCTTTTCTTTCTTCGTGGCTTATGAAAGGTCCCTTTTCCCAGATTAACCTGTCTGTCTCTCTTTCTAGCCTTAACATGTTTCTTTGCAGCCCCCTCTGTCTTCTCTCAGTAAGGCAGCAATGCTGATAAACAGTATGATGCAGGTCTTATTTTACTGCTGATGCTAAGTATCAGAGAACTCCCACAAGGTCTTTAATCCATATCAAGAGCCAGAGCAGTGTGACTTGTGTCAGAATGAAAACCTTGAGGTTAAAGTGTGCTTTTTTTGACACATAAAAGGAGGTCCTCTAAGCAAAAGTGCCATTAGTACACGTTTGTTGCCTTCCTAAAAGTCTCACTTTCTGTTCCCTCCTTCATCCCTCTTGCCTTCACTCAGCGGGGATCTGACTCCAAACGTCCATCAGCAAAAAAACTTAGCAAACACAATTCTCTCCCCTTCAGATAAAGTACTTATTTCAGGATGAAGCACTTCTGGAAACTTTGGCCCAGAACCAAAAATAGTATTCATACTTTAGCTGCCTCTGACAGATGAAAGAATCAGTGAAATATTTTATTAAAGGAATTTAAAGTTTCTCATTTTCTCCCTAAAAAGTTCCAGGCAAGGAGACTTTAAATACTTTGTCTACTCTTCATCCATCTTCTCTGCTCTTCCTGGGTCTTTTTTCCCCATTTTGTCAACCTTCCCTCCATCTGTATCCTCTCTTGCTCTTCACAGTTCCTCCTAATCCTCTCCTTTCCCTTTAGTCCCATTAGTTATCTCCTGATGGGTCATTAACTATTAAACACCAGATAGAGGGAACAGGAGAAGAGGGGCCTTCTGTAAGGTTTGTGTCTGGTTTGCAATAATAAATGGACATTAGGGAGATGACAATAGAGGGAGAGAAAGAGCAAGAGAGGAGGGTGGGACAGGTCTTCAGGGTCTCTTATTCTTTTCTGTAATAATATGTGGATATCAATCAGCAAAGAGAGGAAAGCAGTGCTGTTGCTATCTGTCCTCTGGGATAAGATGCCAATGTAAGTACAGAAAATGAGTGAGGAGAGACATAAAGTTCTCTTAAGTAACTAAGCAGGCTGTTTTTTCCCTGTGTGTTCTGTCTTCTGTAGAAAAGTAACTACTCCCTTCCAGGAAATCACCACTTGGCCTTCTCCTTCAGTCAAGCTTAAAAATGTTTTAGCCAGAAAATAAACCTTTGGATGAGTTCAGATGAGAATAACTCAGGCTATGATATAAAGTGAATTTATTGAATTTTGCTACCATCTAGTGGTGTGAATGATAAATAAAATGGTAATTTTCTTTATATACTATAGCAACTAATGTTTGTAAAGCACAGATTTGGAAAGAAAATGTTCAGCTGTACAAAAAATAACTTGAGATTCTCTGCCAGCTGAGTTAATCATTAATCCAGATTTTGATGTGTTTGTCACCAGACGGTGTGATGTTGGGAACTGAGGTGGACCTGCAGCGGATTGAAAATAGAGTTTTCGCCATGGAGACAGTGCTGAAGGCGTGGCTTCAAGAGCAAGGTGGAGAAAGGGAGCAACTCCATCTCCTGCTACCCAGCCCACTGGACAATCCCATTCCAGGTACAGATACTGAGCACAAACATGTCAGTTTATCCCTCTAATTTATCGGCACCATGGCTATGTGCATGATACAAGATACACAATATATTTATCATTATTGCACAACATGACATAATGTAAATTGTAGTCCCTTTATGCTTCCCCAAATGCCAAAAATGCTAATAAAAAGACCAATAATTAATGAGATACTAAAAAAAAAAAAAAAAAAAAAACTTTTTTAATGATTGAGTTTAAAGAATGAGTTAACAAGTGTCACAGCCTACTGAAAGAAGGTGCTCTGTAGGCTGGTGGTACCTGTGTTCTGTGTTTTCAGGTGATAGAGCAAAACTAGTTTGAGTATCGAATGTGCCCATAAGTGTGTAAGTGTTGTACAGACTGTGTTCATAGTGATCTTTTTAAGCTGCATAGTATGACAACAGTTAAAAATTACTTACAGTTACAAACCAATGCTAATTAACAGATGTCCTTTTCCAGGTAACCTACAGAGATAATTGACATATTACATTAGTATCCTCACACTTTTTTATGCCATTTATCACCCATGTAGTGTGTGTGAAGTGTGACATGCAAGAGCGTCTGATAAGCCCCGCACTCATTCCACTGAACCCCAACCTGGGTGTGAAGACCGAGAGCATTCGCGACTTCCTGCCTGTCAGTAAGGGATCAGCCAATCAGAGCCAACCGCCACAGAGACTAAAAGCAATCAAGTAAGAGACAGAAGTGTAGGAAAAGATTTTTACTATAGCGAGATACATCAAGAAGTCAGCTCCTTTTTATTTTCCACTCAGAATTGTACACATATCTCTTGAGCTTCAATTAAAAGAAATTTGCAAAAAACTTTTGCTGAAATTTGCATTTGCATTTCCTTTTTTCATGAAACCAGTTAAAATTTGATTTGATTCAAAATGAAGCATGAAATTGTCATTATACCACTCAGATTGTCACATGGCATTACTGTTGTTTTTTAAAATTGAGTTTAAAAGGGGCACAGTTGTTTCTCAAAAAAAAATACAAACAAAATCTGTGATTGTACATAAGATTCGCATACATTTTCTTTTACAAAGTTTACACCCTAAAGAGACTTTCAGGATATGATGTTCAGTCAGATTCATGCTTTCTTGTCTCCAAGATCTTTGGAGTTTGAAAGAGATCAAGCCTATGTGTATGTATGTGTTCATGTGCTAACGCTGCATCAGCCATCTGTGTAATCTTGTGTGTATTCAGTGAAACCCTGTCTGTCTATGAATGGCTCTATTCTGATAGCAGGGAGTAGTGGAATATTTCTTAGATGAAGCTCTCCCCTCTCACATCAGAGTCTGCTTTGTTCTGCTTGAGTCATCGGCTCTGGTCCTGGAAACCACTCAAAACATCGAGAGTTGAACAGAGCAATGGTTTAAAATGTACATCAGCACCACTCAAGCGATTTCTTTAAGTTTTTTTGTGAGGATTGTATTTCCTGACAGAAGCAACACCAAAGCATACTATGGCAAAGTGAATTCAAAGGATCAGAAATTGAAACTGTGCAGGTTTTGTTGATATTTTCGCATTTTGCATTTTGATGAGACCAAGCACCAACAATTGAATGTTTTTTGATTTATTTTCATTTCAATCCTGATCAATTGCAACTTAAATAGTCAGCTGTAATGTATTTTATCTGATCACTTAAGTATTTCAAAACAGGGTGATAACAGTAAAATCTTTCACAGTCTTGAGGCCAAATTGCATTTGTGTTGAAATGAACTAAGCACAATAAGTAAGCTAAATTGCAAAAGGCAGGAAGCTGAAACGATTACCCTTTTTAGTGTTTTAATGTTTCCATGTCTTTGTGAATGCATTTTTTTACATGCCTTTATAGATACTGACCGTGTTCTTAGTCGAATTTAGAGAACTCATTCACTACTGGTTGATAAGAAGTTAACATCTGGCTCATACTGGTATAAATAGCACTGCTATTCATGTGCTGTGGTCAGTGCGTCAAAAATACTCTCACACACTCATGGAGACAGAGCATCACATACACGGATGAGTTGTGCATTAACTACATGCTCACACGCTTCCTCCACTGATGATAGAAAGCAGACATTCAGGCCAAACCCAACTGAACAGTGTCTTTCTCTTCCCTGATTTGCATAAGTTTTGCATTTACGGGAGCTACATCATGGTGTAATGTGTTCCTGTATGTATGTATGTGTGTGTGTGTGTGTGTGTGTGTGTGTGATTGTGGTTTCACTACCTACCAGCCAGTCTTACAGTTAATGTGCTCTGTGGGTGTGTGTGTTTTACACACTGATGAGTCATGATTTACAGCAGCAGTATCTCTGTGTCTCTGTGACACTCTGTGTCTTTGCTCCTGTGGATTTATGAGTTTGCAAGAAGACAGTGTGCTACTCATGACATTGAAAGAGTTCAGAGGAGGAAGATTAAGTCATTTAGTCTTTTATGACATAAAATGATTTACAGTACAGTTTTAGCAGCCACAGAGAATATTTCCTTTGATAGGACACATTTGCTGCAGAGAAAATCGATATATATTGTGTCTTTCATTTGAGGTCTGCATGCTAATCAAGGTTGTACGTGTGTGTGTTTGTGTCCTAGGACTCTGCGTGCAGACGGTGTGTGTGAGAGTGTGTTGTATGGCCTGCCACTAGTGATCCGCCCCACCACCTGCTGGCAGCTGGACTGGGATGAAATGGAGACCAACCACAACTTGTTCCACGCTCTCTGCCACACACTCAGAGTGTGTGAACATGTTCATTATTTGTTCATCTTCCAATTTTAAAATAGAAATTTTATATTCAATCTGTAAAAATTGGCAAATCTTCAATCGCTCTAAATGGTTCAACATAGTTTCTGACAGTTTGTGTGGAAATTCTTTGGATGTGCAAACCATCTGTTGCATCAACTGTCCAGGCGGCTGGTCTCAGATGATCGTGCAGGTAAAGAAACCTGATGCTGTGGTCCTGGGCTGATGTGGTTACACGCTGTCTGCAGTTGTTAGGAAGGTTACATGTACACCTAAGTTCTCAGAAATGATACAGGAGACAACTGAATTGGACATCTCCTGCAGTCAGCATCCAAACTGTACACTTCCTCTTTCAACATGCATAGCATTGTTTTCTGATAAAACTGCACATTGAAGAGTGACCATTCGCAGCCTAGAACACACCTGTGCAATAATCACTATGTTTTTATCTGGAATTTTGATGTGCCTTGATATATCAAGATGCGGTGGTTGGATTATCTTGGCAAAGGATTTGTCACTTACCGAATTTACAAACTCATGCTCAAAATATGAAATAAAGAAACTGTTTTCATGCACTTCAGAGGCTTTAGATCTGTTACAGCTTCTGGAAAATGGGATCAAAAACAAGTGTTTATTTTGGTTGAGTGTTATTATTTTCATCACGCTCCTTCATCTTTTCTTTTTAGTTGGATCGACCTTCTGATGAATCTTAAGGTTACTTTTTGCAACTTGTAACATTCTCAGTACTCCTTCATGCAATACAAATGAATGAGGCTGTTTGATGTTTTTCTCTCTTCCAGAGTCGTGACTTGTTCCTGCTGCTGCAGGTGGAGCCCACTCTGAGGTCTACAGCTGGAGGCTCAGGTCCATATGTGTGTGTGTGTGTGTGTGTGTGTGTGTGTGTGTGTGTGTGGGTACTGGTGTGTGTGAGAAAGAATTTATCAGTCCTTTTGAGTGCATTCATACACCCTGTGTATGTCTGTGTGTTTCTGTGTACAACACAGGTGTGTGTTCTTACTATATCCTCCAGCCATCCCCGTCTCTCTCCCTCCTTCTGAAGCCTGTGGTCTCCAGAGAGTTGCTGCTGCCCTGCTCACTGCCCGTCCCAACTCAGGAACCTCCACCCGATACTGTGCAAACTGTGCAAGTAAGGTCACTTTTCCTCAACGTAAAAGGATCAAGAGATTTGCTTTAGACAACAATGTGTATGTTCATAGCAGAAATTGAATTTTGAGCTGATGAAAATCCACTCAAACCATTTTCCATTTTGCTATCAAGATTCTCAGTAAAGTAATCTTTTCTTCCCCTGCAGTGAAACTAATATATATATATATGGTAGAAGATGAAGCTGTAGAAAATCAAACATTGAAAAGTTTTAAAGTGCTTAGATGAAAATTTCATCCAAATTCAAGTTGGATCCAATTACAGATAAAAAAGATCAATCTCAGCTCTCATCTAGAACAGAGTGCACAATGAAACAGCACATTTTAATTAAAAAAAAAACACTAATTATAATTATCACATCACTATGCTATTATTTATATATTATTAAATCTTTTGCTTGTTTTTGCAAGTTTATCTAATGACTGAACCGGCAATGAACAGAAACATCTCTACTTTTCAACTACTTATGTCAGAAAAAATGTATGTTTATGTTTATTTTCTAATGACCTTGCTTGTTTGAAAATAAAACACAATAGTTCCTTAAAACTTTTTGTCCGAAGATGAAAAATTATTTTAAGTTTTAATTACATTCTATAAGTGAATAGTTGTATTGTGTGTAATTTCAGATAAGCTTAATATATGATTCGATTTCTACATCAGCACTATTTATATACCAGAGTGTAAAAAATCCCCACAAGCACAAGTTCATACATTTAAATGGTGCTGTTGTTTTCTGTCAGGCTTGTCTTACTCAGCTGGATGAGGAGTGTGTGTTCAGTCCTCTCTCTCTGAGCAGTAACCTGTATCAGCACCTCAGGAGTCGAGGTCTGCTCTCACAGCCACGGTACCCATACAGGTCAGATGCTACAAAGAATGTCAGTATGATGCAAATTAATCAATGCAACACCCCTGGATAATGTTACTGGACTGTACTCACTATTGAGATGTGAAACACCTGGAGGTCAGTGACATATGACAAAAAGAAAGACACTTTAAATGACTGAGGGTGACTTTAATGACCTAACAGAGAATAATTATAAGATAGTCAAGTTAAGTCAGTTGTAATATCACAGGTCACAAATTTGCCTGAAGAGGTTTTGCAGTCAGTACAGTATATGACACCTTCTATCCGTAACCTAGCTTGGGATAAAAAGTAACCCCTTATAATGGGAAAAATGGAAGAAACCTCAGAAAGATCAACGGAGGCCAGACATGCAATGGATTTTATATTTACAGAACAGACCAACATAGTAAAATGAAAGTAAAGTCAGTCATCATGACAATATTATGGACAGATGATAACCATATATGAAGGATATGGAACTTGGAGGAATGTTGAGTAACTTCTGGGTGCCACACAACTTCATCTCTAACAGAGAGATAAAGGCTGAGAAGATTATATTGATGATGGTAATTAAAACACATGAGGATGAAGATTGTGATAATGTAAGATTATGTGAACGGTAACTGATAGAGATAGTGATTTTTAGGGACAAAATGATGATTACAATGATGGTTGATTCCAGGCCTCAGCCAGCAGCAGCCCACAGAGACCACTGTCAACCACTAGAGGGCCCTAAAGCCACAGGCAGCAAACAGCCTCGGCAGGTAAACACAGGTTTTATGACACTGTAAAAGTCACAATATGCTGCTTGTAAACTGAACACATTATAAAGACTGGACTGAAGTTTGAAGACAACAGGAGTCAAGAGCCAATATGAAAACACAAAGCAGGAAGGATATTTCTATGAAAATCATCGAAGTTGTGTGTAGGAAGTGTGTGCTTCACTAGTGTGACTTCCTCTTCAGTTCTCACTTAACTATTTTCTAAACAGGTTCAGTACAGGAAACAAACGCTGGTTTAATAGGAAAAGGAGTTTAATGAATCGGGTGGAATATATCTGTGTGTCCTCAGGGACAAGTGTCAGAAATCCCCCATGACCTGAGCCTGCAGTGATGGGATATTACATCAAAATAGCTTAAATTATTTTTCTTAAGTAAAAGTACCAATAGCACCTGTACCCGCTCACAATGGAGCTGCTTCTGCTGCTTGTATACTGTCTAAGTAGTTTAGTCCATTAGTTAAAAAAGACAAGGGTCAGATTGTTCCAGAAGGTCACAGGACAAATGTAAAGGGATGTGAGACTGTTAAAGAGAAAAGAAGGAAGAGACATCCTGAAACAGTGTTTTGTTTTTGTTATTGTTTATTTTTGTTGTTTTACTATTGGATAATTTACAGTTAAAGTTAACAAAGAGCCACAGATTTCATAGTCGAAAAGGTTGTGAATTAGAAGGCAATATTTAACAAAGCTTTGTATTTTATCAGCACATCGTGTTTTTATGTGAAATCTTAATCTGTAAAGCAACTAGAAACTAAAGCTGTTTAAGTAAAAGGCAAAAAAAAGTTAAAAAGTACAATATCTTGTGTAGTAGAAGTATTAAATAGAATGGCACTTGAATAAATGTACTCAGTTTCATTTAAACACTGACTGTAACACAATAGACACATGTTCGCTGCAGTTAGCCTTGTTTTTTTGTATCAATACACGAAGAGGTTAGCTTATCTCACTGAGTGTATTTTACACGGGAACACTTCACTTTGTGAATCATTCTTTTGTTTTATTTTAGAGTTTTTATAGTGAGTCATAAGCGCTGATAACACATGCTGACATGCCATGACTGTGGTTTCATTCCATTGAACATTTTTTTACTGTCATTAGACAAATGTGAGTTTGTTGTGTATTTGTTACGTGATAAATTACTAAAATTGTCGATATTAGTAAGGTTTAGAGCCGATATTACTCACCTAGTATTTAAAATGTAATGAGTACTGTCCAGACTAAGATCCTGACATGCCTCTGTACTTTCAGTATAAGTCATTATAAATGTACTTCAATTACACACCAGTGATCATTTTTTTCAGAGTAGGTGTCTATATTTGCTGACAGTGTTTCACTTTGAAAGATCTTAACATTTCATTCTTGCTTGTATTATTACATCAGCTAAGGCCAACTGTGACCTGAGAGAGTGTATCTGTTGGCGGTGTGACTCATCAGGGTTGATAACACTGCTGACATGCAAATAGTTCACTACAGCAGCGAAAACTCAGAGAAAATGTTTGTCCGCTCTGCTTTTATATTGTTCTGTTCTGTGGCACAAACTTTTTATATTCACTTTGGTCTGCGGTGATTTTAATATAGCTTTAGCTTTTAACATTATGTTTGTATTTACCGCTGTTCATGTCTGCCCTCTTCTCACCTTTTTCCCCTCTGATTCTTTATCTCTCTTTTTTTTCCACCTCCCTCAGAGCCTCCTCCTCTTCAGTCTCCTTTTTCAGTCGTTCGTAACAAGAACTGGCAACTCAGACTTAAAGTCAACGTTGCCGATTTATTTTGTTGTTTAAAAATCAGCCAAAGTAGCATTTAGTGAGTGGTTTTAAAGCTTAGAAATACCCTGTTTTGTGAAATACAAAGAACGTGTGTGTTGTCTTCTGTCAGACTCTAAACCAGGGTCGCCATCTGGGATCAAACAGCAAGGTCAAAGCAACCGTGGCTCCGTTCCCCTCTTCCTCCTCCTCCTCCTCCTTCTCTTGCTCCCTGGCACCTCCTACTGCTAAGGCCTCTCGCCCGGCTCTGACGTTCCTCAGCAGTGGCAGCAGGCGAGGCCGACGGGCACCAGCCCCCACTCAGCAGGAGGAAGATGATAAGGATGAAGACGATGACTCCATGGTTACTCTATAAGAAAACGGAGGTGGGTGGTAGAAAGCGGGCAGAGGGAGCAGAACAGTTACAGGGAGGTAACAAAGAGAAAGCTGGTTAAATGCCTCTTCAACAAGTCATTTTTACACACACACACTTTGAAAATCCTCCTTAACCTTCACATCCAAGGACTTTACAGCAAGATACAGTACTGTTTAGTCAGCACACACACACACACAAACTCACACACATTTGACAATTTCCATTGTAAACTTTGTGAGTAATTAGGCAGCTCATAAAGACTTCAGCCTTTAGATGTATACAGTTTAGTGCTTCACTCTGGTGGTCACAGCTTCTCTTCATACTCCATTTCGTCCCTATTTATTCTCACCACACAAACAGTATTAGCTGCAGCTAAATTTAACAAGCCCCCTCTGCGTGCGAGTGTGTGAGAAAGGAAAGTTTCGACTCACTGCCATCTGTAGATCGCTGAGGCAGCAGAACTTCAAACTCCAATAACCGCAAACAATGAAAAGAGCAAGAGACAAGATGAAAAGAAGGGGAAACAGCAGAACAATGGAAGCCTGGAAGAGTAAAAAAAAGAGAAAAAGGAAGAAGGTTATGACAAATGACAGAAAAGAACAAAAGGTGGGTGGAATGGGAGATCAGAGGAAGATTAAAGGAAGTATAAAAAGCTTTTCTGCATGTGACACACACACACACAAGCACACATTAACTGTTAAAAAAAAAGTTAAAAGATTAGGATTCGGGCATAACAAAAAAGACATACAGCTATAGTATTATGGTATATAGCGACTTATAGACAAACACACACATGTGCACATTCCATTTTCATTTTGCCCTTAAGCCCCCGTCTGAACACAGCTTCACTGTTTTAATGAGACAGAGAATAAAGCAGCAGACAGAGGGGCCTCTCTGCTCTCCTTCACCCCCACAGCCTGCTCCCTCTCTGGGGGTTCAAACGCAGCACTTGGGGGGGCGGAAAGAGAACAGAGACGACAGAAAAGAGATAAAAGAAACACCGTATGTTCTTTATAACAGAACACGACACCCTAAAAAGGTTTGCGATGAAGAAAGTTTCCGTTCTGCGTGCGCTAGTTTTATTTAACCTCATCCTGTGACTTCACTGGTTGATTTCTGAATAAGATTATTTATGTACGCTTTCAATGACTAATGCTCATACGCACATATTGGTCAATTACACACCATCATCACTATTATTATTTTATTACACGTAAAGGAGGTTTGTCATCCACACACACACACACTGACTTAATCAGGCTTAATCAGTCTCCCGCCATTCCACCCCCTTATTGAACCTTATAACATTACATTGACCAGCCAGTGGCCAATGTCTTCATGACACTGTGATGTCACAGGACTTCCGCATTCATATGTTACATCCACAACGATCCTTTTGTCCCCAGAGAGAATTTGACCGGACCTCCAAAACTACCCACTGACATTTTACCCACTTCTCTCTCTCGCTCTCTCCATCCTTTCCCTTTTCCCTCTCACTCAGTACTTTCCCTTTTAATTCTCACAAGCTCAGAGCAGTTGAGTGAATGTGCGCGAGTTTCATACATTTGCTTAAATGGAACAACGGCAGCCTCTCTGTCTGCAAAAAGGTCAGAAGGCTAAAGCCAAAGTTCCTTTGTTTGACCCCGAGAACATCAGCCGCACTCCTCATTAAATGTCACAACTGTAAGAGGTTAATGGTGCATGAAACAGTCAACACAAGTGCTTCTTTTTGGGTTTGCAAATTCATTCAGTGTTGAATTTGACAGAAAGTATCGTTGTTGGTCATAAGATCCTTCTGGTTTTAGCAAGTTTTTGACCCATAGCAAATGTATTTTTTAAGTTCTCAGTTCTTTGTTTATTTTATCCCACCATTCAAACATACTTCTCTTTTAGTGTTCACTTGTACATGTTCCTGTTCAGTTTTCATGTTGTGACTGTTTTTAATGCATTTTTTGGATAATTAAATGAATTGATGCAGTTCGTTTATTCTATGAAAAAGGAATTTCAGCTGTTGCGTCATTTTATCATCTTCTACTCTTTTAAATATCTGTATTTAAATGTTTATTTATTTGTTCTCTCAGATTTGTGTTTTAAATGTTGTTTATGAGCTGAGGGTTAATAAATTGTCTTAAAATATTGGAGGGAGGATTTTTTGTGAGGTGAAGTCACCTCCAATACCCTGGAATGCTTTAAAAGAGGCCATCTAACCACTTATAACCTTTTACCACCCACAGTTCCACCTGCAGCAACCCCACACCATTTGAACTTTTAGTGGTTCCTGTTACATATATGTGAACATATAGTCTCTATCAGGAAGGGTGGTGTATTTATTGCCTCCTACAGGTTGCATCTGTGGTTAGTTTGTGCCAATTTCGCTGTTTAGCTGCTACAGTCCAGACACACAGTGTCATACAGCATGGCTTACTATGCAGTGAAACATTTTGCTCTGGAAAATAATATCTGAATAGTGCTTTTGCAGAGATAGTCATGAGAAGTTTTTTAGTGCAAGTCATTGCCGTTACTAGCACACAGTCAGCAGTGTTCACTTATCGAACAGGGCTAGATGATTGCAGAAGTTGCATCAGAGTCAGCTGGTGACATTTTTTATGTTGTCAATCCATCCATGCATGCATTGTTTTTAATACAGTTATTTTTTTTTGCCTCACAGTCAAATTAGTTTACCTCAGTCATGTACCAGGGATTTCAGAAAGCTGATTCGCATGAAGATAATGTTGCTTATCTTGCATAAAGATCAAACAGGTGCAGCAGCAACACACAGCTTTTTGTCAGTTGTTGATTTGTCTAACGGTGCCCTCAAAATGATGATCAGCAGAAAAAAGTTGGAGTGAAGTGATGGACTCATGCTGAGCACAGACTGAACGATCACTCAAAACTCTACAGGAGACAGTTTGTCTCCTACTTTTTAGGTTTTGATTCATCGTTTCCTGAGGGTGGAGAGGTGACCTTTTGCTGCACCATTTTGTCTCATTTTGCAGAGAGTGAATACATGTATCTGTATCTCAGTCAGGACACTCTTCTGTTATGGTTCCACTTTTACCTCATGGAGTTCTGTAGTTTTGTTCATAGATTTGTTGGCTTCCTGTTTCTTAAACTTGAAGCATTTGGTGCAGTTTACAGCAACATTTTGCCATTTCCGAGCTACTTTTTTTCCATTCTTATTTCTTTTTTAAACTTTATGATCTGCCTTGTTTAAGAAGCAATAGTATTCTTCCATGTCTCACTAGTTTCTATATATATAAGTCAGGATAATATTAGTGCTGTGACTTCCTGCTTGACTCTCGATGTACCATTTCCTTTTCTGCAATCTGCAAAAAAAAAAAATACAAACTGTCACAAACTGTCTTTCCTGTCATTGTCCTGACCGGGCTGAGGACTCTGATGTGTAAGCAGATGAACAGAGCAGGAACACACACACACACACACACACACACACACACAAGTCACATTTCTTGTAAAGGTTACTGGCAAACAATAATCAAGTCTCTCATAATCAGAGCTGAGAGAGAACAGAAAGAGGAAGGGCATCTCTGTGAGGAGGAAGTGAGGAGGCTACAGGACCTGAACTTCAATCCTACAGACAGAAAATCTGTAATGTCTGCACTCCTACACGAGTCTAGAAATACCTGAAAATCTGAGACATAAATATGAATATAAATCACACTGAAAATCAGCTCCAATCACCAAATCTGGTCGAGAAAAATAAAAAAGTATGAAACTATTCATTTAGTTTGGTGTGAGAAAACTTTTTTCTTATTGCCTTACAGACTTTTTTTGGTTAAGCAGGTCACAGATGCATAAAAATCACTCCTTCTTTCCTCTTGACATTCATATATTTTGCATAGGATTCCCTTTTTCAAGGCAGCCACAATCTGAATGAGAGACTGTCATTTCCTTCAGATTACGCTGAGAACTGAGAGAGAATGAATGAAACTCACTTTCAGACCTGTATGACTGAATGGGTTTGCCCACGCACAGCTAAAAATAAAAGCTGGTGGTCTACAGAGTCAAAGACAAAAGGAAATTGGACAGTTTCAGGTGTGTCTTGTAAGACATGCTCAAGAGAAAGGTTGCATTCTTTATGTACCACAAGCTTAAAACAGAATGAGGAAATGCAGCTGAGTTTCAGCTTGAGGAGGTTTTATATTAAGAAGTGCAGCTGACAGGTGTTACCTTATTACAAGATTAGAGACTGGCTGTATTGTTTGCAGTGAAAATGCTGAGCTTAGTTTGCAGTTCTTAATTTTTAAGGAAGTGCACTGACAAATAATTTTTCGGACAATGACCTTTCTCTGTTCACACGTGGGCTCAATGGTTTGTTTCCCAGCCACAGTATTCGGGTGCTAGCAGAGCAAAGTCTGGGCTAAGTGATTTGGATGTTTGCGTTCACACAAACACTCCTTACAGTCCTGTCCTGAAAATTCAAGGGTAAGGGTGAATGTGGGGAACAGTTTGGTTTACATTAAAGCAGCACCAATCAACATTTCTTTACTAAAAATGACTTAAAGATAACTGTGTAACATGAAAAGTGTCATGTGTGGTTAGTTATGAACCCATAAAGAATTATCAACTGACTCTGCAGCTCTTCTTACCTCTGCAGAGCACTTTAGCATCTTTTAGCTCATTGTTTTCGCTCTGTAACATACAACTTAACTGTTAGGATTCACTCTTGCTGCTCTCTTCTTTTTTTTCTCTCAGTCTTTTATAATTTTCTTAAGATTTGTTGCCCAGCATGTAAACACAGGCCAGCCTCCACAAAAACATCCTGTTAGTGTGAAGCCTAATTTCAGTGCCTCTTGTCGTGGGACTGATCCTCTTCTCTTTCTGTAAGTCTGACGTTACCTCTAGAAAAAAGAGAGAGAGAGAGAGAGAGAGAGCGAGAGACCATCGTGGGAACAAGACAGTCACACAATGTTGAGGACGGACAGATGAGGACAAGAGCACTATGACCCACATTACATTGTAGTGGAAAGTTGTGTGCAGTTTGTGTATGAGATAGGTCTACATGCAGATATGCAAAAACACAATGACCTAGAACCCTCAAAAAAAACTTTGGTGGCCAAAAATAGCACAATGTGGCTGGAGACGACACACACCAACACGCCTACACAAGCAGGTCAATTTGTGTCTGACATGTTAAAGTAAATTAATCTGTGACAACTTTTTTGATCCAGTGTTTGGGCTCATTTTGTGTCGTTTCTTGCAGCAAAGCAATTAAGAGCTTCCCTTTTGTCTTTAAAGTTCTCTAAAAAGTTTTTAAAAAACCCCACAGAAGTTGATCTAAATCACAAACTGAAGACTCTTACATGCTTTCAGTGTGAGGTTACAAACCTTGTGTGCACGCACTTGCTCAAGAATGCACACAAGGTGATATTGCAGCAGTGGTGGACCACATTAAGACATACTTTCACACCGACATACTATAAACTAAACAGACTTGACAGCAGCAGAGCTGTGGATTTCTGACAAACATGCTAGCCTTCAGTTTTCACACACAAACACACACATTCATGGGTAGATCAGGCAGTCAGTTGAGCTGTTTTGCAGAAGTGTGAAAGGTCAAAGCAGATGAGGAGAGAAAGGAAGAAGAGGAGGTGGCAGAAAGAAATCTATCACAAGAACAAGATCTGAGGTTGGAAGGCTGTACCACATTAGTTTTTACAAGCTTTTAATCTGTCAGTATATTCGGCCAATTAGTAATACTACCAAACGACTGTTATTTAACAAGCAAACCTGGAATCAGACTAAGAAGGTCTTTTGCATGAAGGGAAATGTAGGATCCAGTGTTTTAGGAGTGTTTTAACACATATTGAACTAAGTACTGATTAATCCAGCCTTGATATTGGCCTTTTTGTTCAAGAAAAAGTTTGAGAAGTTTGCTACCATCTGTCTGACCGTTCAAGCTGCAACCAGAAGACAGTTGGCTTAGCTTAGCATAAGGACTAGAAATGGGGGAAACACTTAACATATTTTATCATTTATTCCGTACAAAATCGTCAAAAACAAAACATGTTGTGATTTTGAGGACTGATTATACGTGGCGCTATTTCTTGCCTGAATGCAGTTACTTCCTGGAGAGTTCATTGGTTTCTCAACAACTTAGCGTTTTACAACAAGGCAGCAGCCAGACAATTTTTTTTGATATAACCCAGACTTAATGCTGAGCTATGCCAATTTGCTGCTGGCTTACACCAAGGCTTAAATTAAATTTACAGAAATGAGAGTAGTATTGATTTTCTCTTTTAACTCTCATCATATGTGTATTCTAAAAATGTCAAAACTATTCCTTTAATACTTGTTATATATATTGGACTGCATAACTCAACAAAACTGGGGCCTTATTTGGTCTTCTGTTGGTTTTCTTACTACCACAGAAAATCTGATTAGTCTAAAAATGTTTAAAAGTAATCTGCTTTTATGTTATTAAAACAAAATAAATAGCATTTTGGTCCAGAATTGTATTAAAATTGCTTGAGCTCCCTGCCAATCTGCTCAAATGTTCCAATTCACAGTCAGCACAGTAAGTTGACTTTTACTTCTATATGGTGCACGTCAACTACATATTTACAGTCAGAAATATTCACATTACTGCCACTGAAATATGCAGTCAGAGCCATGGTTTCACTCACCTCTAAACACACACTTTATGATCAAAGTCCTCTACAGACACACATATTCACACACTAACTGTAAATATGTAAACAGCTTCTGTTTGTTATTCCAATGAGGAAGTGTTGAACCGTATTAAAGAAGCAAATGTTGACAACATGAAAACAGTACCATGTTCTATTTGCATAGTGTGTGTGTGTGTGCGTGTGTGTGTGTACCATGCTTCACCCATTGAGTTTACCCAGAGTTTAATGAGAAAAACAGAAGTATGTTGTTGCTCTTTCTCTGTTTTTCTTCCCCGACTCTCAGAGAGAGCAGGGGAGGTGGGGAGCCGAGTTAGGAAATTTACCCTCAAAATGTAATCCAGTTACTTTCAGAGGACTTTCCTGTCCAGAAAATAGTCCAGAAGCAGGTGGAGAAATAGAGAAAAAAGGGATAAGCAGGGATGACAGGGATAAAGAGCAGCGCAGAAGTGACGGGAACAGTCTGAACAGTCTGTACCTGTTATGCAAGCGATCCAGACACAGACAGGTTCATCCAGCAAACATTCATCATGTCAGCATCTTTTTCATCTCTTTTCTCACTTCTTTAAGTCCTTTTCTTTGCACACTTTTTTTTCATCCTCAGCTGGGGATAAACTCCCATATGTTCTCCTTTCTCTGCAGCATTCTTCAACATTCAATTAGCCGTCTCTTTCCCATTTTTCCATCTTGTTTTCTTGCCCTCCTCTCACGCTATCTCCCTGCAGTTAAAATGCACAGCGTGTCCGACACAAACCAGCCACCATTTACTGTCACCAGAGTAACCAAACAACGGTATTAATGCAGAGAGGGTAAAAGGAAGGAAGAAAAGACAAGAAAGAAAGAAAGTCTTTGTTTCTTTTTTGGGGGGCTCACTTTAACGGTGTGATTAAGTGGTTGGAAACGGACTGAAATAACAAAAACAGAGCGTGGCAGAGGGAGGGAAGTGGAGGATGAGGTCAGACTGTTTTACTGTCGTGTTTGGTCCAGAACAGAAAGTCTTTGAAACACTAAAAACTGTGTCTGATTGGCTCCTGATGGGACAAACACACTGAGGGGAAGTAGCAGCAATTAGGGGACTTCTCCTGTTCACAAATCCACTTCTGAGAAATATTTTGAGTTTTTGGAGCCATTTTTATTATTAGTTATATTTAAAGACAGCACAGCTGTTTCTGACAAATTCATACACACACTGACACATTTCAGGGAATTGTTTAGTTTCATATTTTGTTTTTCTGTACAAAGAAACATAGAGCATTTAAATATTTTCTTGTGCAGGAAGTCACCTCTGTAATCTAAAAGCCATATGAGCACCATTTGACCCTATGACCCTTTTACAACCCTTTTATGACCCATTTTGACCTTTTTCCGAGACCCAAATCAGGGTCTTAAGGTCCCAACTTATCAGGCTTCCCCCTTGACAGTGACATCAGTGGGCTTTTTTTTTTATTTAATAAAGATTCACAAACATCTTACATTAGTTGTCTGGGTTGAAAATATTTTAAATCTCTGTGTTTCACTGAGATTCAAGATGATAAATCAGCCCAGAAAACACCAACAGAAAAAGATCCACTCCTTTTGGTAGAGTCCAAGCTTCAAAACTCCAAACTTATCAAACACTGGCTGTTTTAAGAAGAGTAAAGTGAATTTTAGCAAGCTTTTGAAATGTCACAAAAAAACAGAAAAATGTGAATCAGGCACAGGTGTACACCAGGTTTCCATCATGTGATGTAAGCAGTATCGGGTATATCAGGCTCGGCTGTAATAAACAGAGTAGAAGACATGGAGGTTGTGAACTGCAAACAAAACCAGTTGTTTGCCAACCAATATTAAACATAAAAGAAATAGAAAGACACAAAAACAGTTGCCTGGGCTACAGCGGTCAAGAAAATTATTGTTTATGCGTTGGGGGAATATTGAAGAGGACAGTGGAAACAGATTCTCCCTCTTCTTTCAGAGTGGATCCAGCTGATCAGTTATGAGAGTCAAATGTTTGCCACATTGAAACATTGTAAGGAAAGGTTTCTCCCCTTACTCTTTCTTTTTTTAAAAAGGCAAAAACCACCTTAAGCTTGCATAAAACAGCTGTTTTCCGATTGCAGTTTTCATCAACTTTTTTTGAACGCGATACTTACAAATGCGCATAAAAATACTCAATGGAAATATGAATAATAACTCCTCACTGTCACATCGTCTCACGCTGCAGAGAAACACAAAAGCGCCAGTGCAAAAACATGTTTCCCAGTCACTTCATAAGCATGGCAACCATTTTATAAGAAAAGAGCCAAGCCACGCTCTCAGCTTGTTAAAGCCTGCAGGCCGAGCTCCTTCTGGCAAATCCAGAACGGTTTCTGTGTGTGTGAGTGTGTGCATGCGTGTGTGTGTGTTCAAGTGAAGTGGCTGGCTCCAACCACACTGTGGATTGGTACTTCAATTATGGGTTTTGACCATGCAAACACTCACTTTCTTTCTCAAACACACACAGACACAGAGGGTGGCCCTACAATAGTTGCACTTCATGTTTTAAAATGAAGTCATAACTGGATTTTCTCACATTTATGAGCTGATAATGAATCGATTGTCTCAAACAATTACTGTAGTCCACAGATGGAAGGAAAGTGCTTGGTCCTTCCAGAAACTGCAAGGACAAAAGCTTTCAACCAAAAGCTTTGCTCTCAGCCTCTTCGCAAAGGGATGAACATTTTATTTCAGTCCTTGTATAGAAAAGAATGTCAAACATCTCCCAAGTTGTCATAGATGATATCAGGTGATCTCAGTGGTGCCTGCTGGCTGTACCAAGAGTTAGTAGACGGTGGTTTCTGTTTAGACACATTGCTGTACAGCTCTCTGCCTCTTCCTACTCCCCAAATGTTGTTGTTGTTGTTAGCATTACTGCCAGGTCCTCCATGTTTCCCAGGAGGCAGTGGCACCGGTTCCTTCCTTCCAAAAGCGTTCCTGACCGGCTTGGGTGCGGTGACAGGTTTGGGCCACTTCGGAGCTGGGGGTTGCTGTGAGCCACGGTTCGGTCCCGACTGCGGAGGAGAGTGTCTGTGGGGCTCTGACAGCTTACTGTGGGCTGGAGTGTTGTAAAATCCTTCCTGACCTGCTGGGGCCCCCAGATCTTCCTGCCTCTTCTGGACGTGGGGCTCCAAACAGGCCTCGTCATAAATACTCATGCCTGAGCCAGCGCTTCCTTTGGCACAACCCTCTGGTTCATCATATATGTGCTCTGGAGTAGAAGCAGGAGATGACGAGGCCCCTTCTGCTTGACCTCCTGGTGGTCGCCTGTTAGCAGCCACTCCTCTTCCTGCTCCTCTTCCTCCCCCTGCAGCCCCGTTTAGACTTAGCGCACTCGTTTTCTGGTTCACCTCCAGGGTGATCCGGTCATACACGTGTGAGTACAAGTCTGGTGGCTTCCTGTGGTTTACGCCTGCATCTCCTTGGGCACCAACTCCCAAGGCATCCTCCCCCACTGGTCGGAGGCGTGGATTGGGCACTGGAGGGGGAGACAGGCTGCTGGTTTGGCTCTGACCCTTGATGCTGTCCACTGGGTCAGAGTATAAACACTCAGAGGCAGCCAGAGGGAGGCGGACCGAATCTACTGGCTCAGAATAAAAACCTGCATGTTCATCTGCTGAGGAAGCACCTTTTGCTGCTACCAGCCCCCTATGAGTCCTCGGAGGGGTCCCCACTCCTCCCACGCCCCCCAACACACCTGGTGGTTCTGGCAAGACCCTCCCTTTGTGTCCTCCTGCCGCTCCTTGCCCCCTTCCCATTCCTCCTCCATCCCCACCCTCTCTCCTGCCGAGCACACCGTCAGCCGAGCCCGGTTTGCTGCCGCCTGAATCGCCGTCTGCCTCCCGACTGCTGCAGCTGCTGCTGTCTCCACTTCCCGCCGTCATGCCACCCAAACCAGCATTACGTATTTGCTGCAGTGACAGAGGGGCATCCGGGTCGAAATTGATGGGGCAGCTGAGGTGACGCTCCTCAGCCAGCGCCTTCTGCGACTGGATGGCTTGGTCCACCAGCGTGAAGATCTCATTGCCTTGTTTGGTCTCGAAGGTGAAGTTCCCAGGTCCAGAGTCACAGCGGCGGCCTGCCTCAAACGAAAACATCAGCTAGAGAAAGAAAGGATAGAAAGAAAAAGGAAATTATTTAAATGTCGTTATCTTTTAAGTGAAAGTTAACTGGCTGACCAAAGAAAAACAGAGAGACATCTGATTAAATGCCAAAATATGACTGAAGTAATGGAAGCCAGTCATGGAAGTCCCTGCTCTTGTTTTCCAGTCATCACTCATTTATTACTTTATTGGCACTGAAGGGATGCTTGCCTTCTGTTTCCAATGAACTTTATGTTTCAGTTTGCTCAGCAAGTCTATTTTTTTTTTATTTACTGCTTCTATGGATTAATTCTATTATATAAACAAATACTTTCTCTCCTTTCATTTTTTATCACAAATGCAGACATTAAGACTTTCACATGCAGACCAATTTGGCACATCCTGTTTTTATCTTTTTCCTACTTATCAAATTAGTGCTGTCTTTGCACATACATGAATAAAAATATGCAGACAAAACAGACAGGCACTTTAAAGGTCAGAGTTATTTTTAAATCTTGGCCAGCCACAGACTTTAAAAGAAAATGTATTCTGTAACCACACATACAAACACACTTGCTAAAAATTATGTTCTCACTTTGTAGTGACGCTAAAGGAAGCTCAGACTTAAATTTAACACACCAAACTTCCTTCCGTCATTTTTGATTGCTTAAGAGAAACTTTCTTTCCTCATTAGAACCTGTACCCACCCGGTCTCGCCCATATCTCCTCAATAGCTTGTAAGGCCACACCATGACTTTCCTCTTGGTTTTTGGCTCCTTTAAGATTAAGACATCGTTTTCTGCTTTCAGCCAATAGCTTCCTGATAGGCCGCAGCGCTCGGATGCCTCAGTACGCTGAACGCTCACCCAAAATTCGTTCACTGCCAGGAGAACACAGGAGAGATGTTTTCTGTTCTGCAATATTTTCTTGGAGTCATTTCATGAATGATCATGACCTGGACTAGACTGTTTTGTGTCCTTACCCTCCTCTCTAGAATAGTAGATGAGGTTTTCAGACATCTGCAGGCCCTGCGACCCTCCATTAGAGTCTGCAGCAGTGCTGCTGCTTCCACTTCCTCCCTTTGGACACACACACACACACAGAGTAACATTTACAGTCAGCCAACTGAGAAAGATGCCAAATTAGGATTTTTTATAGAATGTTCTTCCATGTTAACTAAAGGAGTGTGCTTTTATTTCATTTATATGTTATAATTTAAAGCCTGCAAAAGTAAAGGAAATCTATAGAAAATGGAAGGTTTCCAGTACGACCACCGGAGGGACAGAACAGACAGAGAATCATAGAATTAAAAGAGAAAAAAATAAAAGCAGTAGAGGGGCTGAGTAAGCAACAGAATGAAGCAGATGAAGTCTTCCATCTTGAAAAACTTCCTCTGGCTTTCCCCTCTGTTCATATGTGTAATGTGACATGTTAATGTTTGTTTGTGTGAAAGCTTTTGCTTGCGTAGACACTCCAGGGGAATGTGGGAAATTTTGGAAACTTATACACACAAACAGGAAAGAATCAAGCTGCAGTTTCAGTTGCAAGCTAAATTTTACGCTGCAGTCATCTTTATTATAAATAGCTTGGTCGGTTTAACAGTAAGAGCAGAAAACATTAAGAAAACTTGTGACCATGTGTGCACTGGTTCTGGTTGATACACATTCAATAGGAGAGTAAAAGTGCCACCTGAAATGCGATGTCACACATGGTATCCATCCAGTCTTTGGCAGTGTTTTTCTCAGCAGCAAACACATGCGTCTTGTCATTGGTCTCCACGCAGAATGCTGACATGTTTTCTTTGGGACAGCTTTCCGTCAGAGCCGGCAGGATGGAAATGCACTCAGACAAGCGTATGATCTTTTTGTCAAGCTTCCTGGTTTTCTCATTGGACCCGCTTCCAGAGCCTCCACCAGCCCCACCACCTCCGCCAGAGGGCGAGTCGAAGAACTCAAGGCGGGCAATGCCATTCTGGCTAGCGGGGTAAAGGACAAACCAGTTCTTCTTCCATTTCTAATGAGTGGAGAAGAGGGAAAAGTTATAGAGGAGACAATCAAAAGAGGCGCTAATCACAATTGATAACAATAAAACAGATGTGAAATGTGTCTCTTGAAGAGATGACCCACAGATAAATATTAATTGATCAACATACAACAACTACCAGCAGGGAAGCAGCTAATTGCCAGTTTTTTTCAGAGATTTTCAGCTCTTAAAAACAGCCCAAATGAAATAATGTGCCTGCTCTTAATTTGGTCTGACAAATGTATTTGGAGTGGGTGTAAAGAAATTTCAAATATTTCTAAATGTTAAAAAACATGATGTAGACAAAATGAAAAACGCAGAACTAACCTTAACCCTGCAACACAAACACTCAAGTAATTTTTTAGCTCTCAACATTTTCAGCTTAACAAAAGGCAGCAATTGCGATCATTTTTTGATTTGATATCTACATAGTGTCAGTCGGTAGTTACATGCAACGTTAAGTATGTTGTGAACTTTCTATAAAATAACCCAAAGACGACAGTGGAGCAGCAGTCAACAGTAGCAAAAAACTGACTGACCAACACACTGCAGCACTGAACAATTGAGTCTTTGCATTATTTCATACTATCTTTGGAAATCCAAATGTAGTGTTTATCATCGATAATTATTTTTATCAACAGATCATAGAGTTGTTATAGATATATATAATAAACCGTTTAGAGACAATGATATTAATCAGACAAAATAATCTGATTGACATGAGCTGTGACACTGTTACAAAAAATGTTAGTACACTTTTC
>JAPZDV010000016.1:5426476-5439350 GCA_029814665.1 Acanthurus lineatus
AAAGCCCGACCACACAACACAGGGGTTTTTTGAAAAAACAAAAAAAAAATGCCTCTTCCTTTTTTGCATCACACATCTGTCATTCTCACATCTGCCTGGGGGGGCGAACAATCTCTATGTGGTCTATATAGACGGAGATGGGGAAACACAAAATGAAGAGTTTGCCACAAAAAGTAAAAAATGGGCGAAGAGAGGAGTTGAGAATGTTAGCAGTTGAATGCCACAGAAGCTGTGAGTCAAAATGATATTTCCGGGTTTTTCTCTTACTTCTACTGTGCTGACTGAGGCTTAACGTAGGATGCATGTGGTGATAAATCTAAGGCATTTTGACTCAGACCTGCTGTGCACACCATTTTTTCCTCTACTATCAATCAGCAGCAGTGGACCAGAGTTACAGCATTAGTCATCACCTCTTTTAGAGAAAGGAACAATTTCCCCCCCAAAATCATAACAGGTACTGTGTACTGAGAGTGCAACTAACAAGTATCCAAAGTCAAATATAACTACAAAATACTATCACATTTAAAAAATCTCAAACAGTTGGATCAGCAGTTTAGAATACATCTGTGGAGTTATTTTGAAATTAGATAAGTCACCTTTCTAACAGAGCAACTCTCAGTGTGCGTAAGTTAGTTTCTACTTCAAATATGAAGAAAAACGCAGTGTTTGAAGCTGTTTTTTACTACAACAGAAGTCATCTGCTATGTTTCTTGGTATTTTGTTAGTGCAAAAAAAGGAGATAAGAAGAAAGTCAAATTTAAAGCTTCACTAAATGTGTTCCATGACTGTTATTGGTGTAGTTCACACAATTAAATTATTCTATTTTGTTCGATACTGACTCAAATACTAAAAAAATACATGACAGGTTGTGGGATTTTAGAGCTTTTGGAGGCAACAGGTTAAAAATATCACCAGGTCCAAATTAGGTAACAGGTGCATCATCTGCGTGTGAGACCAGCAGTTAGGAAACAGCAGCTAACAATGATCTCTTCCTCCACAGGGACAAAAAAAGGACATGACCAAACACCGTGACACACAATACTGAACAATAAGATGCACAGCAAGTGTGTAAGACCCCAGATGTTCAGCGCTAAAAATGGACATAATGACACACTAAATGTAAGATTACGTGCAATCATTACAGAAACTAATATACATGTCATTATGGTAAAGCTGCATGATACAACAGAACTCAACACATGTTTGGGAAGTCCCTATTATCCCCCGTACCCTCTGGACATGCCTGTGTTTGGCTACCCCGCATCACGCTATGCCTCATCTCTGCCACATTTCTCCACAGAGTGTATGAGTGTGTTTTCCCCTGCATTCACTCAGCAAGGCGGAAGCTGCCTGACAGTAAGAGATCTGAGCTTGTAACAGGAAGGTCAGTGGATTAAAAATCCTTCAACCGGCGGGGAAAATCTGGCTTTTCTCTTCTATTCAAGCATCCCAGTAAGACGTGACAGGGACATGACAGAAGGACAGTGACCTAGCATGCAAAATACTGCGTGCCTGAAACTGAAGCAAGTGTGTTGATTAGAATTTCAATGGAAAATGAATTATTAAGAATACAAAGCATAAAAAAACAAATGTATTTTTAGTCTTTGAATGCATGATAACACAGCCTTTTAAGGGTGTCTGTGTTGCCATTTTTATTTGCATATCTGCTGCGATAAATGCAGGCCGATTTTGTCAGCCTGCCAGTATTTTTGTTGGGCTCTTACAGCAAACGTTGGCTTTGTCAATGGTGGAAGACATGTTCCCATGCTTTTGCTTAAAGAAAAGTAGCGATGCAAGACAGCAAAATACCCTGTATCAGAATGAGTGTATGTAGAAAAACCAGCTTATTAGTGATACATTTTAAAGTATATTATTGGATAATTGATTTAATTTTAAAGTAGCAGTTTTCTGTTGCAGCTGTGAAATTAAACACTGTTACATACATATCTTGTGTTTTGTATGTAACTCTTAATCTGCAGAGAAATAATAACAAATAAATTAATGTAATGGAGTAAAGGTAGAATATTTCATTCTTACATGTAGTTAAGAGGTAAGAAGTTAAATGTAGAAGTAGAAGTCAAAGTATAAAGTTGCATACAATGAAAATAATGTTGGAGTACCTCAAAATACACAGCACTATCATTCACAGCATTTAAATAAGAGGAAAGTGAGTCGCTCTAAAAGTGTAATTATAGTATTTGCATGATGGGCCTGATATGACCGTAACCACAGTAACTATGTGCTGCATAATCAAACATTTAATGCTCATTGAAATTTAACAGACTCAGCTGCAAAGACAGTGTCATAAACACTGAAAGTGAAATCTTCCAAGAACAGAAATGAGGGGAAAAAAAATCACAAACATAGAAGTGCAAGGTTACATGAAAGCAAACTTTATCCACTCCTAACTCACACACTAGCACACACACACACCAGGTTTCATAAGCTGAGGCATGCACATGTGCATGCATGCACTTCAACCCATTACAATTAACTGCCAAAAAAAGGACAGGAAATGTGTGGGATTGTTATTACCCAGGATTCTCTATGCTTCCTTTTTCTGCATCCAGGTGTTTTTCAGTGTATGTGTGTATGTACATATGTGTATGTGCATCTGTTTGTGCTGTTTTTATGACTCTCATGGTGCATTCTGGACCATCTGTTGCTGTTCAGCAGCGCATGCACACACACACACACACAGGACTCAAAAAATACATGAACAGGGTGTGAAACATTAACCTTTGTTGCAATATGGTCCTACAGTGTGTGTGTGCGTGTGTGTGTCAAATAGTTGCTCCATATAAGGCAACAGACCGTTATCAGCCACTAATACACTGAGTGGAAATTATGCAAAAGGGTCCTGACAGAGAGGCAGAGAAACTTCCTCACTACTGTCCTGTTCACGAGAACACAGCATAATCTGTCATCAGGCAAGTATGTATGTGTACTTGCAGTATGTGAACTTGCAGTATGTGTGTGTGCATGGTCTTTTGTGTCACACTTGCCTGCATGTTAGCTGTCCCTTCTTAGAAATGGACATTATTAGGAAAGGCAAAAACTTGCCTTTTTTAAAAAAAAAGCTGTTTTTCTAATCAGTATTCTAATAAGTATTCTCTCTGTGAGTGACTTACAGTATTAGCTGAATTAGGCTAGTATAAGACATCAAACTACTCAAATGGAGCTATGTGCCCTTAAAGAACTGCAACACACTATTTTTTCCTTCTCTGTATGTTATAAACATAAAAGTCCTTTATAAAGGAACTACAAGGAACATTTTGTGATATTTTTGGCATAGCCCGTGGTTGCATGAGCACCACTATCTCCTGAGGATCTTAATCAATGTACGTATCTCTTTGCATCTATGAAAGGTAGATAAACCTTGATAGCTAGACACCCATGGATGTATTATGAGAATTATTATACTTATAATATATCCATGTAGTCACCTCATTTCATCCTAAGCACTCTTCCATTAAATAAGTGTCCCTTTTCATAAAAGAAAAAAATGATATACAGTTGTAGAAATGACCAATCCTCTTGCCGATGATGTTGCTTGCTTATGTAGGGCATATTTATGGATCACATTTAGATTCATACTCTCATAACAAGTGAAAGTTAAATCCTTTTTGTATGTTTCATGCAGAATAAATGCAAGAAATTATGTTTATTTGGCATCATAAAATCTCTAGTGGTCTTTATGACTTCAAGATGCTGTTTTAACATGTATTCAAAGAGTCATTTAATTTAGTAACTGTTTTAATTTTATTTACTTTTTATTATTATTTCAACAGAAATGTGTTTTTATGCTGTGTAAATGCTCAAAAACAGGATCCTTTCCATATTTCATGTTGCATTTAGCTAAACCGCTGGACCATGTTCCCACTGGCCACAGACAGACCTTAATGATACATGCAGGAGAAGTGTGTGTAGTTCAGTGTGTGTGTGAGTTTAAGAGAGTAAAAGTATGTTTGTGTATCAGTGTGTGTCTTTCCTCTATAATGTTTTAGCAAAGGGAGGAGTGAAGGAAGACAGAAGGAAGCAATGTGACTGTGTTTATGTGTGAAGTATGTGTGTGTTTTATTTATGTAAGAGATGGAGAGAATGAGGGATGAGATGAGTGTGTGTTAGAGAAGAAGGAGGCAGACCACTGCTTTGACCACAGGTCTGCTGCCATAACCTCAGTCCTCTGCTATGGCACAAAACCAGCGTTCAAACATGTCGAGTGGAGTGATGTAAAAAAGTATGAATGAAACAACGTCATAAAAATTAGATTACAGTAAAATAAAATAAGTATAAACTGAAAAATGTCACTTTTGTATAATCCATTGTGGCGATTCCACACTTTCATATGATCAAAGGACTGTATCAAGAGATTATCCAGTCCAGCAGGTCAAAATAGGTAACACAAGTGACAGCAGGTTTAAAAAAGAGAATAGTATTCAGTACCAACACAGCAAAAATTAGTTTCGGGGGGGGGTTAAGCTTATGTGACTCTAGTGCAAAAAATGCGGAGCCTGGAATTTGAGTTACAGGTCTAAGTTAAATACAACCTGCTCGTACAGCTGCACTTGACTTATTACTGTACAAAATATTTTAATTTTAGTCTTAATTTCTCACCGTCTTAATTTCTCAGCAATATTAAAATTGCTTTGTCTGTGTAACCAACAGTCCAGAACCTAAGAGTATTCACATTGGAAGATTTAAATTCCGAATTATTCCGAATTATACCCTAATCCGACTAATCATTTCAGCTGCAAGCAAAGGCTAGACGGAAGAAGAGTCGCTGCTGAGCACAGCAACAGTGAGGCTACAACGATAATTCAAGAACCACCCTAAGGTCTACCAATCTGTTCTCACTGAACAAAAAGCAAGTTCAATCCACTAGCTAAGGCCACAGTAAAAAAAAATCATCAAATGTCATTTATCTTAAATACTTTCCCTGTTTCACACTTAATTAGATTATGTGCACACACAGAGAAAAGGAATGGGTTTTATTTCATTGGATTAATTCACCTAAATTACAACAACAACAAAAAAAACTTTTCTTTTTATCTGCACTTACACATGCAAATAGCAAACACATATGGTGTTGTACTGGACAGTAAAGGTTTTGTCATATGGCTCACCAGAGCTTGCACACAAATGTGTGGCAAAGCTTTGTGAAAAACAGAAGTTATGTAAAAGAAACCAAAAGAAAACCCTGTCCAAAAAGAATTTTAACAAGTTGAATATGACGAAGCATTTCCAACAGCATCTATGATTTAGGCCCACGCAGAATTTGTTTCTGCAGAATTCCGACAACATCTCTGCAGATTTTCCACAAATTTTCAACAAATATAGATGCTGCTTGTGAAAAAAAAACACATACCGCACTGGACTGGACAATCTTTTGTTAACTTAGAAGCAAAAAATTTCACTAGATTTTGCATACTTTAATTGTGGATCACCACTGAAATCATAAAAAACATCTGCAAATGATGTGTGAGCTGCTCCGATGAAACCAGTCGCAGTCATAATTCCACAGACTCAGTTAATGCTGGCATGTCCGACTCAGGTTAAAAGAAGTCCAAATCATGCTCAACAAAATGTTCATTTCATATAATATTCACCGTTTGACTTTACTCTTATTCTAAAACAGAGTCCTAAAGAATGTTGCCACTCTTGACACTTGTTTCATTATAATCATATTTTCATGTCTTTTCTTGCTTGGACTATGTGCCTAAAATGGGAACCAAGATTTGAAAAGAACAGGAAGTAATAAGCAGAATGAAAATAAGAGAAGAGGTACAAACTGGGCATTAAGTTCAAAAAGACCAGACTGTAAATAAATAAAGTGAAACATAAGTTAGTCGTACAGCCTGCTCATAGTAGGTTGATTTTTCTAAATGTCCACTAATAGTCTTACTCTGAAACAGCCTCAGTTTCTGTTTTTTAAATTTCACTGTCTTCTTTTTAATTTGTTTCTCTAGACTTACATTACAAGCACCCAAGAAAATGCACAATTAAATCTACAGGTACAATTTTATCTGAACCTGGCACTTTTTAGATTAAATGGGAGGAGGTTACAGTTATTGTTAATAAGCAAAGTCACATTCATTCATAGTAACTTGCATAGTGACTTGCAAAGTCATTATAATATGGCAATGGAAAGAATTCAAATGAATGAGTGATTTTGTGACTAATTTCTAATTTTTACACTACCGTGAGTAAGAATTCTGATCATGATCCTGTACGCGGCGGTTAATCATTTCTTTCCACTTCACCAAATTACAAAACTTATGTCAGTCTTCCCAAAAATGTGCCCACTGTATGAGTTTATATGGGAAGTTACACTCTCCTCTACGTCAAGCCAAAGATCTGTTTCTTTCCGGATAAATATGATTTAGCATATGAGATGTTTACTGTCATGAATCGACAGCGAGAAGTCAAATCACAATCCAATAAAATCCATTACGCGGTCATTACTTTAGAACTGAATTCCTGGCATATAAATCCAGCTTCAGGGTGTGTAATTCTGCTTTATCCTGACACACCCTGTCAGTTCATTCTGCACCTGGCTCCTGGCTGACGCTTTCTTCCTCATCTAACATACCCTCATCTACAGCCAGTCCTAGTAGCTTGCAAACTGCTGCCAACGCCAACATTAAACTGGAGGCTTTTCGGAGCTCCAGGGTGCAGCAAAAGTTCAAGCTGCAGGTACAAGCATCTTGGAATCCTGTGCGTGTGTGTGTGTGTGTGTGTGCGTGCAGGCAGACAAGCAGATGCATGTACAGACAGCTAACACCTCACCATATCATGCATACAATCACATATTTTAGCCACAACCTGAAATGAAATGACAGCTTTATAATTGTAAAAACTGTAATTACAACAGCAGAATGTTAAGGACTCTTTTTACAAGCACTCAGCTTATAAACATATTTTGTACATGAAAGCCTCAACAGCAATTCATACAGCAGCTCACCGCAAATATTTGGCATGTTTTTACACTTTGTTCTGATACAACTCTGAGTGGCTGAGACAAAGGCATGTGTGATGCTTTGGATGTTATGAATACCTTTGTAATGCAGCGTGCGTCAAACCTCAGCACGAACAGTTTTTATTTTTCTTTCAGTGTTCTGCAGTAGCATTTGACAGAAATCTAGGACAATATTGTTGAAATTCTTTAGATTTTTCAAATTTTTAGTGAGAGAGAGAAGAGGAGTTCTACTTAAAATCAGTAATATGTCTCCTGTGTTTCTGAAGGGGCTTTTTGACATTTGAAGATTTCAATGCATAAACACCTCACCTGCAGTTTAGACCACACACTTTAATGAAACTGCAAAATGAATATAATTTTGATTTAAAGAAAAAGAGTGTTCTTTTCTAAAATTACATGCACCAAGTAAAGTGTACTGACTAGAAGGGGATAAAGACTTAAAACAAGAGCTGCAGCATAAGCTGATTACAGATGAATTCATTATCAATTAATCCAAGGCATTCTCATGGTCTCCTTATGTGCTTTACATACTGTATGAGGCACCATCGAATTAATGCAAAAATGCACAAAATGTTTGATTAAAATATGCAATTAGAATCAGGCCTTTTTTTTCAGTTACTGGAGACATTTTTTAATTTTGGAGAAAGTCTCCTGTCTCTGAGCCCTACTTCCTCCGAGCAGGAGTTAAGAAAACAGAAGATTTAGGATTTAATTTGCACTCATGAGGCAGGGAATATCTGAAACGTGTACATTGTAGAAGCTTGACTCTATAGATGCTGGGCGTTTTTAATTAAAAAATATTAAATGATAAAATATTTTTTAAATCAATGATGTATAACTGGGTCAGTGCAGCGAGTATGCACCTGATTCCAGCTGCATCCAGTTGATTGAAGGCTGAATGAATTTCATTCATATCATCATGGTAACCAAAGATCAGGGCTCTAATACTGGCAAGACGAGCACTCTAAGGTTAAAAAGATTTTTTTTTTAGAAAAGCATTATTCAAAGGACAGCAAATTTTGCCAGAAGACAAAAGCCCAGCCAATTTTTGTCAATCCCAAGTCTTTTCCTCTTGTAGACTGTCAATAGAGCCACAACTCTGGTGGTTTGGAAAAAGTTAAACTTAATTTTTCATATGCATGAAATCATTTGAGAAAGATGTAAACAAAAGAACCAACTTGTGTTCTTGATTTTATTTCAAAACATTCAAACTAATATCTTTGGTTACTAGTGTTCCAAACACTGTAAACTAGATTGAACATTGACTGTAGGCACTTAAATCTTGGACACAGTCTAAAAGTATATGAAACAAAATGCATCCTAATGGTTTACATTCTAACAACCTGCTGTATAAACTCCGTAATGGCCATTACTTCACACATCATAAAACAGCATGCAAAAAACACAAACCTGGTTCAATTGTCGCTGCCACACTCGTAAGTCACATTTTCCGACCATACACGTGGTAACGAGTCTGTGTGAGTTTGTGTGTCCACTGACAGCTCTAGCGATTGCGTAACTCACCCAACAAACCTCAATCCAGTTTCAACACTTTCAGATCAGCCGACATTCAGCTTCCTGTTCTATTCTTCACTATTCTAATTCTTTTAAATGCACTTCTGTTTTCTTTAGCTTTACTCTGCAAAGATAATATGTTTCTTATGAAAATGTGAAGATTTTGTTCGTCCATTCTCTTTTGTATTTTTTCTCATGTTTAGAAAAGGCATTGAAACCATGTTTTTCAGACTTTGAATATCTATTATGGACTGGTGAGTTCAGGGCAGGAAACAGGGCCAGAAAGTTTTGTTGATCCATGTCATATGACCAGAGAAAGAGAGACAGAGACACAAAGACCCTCTTACAAATCCAAAAGAGTAACTGAGTTCTTTTCTAATGGTGCACTGAGACCAAAAGCGAATGCATGAAGGCCAAAAAAACTGAAACAAACTCAGACACACACCCACAAACATACAAATAGGTGTTATCACTGCCATCTAACTTTGTCCAGTGCTGCTGTGTGAGGTCTGAACCAAAACGAGTGATCACATAGCACAGAAGCTTGTTGTCATTGTTTTCAATAGTGTGTACAGCTGTATGGTGAGCTCTGAAGAAGTGAAAATATGCCTGCTACATATATTTAAAAAGCCTGTTCCTCATTTGTGTTTACTTTCGAGCTCTATGAACCTCAGTTTTTCAGCTTGTGCAGATTTTTTGTGGTGTGTTTATTGTGAAAAGTTATCTGTTATCATGATTAAAATTTTTATTACTAGCCCTATCATTATGTGGATGTTACCAGCCCACAAAAAACACAAAACACACACACACACACACACACACAAACCACTAATCTATCATTTCTATCCATGCCCTATTTTACTTTAGTCCACCTTTGTTTCATGTATTTTTTACAATCAATTCAATGTTATTGCACAGCCAAGGGTTTTACCAGCTCATGAACACATGCACACTCAGTCACACACAGATATGTACTGTAGGCTCATTACAAACCACCACATTATAAACAAGGTCAGATCAGTAAAATACAGTGATATCGTCCTCATTCTGAATCTACAGTAGGCTGTGCTTTATAGGCAACGGGCACAATGACTGGTCTGTAATTGCACCAATATGTGCTCTACTTATTTGACATGACGTAAAATGCTCCTTCCTGCTTTAAAGCTGGGAAAAGCATAAGGTAAACTTACTTGTGTGTGAATAAAAATTTGTTTGAGACATAATGGGACACTTCCTAGATTCTAAATATATTTTTTTTCACACAATATCAACATACAGAGCTGCTGTAAGTCCTGTAGTGCCTTTTTATTTTTCCTAAGCTGACTTTAAGTCTCTCTTAAACATATAGCACTACTTTAAAAAGTCATATCATGTTTATGACAGGGAACAGTAACCAAATCACATTTGCTGCAGCCTACTACCCCACATTTATTTTTCAAAAAAATATGAGTGACTTATTTTGTCTGAAAAAAACATTTTAAGCTAGTTACCTTTAAGAACTTCGTATCCTCTAATATTCATGATTTAGGCCTGTTGCTATTTATTTACACATACGTCCAGGAATATAGGTTTGTTGTTGTAAAGCAATATCAAAACAAATATAATAGGGTATTTAGCAACAGTTAGTTTTGGTTTTGGTCAAATCTGTCAGCGCGAACGTTGTTCAAGCAAAAGAATTCATTCTCAGACGTACCTTTCCAAACTTTTGATGCTGCACATAAAGTTGTCCCTCCTTGACGTGGGTGTCCATGCCCCCAAACGCTCCAGGGCCACCCTTCCTTTAGAAAGACGAAACTGTACTTGAACTTGACGCAGGATAATCACCTTTTTTGAGGGCTAATTTCTCCTTTATTCCTTATCAACTTCCCCCTTCTCTCACTTCCGCCCCTGAGCGGTTCAAACGCACTTATCGTGCTGCTCGTGCACAGTCCAAGTCGTCATAGTGGAAATAAAAAAGGGTCCAAACAGTTGTCGGGTGGTCTCGACCAAGTTAAATAGTGTCCAAGGGCTTTCTTAGTCGCCTATCTGTCGCCTCTCACTCCTCCTGTAGGGCAGGACTAGTGAGAAGCCACACTTAATAGATGACATTAAGTTTCTGGTTGCGGATTTCAGAATAAAAGTCTAACTAAAAAATCAAAATCAGCTTCAGGTGTCAGGGCAGCAATGAAAAAAGTGAGTTGTGATAAGTAACTGTATGAGTAGAATTTCTACCGTTTCTTAGCAAAACCTAAATAGTCAGGATTGTTGAACAATATTTTTATATATTTATTCAAGGGCTTCCTACAGCACCAGGTCTCAAGGCTCAAGGTGACATGACATATGAACCATATTTGTAGTTAATCAAGTTGCTGCAAAAATCCATGTAACAAATGTGTAACCTTTAGCCCCCTGAAATCAATAGCATTTACCAAACTTAAAAGAAACCTAAAAATATCAGACCAAAGCTATATTATCAGAATATAGTGTCTTGACTTATTTTACCAAGTTTTTTTACAAAAAATAATCCGCAAAAAGCTTAAAGACAGAGTAATGTCAACTTCATTTCCTCTCTTTCTTAAAGGATGCTTTATATCTAGCATCACTGCTTTTGTGTCATACAAATTATTATCATACCCATGGGATATATTGTCTGTGAAGGTTCTCAGTCATCCAGGTCATGGTTTTCGTAGCAAAGTTAGTCTTAGGCAACTGGACTTGGTAGATATATATGGGATATATTAGCGTTATTTACTGCAGCATATGAAGAGTCAAATAGTATCTTGTAGAGTAAGTAAATAATTATGAATGATAAATTATTAAATAAAAGACATTAGGCTGTTGAAATACACTATGAAATAAAGGATAATTATGTTGTTAAAGTTAATTTTGTCCCCTTGTGTGTTTTTATTTTGAAATCAGAATGGGTCAACATCCGGTATTGTAGTGACTTTTCGGTACTTCACGTCGCTGTCCCTGCAGGAGTGAGAAGCGCGTGGTGAGCGGAGCGGAGCCGCTCCTCTTCTTCCTTTCCTCCCACCTCCTCACTCTTGTGTAACTTCTCTTTTGGTTTCAGCTCAGACACACACATTTTCTAACACAATCGGAAATCATAAGCATAATATAAACTTTAACTTAAACTGCACGGAAGAACAACTCGTGTTTGTTTTTGGAAATAACCTGTAGCACAGCACAGCAGAACTAAATCTGTTTAAGTTCTGTTTTCCCCGATAAAAAGTAGAAAGTGAGCTAACTATTAGTACAACTATTGGGCCTGCACATATATGACTACAAAGAAAGCCTTTTGCATGAAGTTCGTGTAGCCAAAGATTGGTATTTGTAGCATAAGTTGGCTAAGAGAGGCTGACCCCCAAATTAATATATTGCAGATGCCTCCTGCCGGCTCACTGTTAAACTCAAAGTTGTTTTCCTTGTTTTCAGCCCAAACATGAGGGCGCTAAACCTCTTAATCTTGCCACCGAGTGTTGTTTTTTCATGCTATTACTTACACCATACAAGAGGGTGTAATTGTTCAAGACTAGAAAACCTCAGTATTTAGAGTAGACCGACAAATTCTGCCGCATTTTTTTTCTTTAGTAATTGTCGTATTGGTATGAAGTGCACTGTAGATTTCAGGGTGATTTTCCTTTAATACAGCTGCCACCTACTGGTTATTGATTAGCATTGCAGGCTAGAGCGTCGCACCCACTCTCGCGATATTTGCGCTCTCTGACGGGGACGACTGAATCTGAACAGGAACTGAAATATGGAAACGGTGTTCGGTGGAGTAGAGGGGTGAGAACTCTTTAAAATACAACAAAACTTGCTCAGTTGAACTTCCTTTGAATAACCATTGAATGCTAGTTTGTCTTGCATGCTTGTAGTATAGTAGTACTGTTTTTTCTAATACTTGCATATTAAAATGTAGATTACTAGCTTACACTGAAGGATTCTCTCTAAAACAGTAACCAGTCTTGTGACATGTCCCGTGATAACCTCCTCTATGTCACATTTGTGAGGCGCTGTTAGTTAAAATTTTGTTAAAGTTTATAAAAGCTGTTTGTGTACGCATGTACGTGTATGAGAAAAATGTAAGGTTTGTGCACCATAAAAGAAAAAGTATCCGTGTTTTCACTGCATATGTGAGTTCATTGATGTAGCTTTAAATTATTACTGAAATACCAATGTTTCTGCTTCTCTAGTGGTGGGACCCACTCTAAAGCATTAATAGTTGGAGCAGATGGAAAGATTCTAGCACTGACGGAGGGACCGTCCACCAACCACTGGGTGAGGATGAGTAAGAATGGAGGTAGTTTAGGTTGGACAAGTGGAGAAGTGTAGAAAACAAAGTGAGGATGGCAGGTAGGAAAAACTGAATGAATGATGAGGGGAGTCGTCGTCCCC
>JAPZDV010000016.1:5444942-5474727 GCA_029814665.1 Acanthurus lineatus
CCCTGCTTTGGTCTTTGGATTACTATGAATAAAACTGAAAACTTTGATAAATCTCAGTGTATTGAAGATGTGTAACAATTAAAGGTTTTAGTTGCATTTCATTCTTAAAATGATGAATTTGTGTATAAGCCTTAAAATGGCTCGAAATCCTCAGTCTGTCTGTGTCAGACTGCACATGACAGCCATGGTGATGCTAACTGCAGTTTGACTTATTGCTAAGAGAGAGAAACTGACAATATTATGTAATTCAAGTACAACCTGCTGAGCACACAGTGTGAAACTTGTGTGTTTTGTGTCATGGAAGCCGAGAGCAGCCATGGCTACTAGGCCCATTTTTTCATTTTATTATCTAGAGATCACAAAATAATTCTTTTATTGTCACGGGTAACATAACGGCTTGTTGTCTCATGAGAATGAGAGGAATTAATGCATTGTTGCAGGATAACAAGGCTCGTTTTCCCATGATAACAAGATATATTAATCTCTTATCACAGAATGAAAAAATTCATTTCAATGTATCCCATTATTATGGGAAAACAAGCCTTGTGAGAGATAACAAGCAGTTATCCCGTGATAACACTTCAACGCATTAACAAAGGGTAAAAAATACAGTGGCAACCAAGGCCATTCACAGCTTCTTTAAAATTTTGATCACAGGAGCAATTTAAAAACTGTCTGTCTCAGATTTTGCGCTTAAATTTTTTATCTTCAAATCGCATATGACAAACAGACCTAAGACCTGTTTGGCCTTGTTTTGCCTTTAGCTGCATAGCCTGTAACCGGGAGCAGTTGAGCATGTTTACTGCTGCTCAATGGAAGTGGACAAAGACTGTGATAGTGTCAGTGAATGTTAAAAAACTCCATGACTTACTTGGGTTTGATCTCCTTTCATGCTGATAGGGACCAAAAGCTAAAAGCTAAAGCTGCTCCTGCATTTATAAGTCAACAATGTCCTTTATTTTTTAAACTAGCTTTCTGTTATCAGTGCCAGCATCACCCTCGCTCTTTCTACTCTCTCAGCCTCCCTCTTGTTTGCTGTTCCCTGCCTTTTTGTCTCCATTTGGCCCTCTCTCTCCTTCTGTTTCTGATGTGTCTGGGGTTGTCAGCCTGCCCTGACTGTGGCCAAGGAGAAGGCCTTTTTTTTGGCAAGATGGAGAATGTTAAGCTGTGCTTTGTTTTTAGTGAAACATGTAGTTCTCTCCATCTATCTCTCAGAAGTACAGCCATACATGTACATACACATATCTCACACACATACACGTGCTGTACACTTAAGTTAGTGGCTGTATTGGTACTCAGTCCATCTGCTCTTATTGGAAATTATAAGGAAATGTTTTGAAGTATTTTTGGCTCATATTTCTGAAACTAGAAGAACCAGATGTACTCTCTCAGACCAGATGCTTTTACTGTGTGTTCTGCCAGTTTTTTAGCCTGCTGTTGTTTCAACAGCCTTCAAACTGTAGATTATTTGCCAAATCTGGCCTGCTGTAAAAAATTTCTTTAGATCTGTCTGCGGAGAAGCTTGGCTAAAACACCTGCACCCACCATCCTGTCACCTCTGGTCCAGTTATCATAATTGAAGGTTGAACAACACACAGAAATTACCCATCTTGAGTAACATCAAAGAGGCCACCACTTTTTGAGGTAATTTCCATAAGATAGTAAAGTCCAAGTAAAGACTAGTACAAAGTTTTACGAAAATAAATTCAGAAAAATTAGGACAAAACTTTCCTCTACATTCATATTGAAAATTGTAAATCCAGCCAGAGAAAACATGGAAAAATTAACAGAACGTGCTTACTCATGGTTGGCAGTATAGGGAGATGAGTTAAACAGTTTACAACCATGCTGGCAGCTTTGAACCTATGCCTAACAACAGTACTTTGAGCTAATTGCTAACATCAGCATGCTAGCATGTTTACAGTGGCAGTGCTAATAGTGCTGCTGATGGTAAGCAATTAAAAGGCTGATTGTAGGGAGTTTGAATTTGCATGTTAGCCAACATGTCATGTGCATTAAAAATATTTTTAAAAATGTAAATAATCTGTTAGTTTTTAGAGATAGGAGAGACAGGCAGATTTTGTTAGCTTTAGATTGAGCTAGGCTGTTTCCCCTCAGCGAAGTTACATGCTGCAGGCTTTATCTTTTTATTTAACCAAAAGAGTGGTACTCATCTCCTCGTCTTGCTGTACTATTGTAAAATTTGATAACTACTATTAGTACAACACAACGTCAAATGCAAGTGCAAACATATATATATATATTTATTTATATATTTATATATTTGAGTGGATGCACTTTGTAATTCCCACTTCTGATCAGATGCTGAAAGTTAAGTTGATAGTGTCTGGTTATGGGGCTTTATATCACCTAGTGGACTGATAAACAGCACCTTCCACCAGTATACTTGCTGTTGGTGAGCCACAGAAACCTTTTCACGAGTCATTTCCTCTCACATATAACTCCTATACACTATGTGTTATTTCTGACACTTTGTCTCCTCCCCTCTCCTCATGCTTTCAGCTGTGCATGGGAAACTCAGTACTGTAATAGTTGTTGCCTTAAGGTGCAAACCTTCCCTGCTGGCATCTGTTATGGCAGAACACAAGCTTTTTGCCATGTGCAGCTGACTATTGACTGCACAGAGCTCAGCAGGAGTCCACAAATAAGTACCAAACCTGCCACAATGTTGTGGTGAGGAAAGGGTACAGAGGTTTCCCTAGTGTGTGTGTGTATGTTTGTGTGTGTGTGTGCATATGATGATAACTAAACACTAACCCTTACCTTTTTCCTTTATTATGTTGTGTGTGTCTCCTCCTAGTGGGCTCAGACAACTACCAGCAGAGTGACTTTCACTATTGACATTTTCCTCATCAACAGATACTTAATCCTTCTCTTTGTTCCTCCAACATATGTTTCAATACACAGGAGTCAAAAAAATTGTTTTGTACCAAACACAATAAATTCCCAAGTGCTGTGTGTCAGCATTTAATGTTAAAAAGTGCATCTTTTTCATCCAATCCACCACATTTTTTTATGCAAAAAGGGCTGCCACATCTGAAAAATACTTACTAACTGAGGGCAGCGGTCAAGGCTTGTGTCTGTGATTCTCCGTTAACTCGCCTAAGGATACAAAAACTGAGAATGAGTCATAACACAGCAATAAACCATCTGCTGGCAGGCACCCAGAGGAGAGAGAAAATTGTGTATGCTTGTCATTGTCCTGTTGGGAGGACTTATAATTGTACATGTGGCAGTGCAGCAGTGGAAGAGGCACCCTGACTCTACTTTTCTGTCAGAGTTCTACATTCAAAAGTGTTTTTTAAGTATAGTATTAGTATTATCAGTAAACTGAACTCAGTGCATCAAAAGTAAAAGTACTCGTGCAGAAATGTTCTTCTCAATGTTCTTATTAATGACATATCTTCCTGAATTAAAATGTTACATTGTTGGTGTTTATTATTGTAGGTGTAGAGGAGTTGGAGTTCATTCTGACTGTAATCCAGCTGTGTAGTTAAATCTTAAGGCATCATACTGTATTTGGTTGGATCAGATTATTTATTTTGAAAATTCTTAATCTGTAAAATGTTTTCTGTAAAATAATACAATATAGTACAAAAATATAAAATATAATATTAACTGCAGTTAATCATTTGACTTTCTCAGGCAGTTTTAAAAGTTTAAATATCTACTATATTTGTCCCTTAAAAATTGTCAGTCAGTTTTCAGACAATGGTTCCTCCAGTGGCCTGGGTTTCTGCCGCCTCAAAGCACATTTCATATGACTTTAGTTAAGGGACTTGGTGAATTTCTTATGTAATGACATTGTAAAACTAAAAGAACATCTGCAGTGAATTTAGGATATATTATTGTGATGTTAACTCAGGTTTAATAGAGAATATTATAATAGTAATTTGTGCATTTTGAATTTAATATGACAAAGTGATGAGGATACTATTGCATCAAAATCAGTTTTTATCAAGATAATTAGTTATTATTATTTATTTATTTCTGTATTTAGAAGGTTGGCTGTTCAGGAGTAAAGAGTGCAAGAAAAAGATCAATAGGAAAATTCTTCTTGGAAGTATTTTGACTAACATACAAATTAGCATTGGAATTGATAACCATCTGAGGAGGCCTCATGATATCTTTATATCCACTATGTTTTCCCATATTTTGCTTAAATATGACAACAGAGGGGCCAATCCAAAACCATTAACCATTTACAATAAGCTCAAGACAACTCATATTTTTTTCATTTTATAACAGTTTTACTTACAAATGTTACTGTATTAGATTTAGAAATGATCTTTTTCCTAAATAAACTTTAAAGTCATTTCACACATACCAGCCCTGAATATGAAAATCAAAAAGCAACTTTTGCAGTTTAGTAACTGTTAGAGAAAACTAAATTTGTGCTGTTGAGCAGCTGACACTTTGAACAGCTTGATGCTGAAACATCTTGGATGAGTATTACTAGAATTTAAAACCATTCTTTTTATAGAATCTAGTGCAAAAATTCTCAGCTACTGATCATTTATTTTTCAACAATTTATCAGTTACTGATCATTTATTTTTCAATAATGTCATGTGTGTATGTCTCCACTGTAATTAATATGAAATTTAAAATAATAACCAAATTTTGCAGGTTCTTGTCAGTGTGTGTTCAGTTAATATCAAAATACAACAAAACACAAACAAGAGCATTTGTCTTTAATATCTTTATTTGTCTTTTTTCATTATTTTTGTTTGTATTGAAATTCATACTCTGTGTCTTCTGGACCTCTTTTTTTAACGGCTTCTTTCATCTAACTCATCTAAACAAAATCACCAAAAATGATTTCATGTTGTACAATCCACCTGGCGGACATTCCTAATGGCTTCACCAGGGTGCCATTCAACAGCTGTGGTCCAACTCTGCGAGGAAGTTCTATTTTAACCACATTTCTACTGCATGTTTTAAAAACACACTTGGGTTCTTGTTAGGCCGAAAATCGGAAAAGCTACACTGGTGTAAATAAAGAAAAGCTTTTGCCTGTCAGACACTTCAATGAAGTACAAGTGCCCAAGTGTCTCCCTAGCACTAAGACAGTCAAATACACAAGACAAATTGTCCCTGCTGATAAAACACAAACGGAAAGGTGGCATATATTAAGGTTTATAGACCACTAGATTTTTCCTTATGACAATACTGCCTCTGCATCTTCAAGCCAAGGTGGCAGAGAGCTAGAAAAACTGACTCATTAATTCATGATTACAGTTGTTAAGAATCTGGGTTTCCTGAAAAGCATCTTCATGTATACAACTTATGCTATTAGCTCACAATTTAACGGAGATTATACCTATATATACACTACGATGCTTCAGGGAAAGCCAAACCACAGCACAGACTTATGGTTTCAAAAAAAGAACTTCCCCGAAATAAGTCAACCTACAAAGACAAGAACAGCAAGGAGGCCATACTGTCAGCCACGTTCCATACTGACTTATTCTGATTGGCCACAACAATATTGTCCCTTTGCGTTTCTTCCTGCAAACAGGACTGAATGGACACCACAGGTTACTGTACCCAGTAGAGACACAAAATGCCTCATCCTCAAAACATGACGAAAAAAAAATTTAAAAAAGAAAAAAGAGGAGGAGAGGCTATTTGAAAACCTGATTTGGATATGGACACTTGATCTGATGCTTGACAAACCAAGTTGTTCCGGCAGAAAGAGGCAGTGGCTTTGTTCCGGACCAAATACTCCCCTATAACAAGGTTTGTCATGACACCCAATTGATCCAATTTAAGCTAATGGATTAAGCCAGACCAAAGAGAAAAAGAGAAAAAAAAAACAAAACTGAAATTTTTAAATGTTCAAAACATGCAGACCTTCCCTATTCAATAACATTTTTCTTGCTAAACTCATATCTTTTCAAATAAGTGGGACAAAGGATAAACATGGAATTCCACATAGAAATGGGGAAATAATTTCTTCCCCATCATTACACCTGTCTGTGTCTGTTAAGATCACTTCAAAAAAAAAAAAAAACAAGCATGCAGGGAGAGATAGGGTCTATATTTAGTTTGAAACAGAGCCACTGGAGATACAAATAAGAACCTGCATTTCTAGATGAGCAAGATCTATGATGTTACAGGGAGCTTGCGACATCATAGCTATCATTAATGGGTGTGACTGACTGGTGACTCTACAGAGCAGCGGCAGAAATCATCAATTCCCCTGAAAAGTTAGTCGTTCTCTAACCTGTCATGGAAACCCTCAACCTACTGGCGAAGTTTTTTTTAAATTTGACAGCATGCAAATTTTACAAGTATGTGACGTGATTTTACAAGGGGATTTTTTTAGATTTATGTTTTAGATTGAAGTTTTGTCCTGGCATCACTCCTTGGTAGCTGCCTCAGTTCCAAGGGGAAATCAATGGGATCTGCATACTCTGTAAACATCAACAGTGTCATCTGAAATGCAATGATGACCTAGCGCCCGCAGTAGGGCAGTGCTGGTATTACACCCTTCCCCCACCCCTGTTCCCAATGTCCCTCAGTTTACAAGAAACAAACAGGAAATAAAAAGATTAAAGAAACAAAAAGGAAAAGAAATCCCCCCACCCCCCAACTGGGCCTGCCAGCACGCCACTGACTTCAGGTGTGTAGGTGTGTGTATGTGAGAATCAGTGTGTGTGCGGTCTTGGCCGCCAGAGTCTCTGAGAAAATGTAAGGACTGGTGTGTGCATGTGTGTGCGCATGGAGGCTCCATGGGGGTGAGGGGGACTCCTAGTATTTCTTCCCCGGGACAAACTCCTTTGCTTCAGGATTCAAGACGCTCTTCCTCTGCAGAAAAGACACAAGAAAAGAGGAATAAAAACATTTTTCTCCTTATAAAAATCAGACAATTCACAATAAATTTCTTAATTAATAAAAAAAAAAAGAAGGTGTATTGGAAGTCAGTTGCATCTCCAACTCACCGCCACCTCCTCCAGGTTGCTGTGGTGATCGCTGACGGACAAGCCGTTGAGCTGCTGCTGCAGCTGTCCCACCCCCTGGTTGTTTAGGTCGCGTGAAGGGATGAACCATTCCTGGTCCTCTTCCTCCAGCATTTCCTGGAAGCAACGCTCCAAGAACTCCTGCTCCAACAGCTCCTCTTCTACCTGGGAGGTGACAAGATGGAGAAAAAGAGAGAGGGACAAATGATGTAAGTTCAGGGGCAAAAGGACAGATGAGGAATATATGAGAATATTGGCATGAAAAGTTGGTTGAAGGTTTCTGTAAGAGAAAATTTCTCAGTAATGAGGCATTAAAACACATGACTCATTCAGTGACAGAGAGGGTCAAAATAAAAAGGAATTCTCTTCACTGATACATTTCCACTCATAACTGTGGGGCTCCAGTGATTACGATTGGCTCCAAATAACCTCAGATCCTCAAGGATGAAAAACAAGAGGAGACGACAGGAAGAGTAAGAAATGAAAGACAAAAAAAACTCTATGTGGATTAAGGGAAGTAACCACATTTGTTAATTTGTGGATGGTTGCAGTTATCAGCTACCCTAAGAATTTCCATCAGGACACAATTTTAGGAGCACATTTCTAAAAATTCTGTTTTATTAAAGCCATCAATTTAAGGGCACAATCTGATGCAAGATAATATAAAAAACGCAGGACTAGGAGGAAGAGATGTTAGCATTTGTATGCAATTTAACACTTTTCTTGATTTAGAAAAATGTAAATCGCAGTTTTGGGGTGGGCATGTCACTGCAAGTACTTGTGATAAGTTTTAGGGAGGGGTGCCCAAGGGCACGGCCATGAACAGCAACACCCCCAGATCATCTGTGGCTGGGAAACTTTGTTGCTTGTCATTCTCAGTCTCTCCTCTCCCTCCTTTCTTGTCATCTCTCAACTGATTTCAAGTAAAAAAAGTCAACATTTTAGATGTTTATGGACTGCCATCAAACTTTTCCCTTGAAACACAAAATAAAGATCCACTAAATCTGTTTTACTGTGACCAAAATAAGTTCTCATTGGGACATTTGACACAGCATAAAAGGCACATTGGACAAATAATTAAGAGAAAAAGTTTTAAAATGACCCTCATCATATCCTAAGCATTTTTGTAATTGGCTGACACAGGCAGGCATGACTCTACACGGTGTTACAGTACATTTAGCTGTCAGGTGTTACTTTGAAAATCCTGTTTTTCACCCTCCGCATGAACACAGTGTTCTTGCTAACATGAATAAAGAGGCTCTGTTTTGAAGCAGCACTGGTGGTGGTCTGAGCACGACCTTTAGAATAGTAACACTGTCAAAATAAGAAATCAAATCATCACAAATACTAAAACTTTGACTCTGATTGAACTAATTTATTTTTCATGAATTTGAAGATTATAGAATTTGAAGATAAAGATTATGAAAAGCATCAAAAAGCATAAATTCTCAAGGTTTTAATCTTGAATTCTGTTTTACTACAAAAATTTATAGTCACCACATATGTTTTACATCTATTAAACATACAGTACTTGTACACACCTGTCTGTTATACTCCTCTTCATTCTCCATCCACATGTACTCGGCAAATGGGTTGGCATCATTGCCCTCTCCTGCATGTCCATTGGCCACTGGCTCCTTTCCCTCCTTGCCTGGGGCTCCTCCTCCAGGTGTCTTGGCCACCTCTGGACCGCTCATTTCAGCCGGCTCTGCAGGAGAGGACAGTAACAGAAGTGTAATAGTTAAAAATCTGGCCACATATACAAACAGTCATACAGTAACTCTTGATTAACTAAAGCTCAACTTCAGCTCTAAAAAAAAATCTAACACCATGCATAGTTTGATAATGTTCTTCCATTTTTGAAATCTACAAAATTCTGACTCTTCTCCTTCTCAGTAGCCCACAGCAAGGTCTAATTGGCTGTTAAATTTCCATTACACCATCTGAATCAAGGCTCCAACATCTGAGCCTGAATCCAAATTGCTCAAATTAGCAGCATCTCAATTACATTTAAGTTACAGCTGGAAAGCTGCTCCCACGGGTAGAAAATTCTCCATCGAGTCACTCCTCAAACAATAAAACCTCCGAAGATCAATTTTCCATATCCATGATATGAATAAGAAACAGACTGAAAACAGGAACAGCTGCTGGAACTGATCCTGGTCTCCAAAACTTCTTTGTGATATCTAAAACATTGTTACTGCAAACACCCAAATGAGTCTGAAACCTTAATAGAGTCGTTGACATTTTACGACTGCAATCAATAGTTTTTCAGCTTGGTGAATTGCAGTGCTGCTGTAAAGAGCCCCAAAGCATAATTATTTACACACAGGCCCAGACTGACATCATGAAGACATACAGCAACATTCACGGGGAAATAAACCTTGAGTTATAAATCAGTTGGCTAACTCTAATAAAAAGAAAATACAGCACAATAATTTCCTAATTTCCATACAAAGTTTATATTCAGTGTGTGGAGCAAAACAACAGAGTCTACTATGATTTAAATCAAAGTGAAGAATGGCAAAACCAATAAATATTAGGAATAACAGAACAGTAAAGGACAACAAAAGTTAGAGTAGTATTAGTTGAACGCAAGAAGGAAAAGTAAAACAGTGAATCATGGTATATATGCAGAGTCTGCAGGTGCAATCTGCACATCTGTTTGGCCCCTATTGAGATGATCAAGATTTATTAAAATATGTATTAAAAAAGAAAAGAATTAAATTCTGTGAAACATTAAAAACACAAGAAGTATAAATGCTTTTCAGGCATTCTGGCTGCAGAGCCATTCAATGTGCACTTATGATGTTGAGCTTTTCATGCCTTTTTCCTAGAGAGTAAATTTCAGGGTGCTTATGTTATTTAGGGATATTATGTACTTTGTAACATTTCATCTTGTATTTATTGTGTAATAACTATGACTTTTTTGACATAAAAAAATAGAAGGACACTGCACTCACAGCAAACCTGATCACTTGTCATTCAAGTACAAAGAGCCAGCTTTATGTTCATGTTAGATTTTCTTCTCTCACATTTGTACCTTGTGTTGCATATTTTAAATACCTTTCTGCCACACATGAAAACCTTGACTACATTCAGTCTCACAGGCATTCCAATAAGACTTATTAATGCCATTAAAAATAACATCACAACTATGTAATACTCTAATAATCAAAACAGTACTGTGATCATACATTACTGTTTGCGTATCCCCACTTCAGAGACACAGAACTCCTGCTCTGATGATAAATGCCCACTATAATGACATAATCCTCAGACTGCCAGCCAGCTCCGACAGACTTGTCATGACTCAACTGCGGCCTCGCAGTGGGGAGAGAAAATTAAACGAAAGAAAAATCCATCTCAACCAAGCTGTGCACACAGCCCCAGGGTCAGCCTGATGCAGACACATCACTGCAATGTTTGACTTGCAAGGGCCGACTTACTTCCTCTAACTCCCAGTGGATTCACCCACCCGATTTCAAAATTCAGGACATAATGTTACGTCGGCGTCTATACTTGCTGTTTCTGTCTCGGTTAATGTGACAAACATATGTGAGCAGAGTGACAGCACACACTGTGGACATGGTGTCCTTTGGAGGAGTTCAAATAAACATGTATTATCTAAGTAGGTTAACGGACTAAGAGGAGGTGCGTCTGCTTGGCTCAGTGTTATTAGAGTTTCTGTCCCTCTGTTTATCTGATGGTAATGAAGCCCAATCGTGAAGTGAGAAGACTTACATGAGGTGTAAGCTATGAAGGCAAATAATAATGAGGGCAGGAGAGAGTGAGAGGGCATTAAAGAACATTTTGAAAGAGAATACGGCAGGCCTAAATTTAATTCAGCATGGGTTGAGCAAGGTGCCAGGCCAGCATGTACAAAGCAAAGCCTGCATGTGCGAGTATGTGTGTGTGTGTTCCAGTTTGTTTTGCACTGGAGCATAAAAAGTGTCACAGAGCTTCCACAACCTCAAACATTTAACTGCCAAAATTTATGAAACATGTAAAATATGTTGCTTATTCCATTCATTAGGTATGAGAGTAAAAACAACAAGGCGTACAACAATAAAATCTATCAGCAAAATTTAGAAAATGCCTGCAAAAAGCAAAAAATGCCAAAAAATTTTTGATTACAGCTTTCAAAACATGAAAAGTTACTGCTTTTGAAAGTTTTGTCCCATTTTAAATGGACATAATGGGTTGTAGACTGGTAGTTTAACAAAACAAACAACTTGAAAACATCACCTTGGGTGTGTGAAAGGCAAATATAACTGTTTTTTGACATTTTAAACAAACAAAAAGTATTTTCTTGAAACAAGAACAATAAATTAATCAAAAAAAACTAACAGTTCACAGAACCTCGATCAGAGACATTTCTTTTGAAATCCCTAAAGTTAAATAGTATCATGTGAACCCCTCGCCTAAAAATCCATTTTAAGAGTTTATGAGTCACTGTAGGCATGCCTGCACTAAGGAGACTCAAGAGTGCATGGGAGGTGACCCAAGATGTATAAAGAAACACGGAGACAGTGCACACTGTGCCATCATGTACTGCATGTAGCACTTAACATGTTCATGTTGCGTAACCATGTGTTGGACAGCATGTAATATTTAGTCAGCAGAGCCTAGCCTCCTGTGTGCCTGCGAGCAGAGTGTGATTTGATCCGATTCAATGAGGGTGAGAGCTTATTGAAAGGTGAGACGCTGTTCTGCTGTAGGACTACACAGAAAATTCAAATCTCTGAGAAAAGGAATAAAAAATAGTATTGTGATTTAGCTCTCATTCTGAGACAAAGTAGTACCTTATATGTTGTGGTCTGAAACACTTAACTACACTCAAGTTGCACATTTCGACAATACTTTGTGACTGGACCTTTCTGATGATTAATCCACTGTTTGTCGTATTTCTAGGCTTAAATGAAGCCCTACCCTTAAAAGTCAATAACAAATCTCCATTCTGCTGCTTTGATTATATAGTTGTTGTTGTTGTTGTTGTTTATTGAGATCCATTACACTACTTTTTATTTTATGTTGTATTCCTCTCCCTGCTTAGAAACATATAGATACCTATTTTAGGTAAGGAATAGATTACATATTTTAAAAGACACATTTACCTAAATGGGCAAAGAAATTACACCCCTGAAACAGAGATGGTACATTTTCTTCAAATTAAAATGAACTGCATATGTACCTCCGTTAAATAACGAGGCAGATCTCCAGATGTCAACAATTAAGATATGTGACTTGGGAACTATTAGGTAAAAAGGACTACTCTACTGGGTCCAGCAGCTTTTGTGTAACCTTAAAATTCAACATTCTATATTTATTTGTTTTTTTCTCTTGGTCAAACAATTAGACAAAAACATTAGCTAGCACGCTGGACCCTGTGGAACTGAAATAAACTTGATAAATGAAATGGTACAATTTTCTTCTACTTTACAGACTATATGCTAAGATGCGTTCAGTATTTATGAGAGTGATTCCTAGCTTCAGCCATAGCAAACATATGCTCACGGAAATGTTAACTGATATTTGACAGGAAAACTCATTCATCCCAATTGTAAACTGATTTGTAAACATCTGAAAATAGCGAGATACCAACGAAAAAGCTTAGATCTAATAATACCACTAAAATAACGTTGATGACAAAATAAATGACAACAAGTAAAAATATTGGGCCAGTCTGCTAAGGAGTCTGATGTGTACCGTCTTTGAATTTACGATACGCTGTGTACTTTGTTAGCAAAGAAAATATTAACCCTCAAACATGGATCCGACGTGCGGAGCGTTAAAAAATGGAAGATCACGGGAAATCTAAGGCAGGTTTGTGTAACTCAATCAACTGTGTATAACAAGTGCTCTGAAGTGCACCGAATAAAGCGCTACATGGCAGGTTATGTAATGTAACAGTGTGCCGTATGTAACAGGAGCTGTGTCGTTGAGGCTTTCAGCCTGCTAACGTCTTCACTCGGCTAACCCAGGTGTCCAGGCCCACCTGGAAAGTTGGTAAATGGATTGGACGGTTTAAGTCGAGATAATGCTATGTGGCTAGTTTAAAGAGAAGCTAACAAGCTAGATGGATACACATAGCTGTGCTGTCAATGAGCGGGCCTAAGGTGAAAGCTATCCCAGCAACAACAAAGGGTACGGGGCTGGGTGCGTGAAAGCAGTTATTTTCATGGAAGTCGTCAAGTGCGTTTGCGAGAAAACGGCATAAAGATGAACAATGCACCAAATAAAAAACACACGGTTGGCTTTTACAGCACACTAAGCATGCAGCGAGGTCAAACTCCACTACCGTTTGGATGCTTGAGGCCAAACAAAGTCGGCTGTTCCGCTATCAGCTAGCACGCCGCTACAGCATGGCAGCATCAGTGAAGCAGGTCAACAAAACAAGCCCCCGCTTCGGGGATTACCAAAGCTTTAAACACACAACTCAAAGCGTCAAAATACAAGATTTTTTTTAGTTAAAGTTACCTGGCATTATGCTCTCGGTATTCGCTTTCACGTGTGACGTTACACAAGTTGCTGCAACTAATGTTACAAAGCAAATACTGCGTGTTCGTCGTTTCTCCACTGAAGATTACTCTGTGCTGCGATGCAACGTAGCTCAAGTTAGCTAAATCCTGTTAGCCACCTTGCTAACGTTAGAAAGCTGGGTCGGTCATGTGGTCTGGTGCCGCGTTCAAGTTATATCGGAAATTTGGATATTTCAAGCTGATATCACATGGACGTAATGCGAAAAATGTGAAAAAAATGTTTTCATTTTTTTCAGGAACCCAAGGTCACATCATTAGTTGTCTTGACTTATACGACTAACGGTCATAACCCTAAATATGTTTACATCTCCTATTAAAAATCAGGCCAATTTAAAAACTATTTATAATGACAGCAAAAAAGTTATCACATTTATGTGACTGGACCCAAAGAACGTTGCCATTTTTGTCATTTTTGCTTGATTAATAATTTAGAACATTGGCTCAACAATTAATCATTACAGCTCTGTTTCTGAGAAACCTCTAATTTTAAAAAATAACATAATGTTTTAATTAGGCTTCTGTTTCACAGATACATTGTAAAGAGTGCAGTTCTTTTGTAATTTATGACAGTGAAATACAGTTTATTGCTTTAAAATTAATTTAAAATACTGTATATGTAATATTGCAAACAGTTGTCATATAGCTATCTATATGGATATTTTAAAAAAGTTAAAAATACTAGTGACAACTGTATGGAATAGTCCTCTTCAGAAATCTGATTTTATCTGAATATTGACATGTGGCCAAGTAACAACATTCATAACAGGATGACTTCCATTTAAAGAATGGACAGCATTACCACTGACTAATATTAGTATGTAGAGGCCTGTGCTTGTGAAAAGCAAATGAAGAACAAAGTCATCAAAGGGTACTAAGCAAGAAGGTTTTTTAAGCAGAAAAATACTTGCAGTGATGCACAGAAACAAATGTGGTGGCCGTGATACGCAACCAGCTACTCCACAACATTTGTTTATATCTCACCACAATTTTTTAATTCCTATTCCCCCAAGAGGTTAATTTTATGATAGATCCAAGACTAAACAAGATTCAGCTCTGATTTCCCTTAAGTTAAAGGTTAAGGGAAATCAGTTTTTCTATTTGACAAACAATCAGCCTCTAATGTTCATTTTTTAATGTAATATAAGAGTAAAAGCAGCATTTCTTCACATTTGACAGCTAACTCAGTGGCTCCTAACCTGTCATTCATGTACCCAGAATGGGTCACAGCATAAATGTTAAGTAGCCCAAGGAATATGTGTACTCTAACAGTTTACCACAATTCTGTTAATTTGACAGACTTTGCACTTATTCTTCTGTCTTTATTTTTATAAAGAAAATAGCTTTATTATCTTTGCATGTTCAAAAATGTTTTAGATCCAATAAACTCAAACAGAAACGTGACTTGGGTGAGCTGTTTATAATAAGACCTGCAACAAAATCAAAGGGTTGAAAGCCAAAATATTAGCTTTACAGGTGCGAAGCCTAACATTTTAGCATTTTGAAATATAAGGATCCCAAATAGTGTTAAGAATTCCAGGTCTGCACTCAGGGGACCTACACTCGACTCCTGGTATGGAAACAGTTTCACATCTTTTAGTCAACCCTTGTGATGCCATACACTCTTGTTTATCTTTAACACAGCTTAAACTAGACATCAACCTTTTACATACAGTACAAAGCACTAATTTGACCTCTGTGCAGAAACTGTACAGTGCTTAGGCCTAAAAAGTGACATAAAGCACCTTATTAGCGACATAAGCCATAAAGGCTGGAGACCAATGAACACATTAATTGAATTATTTCAGCACTGCACGTCACAGTAACGTTGACTGTCGAAAATCGGGACTCACAATAGGTACTTAAATGCAGCATGTGAACAAACATCCCTCAAGCTCCACCACTACACTCTTTTCTCTCTTCCAAAACACAAATGCCTGCGTGGCCTCAGAAATAAAAGCATTTCTGTCGACTGATAATAGATAATCTAACTAAAAACACATTGATAGACTCCTATAAGGACTAAATGTTTGCACTGAAGAAGGGCAGGCTACTACAAACAAGCTCTCTTGTTCAAATGAGTGTATATATATATATTACCATACATATAACTGATCTGAGCAAAGATTAAAAAAACGGCTGAAAACTGCAGATTTTCACTAATTTGACAATGCTCCGATAATTTAGGCTACTTTATCACAATACAGCGGTTCTAATTTAGGCGAAGACCCTTAAGTTGTTTAGCCACGTTTTAATAATAGTTTCTCCATACTTTCAGATTTGTATTTGAATGCTCAAGTGGTGCAATAAACAAAGTAATGTCAACCGTGTGTGAGTTATTAAGAAATAGACTCTAACACTTAAAATGACACTAACCTAACGAGGACAAATGACTTTTTGATTGACGTTGGTGACAGTTAACCTCTCTTTTTACTATCCTGCGGTCTTTTCTGACTACCTTACTTAGTTTTTTTTCTGTGGAAAACAGACAGCTTCCCCCTTTACTCCACAACAGACTCACCACACAACTTCAAGTGCAAACAGGGGGGAATCCGCAAACCAGCTGTCGGGGGGAAAACGGCTCTTTTCCGGTCCCGGATGTCACAAGAAAACAACAAGATAAAGAAATTCTGATGTAATCTCCAATAAGTTAAACACGGACGTGCCTCCTTTCTCACTTTGCTTGCGTTGTTAGCCAAAAAACGGGTAAATTCACTGTTTCTCTGCCCAAACGTCGAGGGGGGAAAACGTTGTGTCGTGGTAACGTTTGTCCAGCTGCACACTTCAGTCATTGGTTAGAATCTACGTCAGTCAACACGTTCTAAGGATGCCATTGGTCCAAATGACTGAACGCCCTGCCCCACCTCTCCATTCACGTAAGTAAACAAAATATAACCCATTTTTCTTGTTGCCCCGTTTTTGTAATCAATACGACCAGTTAATATTTGACAGTATGGCTGTATTAACTAGGGCTGACCCTTTTTAACAACAGACTTTAGTTTCAAGTTTGTTACGGTCGTTATGGGCGAGAAAGTGAGAGAATAAGACGGGAGTAAGTGCAGCAGATGAAAAAAATTGATAATGTGAGTGTGAGCAGTACCACATGCTTTTCAAGGGCGAGGAGCTTTGAGTCTCAATTAAATTCAAGTCTAATTCATTTTCCGTAGAATTTTTTTTTCTTGTTTCACGGACATGCTTCATTTTAGTGTTTCACATATTACCCCTCAAGCCGTTAGAAAAATATAAGTGCTAAATTATCTGAAACAACTCGGTGGCCTTATAAAAGCCACTAAAAGTCGTTTAAAAAAATTACCACAAAGGTATATATTACCAATTTACTAATTTAGACTCTAACCATATGGGTGAAAAGATATCCAGTTGGCTCAATAGGTTTCGACTGGACTTTCCAGAAATTGCATTTTGCTTTTTTGTGAAACACAAAAAGTGACAACAAATTTCTTCTTTTTAATAACTGATCACTGACTTTTACAAGTTTAAAGAAGCTTTAGAAGTACAGTCCTGTTGTCTGTATAAGCAAATCTGTCTGCCTGCTTTAGTAGATAAATGTAGCTTTCATCCATAGACAGAAGCTTGCACCCTAACACATTTTAATGAACCCATGCCTAATCTCTGTTACATGCCAATATCCTCATTCCACAGCCGCTGTCCTGTCCTCTGCACACCCGATGATGACTGAAGTTAAGCTGTCAATGCGTGACTATAACCTTCTCCTTTACCAACCCAGTCAACTCTTTGTATGGAATCTTCCTACTCTTGTGAAAATAAACTAGATTAGAGGGTGCATTACCCTAAAATCACAGCAGAGGGTGACTGTAACACAGTGTGGTCAATGGGCAATATGGTGTGTCTACTGGCAGAAATACTATTATTATGTTGTAAATGTGCATTGAGGTTGTGTAGCTGGAATTAAAGAAATATATAATGGATCCCGATTCCATTCCCACCACCATTACCCTAATGTTAAAAGAGGTACAGCACATTCTCTACTGCTCTCTGTAGTCTTTATGGTCATAGGTGACAGTCAGTGTAGTGCACGTAATTTAAGCACCAACTGCTGTTCTTTTGTTAGTAATACATAAATGCATTTAAAGTGAGGTCCTACTTTAATTACCTTAAACAGCTTTTTGCACACAACTAAAAGTATGCAGCATTCACATAAACTTGTAACAAGGGAGGGAGAATTTTTTTTATTTGATTGGACTAGACAGAAACCCAATTTGTTCTTGTTAACTTGCCAGCCCGAAGCTCACAATGGCCATGAAATTAGAGCTTATGCACAATTTGTCCATTAAGGTCAGGACAATTAAATAACATATTTTAGAGTTAAATACTGTGCTGTGTATAGTTAGTGGCCATTTAAAACAAGGGATGATACTTTACATTCTACCGTGTACCTTACAATACACCACCGATTGATCTTTACATAGTGAACAATCGAGGAAGCTCCACGTCACCGTAAATCATCTCCATTACAGACTTCCAGCCTGCTACATTTTTCTGCTTTGTCTCAGATGGATGCAAGATGTATAGCTGTGCCCTATGTGAAGGAGATGGGGACATTAAATCAGACCTTAAGAGCACCAGATGTTCTTCAGAGTGTCAGCTAAAATCTAGACATGAATGTGTATGTGTGTGTCTGAAGTTGATTTATCTACACTGACCTGTGATACCTCCCCTTAGGAAACTCATAAAAGGTTGCAGAAATGGCTTGTTTCCTTGCAATCATACACACACATACACACACATGCTGAATCCAAACAGAGACCGAGATTAGTGGAATATATATTTTGACGACTCTGGGCTTTAGCTAAGTTTCTGCTCTGTTGTCACAGGACAAAGCCAGCAGTCTATAGGAGAAGAATAGTTTGATCTGAGACACCGTATATTGCAACTTTAATATTAAACCCTCACCCACATTAACTGTATTATCATGGGAGTGCAGAGCAATATGATGCATGCACACAAACCAACCATTCTCACACTCCCTATTTAGTTGCAGACAAAAGGAGGTAATCCAGTGTTCCCCCTACATCCTTCTCCCCACTGCTTTTACATGACGTCCCCCTCCCTCCCCCCTCCCTCCTTCAGCCTCCCTCTGCTATAAATTTCCCCTCCTGTCTTTGCTATTGAATCATAAATCATAAATTCCCTTCCTGTACCTCTCTCTCTCTCTCGCTCTCCCTCCCTCTCCTTTTTATTACACAATAGCCCAGACTTGATGTCAGAGGGCAGTCATGTTTAATATGTGTGTATGTGGGTGTGTGTGAGTGTGTATCTTCTACTCCAGCCTTTCCTGTGGCCCTGGGTCCCCACCCCATGCTTCACCACTGAGTTTGTCCAGTGCCATTCTAACAGACACATGCATACATACACACACTGGAAAACACGACACACCCTTGCATGCACATGCACAGGAAGTAGCATGTTAGCACATGGTCAAAGGTTCAATATTCCATTTATTATTTTTTGCACAAACTCAATATTTCTACATGCACAAGTGCTTTTAGTCTGAAGTCCTGTTAACACTCAACACTGAGGTGCTGTCAGCATTCCAAATAAGCAACAGGCTTATGGTATATGTCGATTTTAACAAGGTCTTTGGTGAACACAGAAGAATATTCCTGCAACGCATTTGTTCCAACAATCTTTAAGAGAAAAAGGGGGTCACACAGTACATGCAGATTTTTCTACTTCACTCCCCCCTCTCACGGTTCCCCTGTGTGTTATATACTCAAATGCTCAGACTCTGGGCCTCTGGTGTGTATGTTTGCTTGAAAAATGGTGCAAAAAACCATGCAGTCTTTGTGGAGATGGAGTTATTTGTCGGAGAGGTTGTATAATTATTACCACTCCATGATCCACATGTTACTGTGAGGTAAGTGGATCTACATATTCATGATCATTTCTCCCTATGAAGGAAAAGGAAAAAACAACATTGCCAGGACATCGATCACTGCTGTTTGAAAGGCCAAAGGATAAACAAAACTCATGCATTTGAGTTCATTCTTGACCTTAGATACAGCAGCCGATGAAACAACTCAGCTGAAGGTTCACTTATTTGTGTGTTTTGGAGCTTTTGGCCATATCTCTTCTTCATCAGCAGCCATTGTAGTGGAATTACAGACATATAAATTTTTATATTTTTCTGAGCACTTCTTTGTCTTTTCAGCTATGCTGCTTTAAAACTCCATGTGCAAGTTGAAGACCTTTTGATACAGAGAAAAAAATGTATGGAACTCAATCTGAAATTGGTTTGGCAATCACAACCACAGATAATAAAATAAACTGCCACTGATGAAGAGAATGATGTCTGCACAGTGATTAGTGTCAGTAAACCGACCACATCACAAGGGAATACTGAGACATAATTTGCATTTGCAAATTGGCGGACCGTCCCACACAAAGAAAATTTGCAGTTGCTGCAAATCCTCATTTGGACTAAAGAGCTGTCAGATGTGCTGTTGGGTTTTGATCAGAACCATACTAGCTTTTTTCCCAAGATTGCACATCTTGTGCTAGTTAAGCTAGCTGGCCACTGGCTATAACCTCATATTTACACACAGGGATGAGAGTAGAGGGATGACAGGATGAGAGCAGATGAGAGTGGTTCCAATGTTAGCATCTAACTCTTAAGTGAATTAGAAGCTATGTTTACCCAAATTTCCCTAAAAAAAATATTGCTTTAATGTATGTTGTAATTGGCACATCTGTATTTAAACAAATGGACAAACTATAGTCAAATAAACTTCTGTTAAAATAATGAAACTTGAGCTGTTATGTGACATCTACATCAGCAGTGTGGTGTTTGATGCCACCTGGAAGGGAAGTAACAGGTTGTAACTCAAGCAGCAGCTGAGATTTTGGACTATTTTTTAGGAAGTGTAGAGAACACTGTGTGTGTTTGTGTGTATGCCTACATTTGTATGTTATGGGTGTGGTTTTTTTTTTTTGGTCACCAGAGGGCTTCCAGGATCCTGGAGATAATGTGGAGAATTTGCCACACAGAGGTTCCTTCTTGTCACCTGACTCCATCACTTCCTGTGTAAGGCTTCCTGCATCTGGACCTGCAAAGAGAAGGGTGGGGCTGCACCAAGACCACAACTCAGGATCTATTACATAATTTTGTCTCTGAGGTGACAGAGGAGCTTGACCTTGGCCAACCTGGTTGGTTTTAGCAGGTCTATTGCAAGTTAGGACAAAGCTGGTTGCCAAACAGGGATGTCAGGGAAACGCCCAAAATTATGAAAAGCTGTTAAAATGCTGCCAATTTTAGTTACTAATTTTAGTCATTAGTAAATTAGTAAGAGCAAATAACTGTTGTCAAAGGATCAAATAAAACATATTAAAACAAAGAAAGATGCAAGAGAAAAGTGAGAAGATTGTCTATAAAACAGAAGAGGGGCATATGTAGAAGAACAATAAAAGAGGCAATAAAGAAAGAAAGAACGAGAAAGAAAGAAGTGATGGCAGGATCCATATGGGGCCTCTTGGTTTTTGGGCAGCAGGAGGAGACATGCCAGGTAATGGCTTCCAGACACACACACACACACACACACCACATACATACACACACACACACTCTAGCACACTAATTCGATTTAGAAATCTGACAAGGAGTGTATGTGGTTGTGTGTGTATATACCAGAGGCCTTTTCTTTCGCATACTCAAGAGGTCTGACTTCCTCTGTTCATCGGGAGTGGGGCATGCAAGCCTCTGTGTGTGTGTGTGTGTGTGTGTGTGTGTGTGTGTGTGTGTGTGTGTGTGCAAGCACTGGGGGTTAATGTATGCTTTCAATCACAGCTCCAGTGGGGCGAAATCAGATCCTGGCAGGATGGACCTCAAGATCCCCACTTACAAATCTGCACACATACACACAGACAGACAAACACACACACACATACACAGCATAAGAAAACACAGATTGCAGCAATTGTATTTCTCTAAGCCTACAGTTTAAATAAATAGCATATTTTATTAATGGAACAGTTTGACATTTTGGGAAATATGTTTCTTTTCTTTCTTGCAAAGATCTGGAAGACAAGGTTGCTACTACTTGTAGGTCTGTAGGATAAATATAAAGCCATACTCCATAAACTGGTAGCTTACAGTGCAAGAACTGGTTAGCCAGCTCTGTCCAAATGATAAAAACCTCGCCTTTACTTCTTAAGCTTACAAGTCAACAAGTTTAATCTTTTTTGAGATGTTGGTAGGCTCCAACGCTATATTGTCAAAAAAAAAAGTCAAACTATACTTATAAACTTCCCTGAAAACTCTGATGTAAGCAGTAATATAACAGAGTTACAAAATAAAAAGATCATTTAAAATGCCTATAAGTGCTGAAAATTCGACAATAAACTCCTCATAAAATCAAAAAAAGGGATCCAACGTGACTAAACTGTAAAACTTGTTTACCAACAAAAAAAATGCTGTTTATATCAGAATTCTTGACGTCAAACCTGGTGAAACATCTTCATAAAGTTAAGATAAGATCAGTCAAATGAAATAAAGTAATTGAAACCCAGTTTTAAAATTGTTTTCAAAAAGTAATCAATTGTAAAAAGCTTAATAAATGTGATGAAGTAATTAAAATAGCTACATTACTTTCAAAAGTTGCCCTCCCAGCATGACAGTGAGTCACTAGTTTTCTGTGAATAATGTCAAAGAAAACATACTCAGTGTCTTTCACAGAAAAAAAAAATGGAGCAGGGGAATAAAGTTCATCGTTTGTTTTAGGTCGACCAAGCACACCTGACTGCTTCCTGCTTTTGTCTGCAATGTTAGAAAGTTGTGCATAATTGTTATGAAAAGGTTAAGAGGGCAGCGAGAGTTATAAGGAAGGGAAAGTGGTAAAGACAAAGACGTGGAAATAGAAGAACTTATAGAAAGCAAAAGCGTGCAGAGAGAAATGAGGAAAGGACAAGATGAAAAGAGGAAGACAGGAAGAGCTAATTAAACAGAGGAAGGATACAGATGGAGAAGTGGGAGGGGAAAGAAAGGGCAAGATGACTTAACTGGGATACACCGCCTACCAAGGAATACTCCACCCTTAGTCTCCAACACACACTAACACGAACACATAGCAATTTCCCAGTGAGGTAAATCCCCCCACATTCCCCCACTATGCGCTGTCATAGCCCTCCCACTCCTGCAACTTGTGTGTGTGTGTGTGTCACCACTTTTCTCTGACATTCCTGTGCGGAGCAGAGAGTCAGTGAGCTCGGCTGCACAGAGACAGAAATACAACTCAGAACCTCATTAGGAAAAGCTGAGATTTTTTTTTCTCAGGAAAAAGAAGAAGAAGAAGGAGAAGAAGAAGAAGAAGAAGAAGAAGAAGAAGAAGAAGTGGGTGCAGCTCCATCCATCAAATCTTGTTGGGAGCTTTTCTGATAAAGGGAATTCCAATTTTTAGGAAATCTGCCTGCAAGTCAGCTGGGAAGTCTTACATTATTAACAAGGGATTTTTAGGAAAGCATCCTCTTGTATCCAGTCACAGTTTCCTCCTGTTTTTCTCCTCTCCAACTCCCTCCTCTGAGGCAAATTTTTAAACTTTGGAATTTCAGACTTTGGAAATACTTTTGGCAAGGCAAAAAAGGTCAAAGGAATAGTGTTACAACAGTATACAAAGAGGTGAGTTAAAATTCAAAGGAAAAACCGCATTTACAATTGTTGATGACATGTTCCTGTGGAGACTGATTGCATATCTAATTCAAGCTGTTTTGGACAAAAGCAACAGTCAAATGTAATTTATCACTGTCTTTTCAGTTTTTCTTCTTTCTTTGAAATATAAACTTGCATGTTTATGCCATTATGCATTAAGGGTTTATTTATTGACTGTCACAGACAAGCTGCATGATAATGAGCTCCAGTAAAGCCTGTCCCATAAGTTTACAAGTCATGTTTTTTCAATATATTTTCAAGTAAGAGCTTTATTAATGGTGCATGAAAGTGGAGTGTGTTGCACAATCTGCACCAAATGCAGCGTCTCAGGGGAGTTAGAGTTGCTTGTTCTACTGATACCCTGCTAGATCTGAGTCGTGTGTCTGAGAAAGAACAAGAAGAAAAGAATGGAGGGGCAGAGGGAGTGTAAATTGTCCACAGCACATTGAGCTTAAAGAGATGACGGGATGGAGGGGGAAAAAAAGTATGTGTGCTAGAGATGAAGCAGGGGAGGGATGAAGAGTTTGGTTCACTCTCTGGTTTTATCATCAAATAGTGAAGACAGACGCCACGAACGAATGCCCACATGCACAATCATACATTACATTCAAATGTCTCAGGCACATGCTTGAATAAATGCACACAGATGTTGCATGCATGTCTGCAAAGAAAGGATGTCAAATGAACTTATGGTCTCTTTATCTCACTTTCACACACACAGATGCAAGCACGCACACACGCTCACAGAGAGAAATTTAGACAAACACATCTTTGTTTCATTGCACCCCTTATGCTTGGTTTGGTCTTGGCTCACATCACACACTGATCCAACAAGTCCAAGTGCTGCAATGCAATACACATAATCACACACAAGCCAATGAAAACAACACATGTGTACACAGAAAGCAGACGCGTGTGCAGGAGGACATGTGGCAACTAGCTACTTAGAACCAAATAAATAAAACAAATGAAAGCCACATTGATAGAAATGAACATTGTCTATTTCTTACAATTTATGCACACACACATTTCCCTATTCTTTCTTTTATAGCTAATTTTTCTGTTGATCATAAAACAGGACAATTTTGGATTTGAATGAGTTTTTTGTATTGCACAGCAAGTTACATGTCTGATATGTTTGTCTCAAACAAAAAGCTGGTTCACTTCGTAATAAAACAACATTCACACACATGTTATTTAGCAGACATTCTTAGAAAAGCTGCTTCATGCAACCAGCCAAGTGTAACCAGTCATTGTTGTTTTAAGCTGGGAACTACAGGTTTAAGTGTGTGATAGTTGCTGTAGTGATGGTTGGGGTGTGTCGTCTTCCTCTTCCCCTCCTTGGGTGATGAATATCTGAAGTGTGTCCAAAATTACTCCCTATTCTATTATCAAGTGTACAGTATTTATTTTACATGAGGTCAGATCGAAATAAACAGTATGTCCTGATTTTTATTTTAAGGCTCAATAATAAATGCAATAAATGCTAATGATTGTAATATTTGCAAATGCAATTACTAACATGATAATGTGATAATATGTCAGTATTGTGTTAACAGTTTGTTGTGCTGTCCCAAAGTGACGCTTAAAAGTACTACATTTTACATTTAAAGATGAATATTTTTGCCTTAGTCAGATTTTCATCTGCTAGTGGTTTTTTATCAATTAAGACTACAGTTCCCATGATCCCATGCAACTTTACAACATAATCAAGCTACCTCTTTTGTTTTCTTTATTTTTCTTTAGACCTCCAGCAGCAGACATTTCATATTGTGTGTTTGAAAAATAAACACTCTAAGATGCAAAAGCTACATTATTGACATTTTATTTTTAGACCTCTGATTCTACAATTTATATAGATCATGTATATTTCACTTTAAAGATCTTGTTCAAACACCTCATTTGAATTACAATGTGCTTCATTAATTATTCCATATGCATATTTATAAGTGTTGCTGTGTTTCTCTGCAGACCCTGGCTCCTGTAATAATGGCTGACGTGGTGCAGCCAGACCCCAACAGCCTGCAAATACCTGGTGAGATAGCCACACAGTGTTTAAACATGCTTTGTTGCTATGGCAAAATGGTTTAAATGACTCATTCTTTCTCTTTATCTTTTGGAGTGTGAACACACTGACCTCTCCGTGTCCCTCTCCCACCTGGGAATATGAACCACATCAGATTCCTGTGACATTCCACTCATTCCAGTTTGTTATAAATATTCAATCTCAACGTCTCAAGAGGTTCAGGTCAAGTGTGTTTACAACCTAACTCACTCATCTCCACAGTGAAAAGTTCATTTTTTCCTGCTTGTGTGCTATCAGCCGTTGATGACAGTCCAATGATGGCTCTTTTCCCCTTGATAAGAGAGTTTTCCCATGGCTGCATTTCCCCTCAAACACACTGATTTTTTTTAGGTTTTCTGTTTCTTTTTCCAGAGGAGTACATGTGGCACTTTTCCCATGCTGAAACACATTAACAATGAGATTTTTAATGGTTATCCACAACTATACATCATTTCAGCATTTCTCTTCTCCTCTCCATTAATTCTCAGGTGATAATTTATCAGCCCCTTCATCGCCTGCCACAGCGAGAAATGACTGCAGCATCACACCCCTCACACCCTCACCCTCACCGGTAACTACACACACACACACACACACACACAGAGTTTCACCACAGACATACACACCCTTTTCCTCTTTCTGCATATTTTCTTTATATAGAGCTCGTGTAAACCCACATCCACTCCTCACTGTCATTAGTGGGTTTTAATAACACTTTCACTCACAGTTTAATGTGAAGTGTAGACTTAAAAGACGTACCAATAAAGACTACAATCTGTGGTAAAAAAGTACATGCACTTTGGCACTAAGTCTCAGAAGTACTAAAGGAGGAAAGGAGGGGGAAAAAAACAGGGAAGTCAATGAAACAGCTTCTGATTTCAAATCATAATAATAACTCTACACTGTTGCCACAACACAAAAACTGCTTTAAACTCTATGCATGCTTTCTCTCCAGACAGAAATAATAACCCACATTAACTCATTCACTCTGTTATTTGTAGATGTTCACAAATTAAGAGAATTTCGTCATTGAAAGTGGCTACTGAATAAGAGTCTACAGCCATATAAAGGATATAAAGGCTGTATGAAGACAATACTAACTTACTGATGTTGAGCAAGTTTATTGCTTTCAGGCTCACTAACTTGATTTAATGAATTATTAAGCCAATATTCGTAATCAGCACTAAATGGTACAGGATAATTAAAGGAATATCATGGCAAAATATCGGACGAAATTAATTTTTTGGCCTGATAATAGTGCTGTATCTGTTGTTTAAGGGTTCAGCAAAGTTAAAGAGAACATGAGGGCGGATAACTTAATGGTAATCTATCCCATGGTTGTTGAGATAGTTCACTAAAAACAAAAAAATGAACTTTATAGTAGCATTTAATGAAGAGAGATCACCAAAGTCAGGTGGGCTATGAGCTACACTGCTAGCATGGCTAATAGGAAACAGAAAGGTGATCAGTACCAGCTACAACCACAGTAATCTCCCTCTCCCTCGGGCCTTCTGTGTCTCTCAGAGGGTGGAGGTCAGACCCAGGATGGCCTGTCCCTTCTCAGTGGTCATAGCGATAGACTTTGGGACGACCTCCAGCGGCTACGCTTTCAGCTTCACGCAGGACTCAGAAGCCATACACATGATGAAGTAAGAGTGTTTATCTTTCCTCTTAAATGCTATTCTATTCAATTGTTTTCAGTCCTTGACATCTTTTTTTTCTCCAATCCATGTAGGCGCTGGGAGGGCGGAGACCCTGGAGTGGCCAATCAGAAGAGCCCAACGTGTTTGCTGCTGACTCCAGATTTGCGCTTCCACAGTTTTGGGTTTGCAGCGCGGGACTTCTACCACGACCTGGACCCAGAGGAGGCCCGGCACTGGCTCTACTTCGACAAGTTCAAGATGAAGATCCACAGCACAAGTGTAAGAGGCATCAGGAAAACAGAGTGAAAATGTCAAACAGAAAGACAATTTACACAACACAGTTACACTCACACTAATTTGGACCATTTGTAAACAGTTTCTCTCGAGTCTCCAAGTGTGGTATAACTCTTTAAGGCTTTATGCATCAGAAAGATGATTTGTTCCTGCAGCAGTTTTTCAGCAGTTATGGCTGTGTTTGCTGCAGGACCTCACCATGGAGACAGAGCTGGAGGCGGTCAACGGTCGGAGGGTGAGGGCCATCGAGGTGTTTGCTCATGCCCTGCGCTTCTTCAGAGAACATGCACTAAAGGTACATTTTCAACTTTAAAATAAAAGCAGTATGGTTCTCCATCAAGGACTCATTTATACATTGTTTACTTTATGTGTGTGATGTTTTCAATATTGCTTTTATGTATGAACCTTCACTATGCAGGCCAAAGTGTAGAGATGACTTAAAACTTACACTAAACTGTCGCCCACAGAGCACTCTACTTTGATGTGGGCTTAAAGCTTAACTTCAGTCCTGACTGTTTTACCAAAGAAAGATTGACTGATTCTGATTTAGGAGGTCAAGGACCAGTCGTCATCAGTGCTGGAGGGAGAGGAGATCAGATGGGTGATCACTGTCCCTGCTGTGTGGAGACAACCTGCCAAACAATTCATGAGAGAGGCTGCATACCTGGTAGGAGCACACACCCATACTGACAGATACATGAAGCCATACATTAGATATGACTGGCAGAAAGAGGCTACAAACTTTCAAAGGCAAAAAAATACCCTTTTGTACATTAAATACAGAGTATATACTCCTAAATCAGGCACAATAAAAAAGACACAATACCTGAGCCAGAAAAGTTTACATCTTATGAAATTTAGTTATAAGATATTTGGTCATTTTTATGTTTTTGTTGCTATATTAATAAATATCTTCTTACATCATATCTTGTGTGTATATAGCAGATTGCATATTTAATTGGTATGTGAGTTGGTTTCTGATGTAGTTTTCTTAACTGTTTCCTTTACCATGTTTTAAAATAGCATTTGTGTCTTTTTTTTACCTCTTCTTTGTGCTGCTACATCAAATTTCCCCCTTGAAATAAAAACATGTTGTCTCTTTTTTAAAATCCCTCTAAAAAAACAGTGAATTACCAAAAAGTACACTTTCATAAAACTTAAAAAGGTTGACTTTGCCGCATTAAAAAATGGAAATAAAAAAGGAAGAAAGTGAGTGTATTCGTCTCAAAATTCACAACCGACGAAAGAGTGTGTGTGTGTGAGTGTGTGTGTGTGACAGAGAGAAGGAAGGAACAACAAGGAGATGGAAAGAAATGCCATACATAAGACATGAGATACATGCTGACTGATTAATGTTTCCATGGAAGATCATTTACCTTTCACACATACACACACACACACATGCAATGCTGCACTTTTGCCCCTTCCCTCCCAGTATATCTTCCCACCAACACTCACACTCCTGCTTATTTTACTCGACGTGTCACAATGACTTGTAGGAAGTGTGCGTACATGGACAGGAATGCAGGGGGTCCTATCAGAATACACATCAATGAGAATGGACCGACCTATGTGTGTGCGTGTATGTGTGTGTGTATGAGTGTGTATTACATAAGCAATAATTCATTGGAGAGACTGTTCAACCTTTTACTTTGAATGTCATGCTTCTTTATTCTTGCTCTCTCTTTTCAAAATTTAAAGAAATGTTCACACACATGCACATGCACGCACACACACACAAAAAGATCAATTTGGTGACCATTATCGCTAATCTGCCCTTCACTCAGCTGGAAACATACATAAATAGTCTAATGCATACTCACTCTCACATGCACATTGACATACACACACACACACACCCTATGTTGGCTCCCAGCGCGGGGTGTGTGTGCTTCCTGATGGTGATGATGTCATCAGAAGTGAACAATGAGGGAGACCGGCGTACAAACAAAGGAAGTGGTGTCCAGACCCCCGCCCTGCTGCATGCACACACACATTAATACACACACACACACACACATCAGTCAAGCATGTCAACTTTACTCCTGATACAACTTTAACCAAGACTAATGCTTTAATACCAGCTGAAGCAGAATCTACATGTTCTTTGTCTAAAAGTGCAATGGATTTTCAAAACTGATTCATACGTTCTATTGTGTTTTATATTCCCTGTCTCTTTTCTTTCTCTTATTCAGGCCACTCAGTAAATAAAATCAAGAGGATTGCAAGATAATTAGAAACAATTTTTTCTCCCTTTCTGTCTTTCTTTTCTTCTCCAGGCTGGTCTGGTATCTCCAGACTGTCCCGAGCAGCTCCTGATCGCTCTGGAGCCCGAAGCTGCGTCTATTTACTGCCGCAAGCTCCGCCTTCACCAGGTGATTGACCTGAGCTCACAGCCAATCACAAATGGCCTTGATCTGGAGGGGTCCCAGCCCTTTGATTCAAGCTTCAGACAAGGTAATAAGGAGAAAGAGTGAGTGTGTGTGTGTGTGTGTGTGTGTGTGCGTGTGTGTGTGCGTGTGCGTGTGCGTGTGCGTGTGCGTGTGCGTGTGCGTGTGAGTGTACTTTTCTTTGCGAGTGT
>JAPZDV010000016.1:5474827-5504473 GCA_029814665.1 Acanthurus lineatus
TGTGCGTGTGCGTGTGCGTGTGCGTGTGAGTGTACTTTTCTTTGCGAGTGTCTTCTTGTAGACTTTGTCTTTAGCATGAAACCATGAAACCACAGTGTGTTCCTGGAAATGTTGTTGTTTGATTTCATTTGAGGATTGTGGCTTTTTGCAGAGTATGTATGTGTGTGTGTGTGTGTTTGTGTGTGAATTTGTGTGTGTGTGTGTGTGTGTGTGTGTGCCCATTTGTGAGAAAGAAAAAGAAAGAGCTAAAGACCTTAATTCATACACTAGTTGCGGTTTTGGCTCATAACTCTGCAGTTGTGTATTCATGTGTGTGAGGTAATATGACTTTGCAGTTGTGTAAGTGTGTGTGTGGGAGTTGTAATGAGGTCACACGGGTCAGCGAACAAACTGCTTCTTGTGAGAACACATTTTTCTATATTTTGAAGAGTTCTGTATCTCATATGTATTTTATGGTGCTTTTCAACTCATTATTGCAAAATAGCAAAAAGTTATTTCAGGGGGCCAGAGGTAATTTATTGGATAGATAATATAATGTGACTGGCAATAATATAATTGGACAAGCCTGAAAATCTTTTGGATGAATTATAATATCTGTTTCTTTGAAGAAAAGTCAAAGGAAAAGGTTTAAACTCTCTCCAATGTGCAACTAAAAGTGGCTAAGGCCAAAATGTACTCTTTGTAAAAAAAAAACACTATATATCATTCAGTACTTAAAGTCAGTTCATATTCAGGTTTTGATTAAATTCTGGAAGAACAGAGAAACTATAAAACAGAGTTCTGTTCAAAATGACGTAGCATTTGGAATTTGCTGCAGCTATAATTAGTAGGTTTCATCAGAGTTTTGAAAAGAGAAGCCTGAAAATGAACCGATGAGAGCAATAAAATGAACCAAAACAGAACCAAACAAAAACCAAAACAACAAACTGAGGGCCAGAAAACCACAACAATGAGCTTAAAGATGCTAAAATGCTCCATAGCCCTGCAGCAGAGTTGGGTAACAGCTCTCTGTGGGCTTGTATTTCCTGCAACATCGTTCACATTACACATCTGACCAGTTGTTTGCATTAAATGTTGAATCACGCAGCTTTAAAAGAAAACTTTCAAACTGGAATTTACAGCAGGGAAATTCTGAACCAGCAGCTCCTTTTTCTCACTACAGCACAGAGTATTTGGATTTAAAAAGCTTATAAAAGTGTTTAACATTTCAAAATAAAAAGACCAAAAGTGACATCTAAAAAAAAATGTAACCCTTCCACATCAAAGGTGCATTGAAAACATTTGTCTTTGCAAACAGCGACAGGAAAATGCTCCTAAATTGACCCAAAGGAACAAAGACTGGGAAAAAGGAGACCAATGCATAATTCAGTGACCAAGCATGCTGTCCAAAAATCCCCTGCACAGGCCCACTTATGTACATATCCAGTCAGTGATACACACACACACAAAGAACATTTACACACATGAAGACACACACTAAACACAGGATATTGTAATTGGAACAAGGTGCAGTGAGGCTATGATCTCACCCCCTCCTGGTCTGTCATTCTCCCTCTCCTTCACTCACATTCATTTTTCTTTCTTCTCCCCCCTCTGTCTCTCAAGCAATTACTCCCTTTCTGACTTTCTTTTGCCAGGTCATACACTTTGCAAGGGCTCTGCACACACACACAGACACACACACACACACACACACAAACATACACACATACAGTGTTTCCAAACACACATGTGCACACACACTTGGCATCACCGTTGTGGTTTTTTTCTATCTTTAGCTTTTCTTCCACATCATTTCGTCTCCAAAGATAGCACCAGGGAGTCATTAACACACACACACACACACACAAAAAGACACAAAAACATGCACACAAACACACACACTTACATTTTCTTTTCTGCTGTTTCAAATAGTTGTAAATGGTTTCCAGACTTGCATTTCACACAATGCCACACATACATTACCTCCTGCGTCATCCAGGGCCCTAAAACAACCTACATGCTTTCAAGACAATGTAGTCATTGTTGCTCAATAACTCTAATTTTTGTAGTTTTTCTTTCTTTATTCCCTTTTTCTTTCTTTCTTTCTTGTCCTGCACAAATCTACCCCTCTCTTGTTCTTCTTTGTGTGGTGTGTATTACTCATGGGGTTTATAGGGACCCAGTAAAAAACCACCATGACCTAAATTATACAAACTCTTCACTTCAGACTGTCAAGCCTGTGACTTCCAACACACACACGCACGTACACACTTTTGCATCAGGATGACAGCTTCTCAACAACCCTGCCAAAAAAAGACTTAAATAATACTCTTTTCTAACATCCTCCTTCTTTTACTTCTCATCTAAAAGCCATTACGTCTCATTTCACAGGTTCATTTGCATGTATGAAGGTGTATGAGTGTATCTGCTCTGTCAAACAGGCTGTGAGATATTTCATGTTTTTTGTCGGCCGTGTTTGAGCGTGTCTCGTTTTTGTTGGCCTCCATCCATACTCTTAACCTGCCAGTCAGGCAGTTAACATGTTGAGAACAAAGACAAAGCTGAAATGTGAGACCGTTTCTTTCATTTCCATCAAATTGCTCCTGTCTTGCAAAAACACTGTGACCGGTGTTCTGGTATGTTTTTCTTGTTCAGCTTAGATAGACAGACTATATACTTTACATCAGGTAAATGTCATGACCTTATGGGTTATGAAACATGTTGAAATTGCACTATATGCAGTCTAAATTGAAAACATTGACCTTCTTCAGGTTCAAAGTGAGTATCTTAATGTTTTTTCTTGAGCCGGTTTGCATTGAGCATCGGTTTAACACAAACTTAGGGTTAGGGGGCCCGACCCCATAGTTTGTTATACAGAGAGACCAAAAATGTGTGAATGCAGGCAAAGTAGAGCAAGGTGATGAAAAGGTGGAGACGACTCTTGAGACCCCCAGCTGGAGAGAGTCCATAAAAATTCTTGCTGAATTATTTTATTTAGAAAAGGTGGGCCCAGAGCAATATTTCAGGGGGCCAAGGGGTCGAATTTTGCTCCTGGGACACAGAAAGCTTTGCTGTGCCCCTGAAGTAGTCCATGAAAGATTAAGAACTGACAAATATGGACTATCGAGACTCTCTGGATTTTAAATTTCCTAGTTGACACTTGAAGTAGATTTCAGTAAAGCCAACTGGCTTCAATTAATAGTCAACATTTTGAAAACCAGTCTACAAACAGTCAGTCTTTTATTTAAAGCTGCAACAATATGTGTAACTTACAGTGGCAATGGCTCCAATGTCATACATCTAAACCTTCATTATGTACTTTTTGTGGAGGTCTAAACAAATTGTAACAGTAGATAGTAACATTAGATTACATCCAGAAAGAGACACTGAGCAACATTAGTACTCTTTATGAGTGATGTTTCTTCCCCCCTAACAAATTAATCTGTGCCTGAAATGAGTATTTGGCTCTTTAGTTGCTAAAAAGCCTATTCCGTTATGTTTAACAGGTAGTTCCTAAGTTTAAACTTTGAATTGTATCTTAGAAATAGGAAACTTTTCTTTAAATGTTGATTTTAATGTTCAGGTTAAAATGTCAGTTTAGTAATTAGGACATTTAACCAGCTATGTATTTAAAAAAAAAAAACACTTAAATCTTATCTGGTCATTAAAAGACATTACAGTGATGATCATAATGATCTTATTTTCTGGTTTATATTAGCTCACCTTAAGCTCCACTGCTTATTTTATCATTTCAACAATCAAAGTTTACAGAGGAAGCCATATGCAGAATAAAACCGTTATCTTTTCCTCGCTGTGACTTTTTGAACTGATTTAATGACAGAGATAATATTCAAATATCAAGGGTATAAAATCTTCAGTATGCAAGTGTGCTTGTGTGTGTTAAGCTTTGTGTGTGTTTGTTGCAGCGAGGGAGCAGCTGAGGCGATCCAGACACAGCAGGACCTTCCTGGTGGAGAGTGGAACCGGAGAGCTGTGGTCAGAGCTACAGACTGGTATGTGTGTGTTTGTGTGTGTGTGTGTGTGACAGACAGACCCCCACATGTCAGTGATATTGATGATTTTGACTTTTAACCCCAGCAGACTGATTGTGTGAAGCAGAGACACATACTTCTACTTTCTTTCACTGTGTTTGTCCTCAGTTCAGCAGGGATCCTGTTTCCTCTATCATTTAAAATAATGGACTTTCTACAATTTGCACTTTTTGTGGCTCCTGTTTAAATTTGTTAATTTAAATTAAAAAAAAACACAAATCATAGTTTCAACTAAATTTTGTCCCAAGTTTAGATTCAAGGCACAGACTTTGATAGAGAACTGTCAAAGCTAAAATACACAAAATATCTAAATAAGGAGCACATTTTTATTCCTCACAATGATTTATATTCAATTTTCAAAATCATTCATTATTCTATACACTTATAAATAAAGATGCAGTTTCAAAAATCCTATAATATTACAAGATCAGGGTTTTAATATAAGAATACAGTTTTAATACCAAGAATCACCTAGTTTGTAAACTGTCAAAGCTACTAAACACCACTGTTCTCAACAGCCACAGAAAACCCACAGCATCAAGTTTAGCCTGGGATGATAAAATCTTGCTGAGGGACAAATCTAACTCGCCCATTTCTTCAGTTTTGCGCACAACCTTTTCTTTCTGGTGAGCCATGTCAACAATCTGAGGAGCCACGCGCCCCTGCTGACCCCTTCTGCTCCCTTTCCTGTCCACACACAGGAAGGACCCAGCCCATGGGACTCTGCTCTGCGCTGTACAGAAACCAAAGGATTAGAAACCTGGTTTTATCTTCCTCCTCTTCTTGCATTCCTTTTTTTTCTCATCCTTCCCCTACATTTTTCATTTTTTTGCCAAAGTTTGTTGCTAACCCTTTTTTTCTCTTGTCACACACTCATACTACCTCTCTCTTGTGTTTAGGGTGAGGTCAGCTAAAGGCTCTTATCGCTGAATGTATCATAAACACACATACAAACACACACTCGCAAATGGAGCGCAGCAATCACAGACGACTGGAGGTTGTTTATGTTTCATGGTCCGCTGGTTGAAGAGTTTCAGGAGAAGCACACACAAACACACACACACACTCACTTCTGAAAAATAACATTGAGACACTCCACAAAAACTGAGACGTCTTATCCACTCTTTCCTCCTGAAAGTTGAGGAGGATGGTAATGCTCCTGTAGTTCTGAGTACATTTGTGTCTCTAAAATTAAACTGACAAGCAACCTTTGTCTGACTGATGGAAAATAACTGATTCTAAGAAAATGCAAACCGTTTCCAGGGTACTGCAGGTACTAAAACTGGCCGCACATGTGCCCTCTTTGTGTAGGTGACAGGTATATTGTTGCAGACTGCGGAGGAGGAACGGTCGACCTGACAGTCCATCAGATCGAGCAGCCGCAGGGAACTCTGAAAGAGCTCTACAAGGCTTCAGGTACACATTTTCAAAAATTACTAAAGTTCACAAATAACTATATTTCCTTCCAGTTTCCAGAGCTGTAGTTGTTCTTCCAGGTGGTCCATATGGTGCTGTTGGAGTTGACCTGGCCTTTGAAGCCATGCTGTGCCAGATCTTCGGCGAGGACTTCATCCAGAGCTTTAAGGCCAAGCGGCCGGCGGCCTGGGTGGACCTCACCATCGCGTTTGAGGCGAGGAAACGGACGGCAGCACCGGGTAGGGCCAACGCCCTCAACATCTCCCTGCCCTTCTCCTTCATTGACTATTACAAGAGACACAGGGGGCAGAGTGTGGAGGCCGCCCTGAGGAGGAGCAAGTAAGTGTGTGCTGGAGGAGGCGTGTGTTTGCGTGACAGAGGGATAATGGATTAGTGTGTGAGCGATCTGATTAAACAATGGATTGATTTAGTGTAACTGTAACAATGAAGATGCAATCTCTCTCCTTTGTGTATGTGTGTGTGTGTGTTAGCATGAACATAGTGAAGTGGTCGTCCCAGGGGATGCTGCGGCTGACACAGGAAGCCATGAACGAGCTCTTCCAGCCCACCATCATAAATATTGTCAAACACATTGGTGAGAAACACTCGGCGACACATGAACAGACCACAGGGTTTACACATGTATACACTGACATGCATATAAACAGTAAATACAGATTGATTTAAAACATACAGACATATACAAGAGCAATTAGTTAAACTCTGAAACAAAGATTTTAGGTTTTAGGGTTTTGTTCATTCATCCCTCTTTGACCATTTTGAGGCAGAACTCCACAACAAGCTGAGCATTAGCTTGTGTTTGTTCACATATTATCAGCTTGCTGACAGTGTTCCTTATTCCTGCAGATACACTTGGAGTCATGCTTTTGACAATCTAGAAAATTAAGTTCAATAGTCCCTCTGTTTTAGCTCTGTTTTTATCTCTACCAAGACCTGGCATTCAGTAATTTATTGCCATTTCAACAGTTGATGTAGAATTTATGTCAGCGTGGTAAACAACATTAAACATCAAACCACGCAGTTTGTACAGGAGATGAACACAAAAACATACTGTTAGAGTTACAAAAAATAATGTTAATGCAACTATATGGCTCCTGTCCTTAGAGAGAGGAGTTAAAAGACAACTCCTCAAGTCTATTTAGCTGGTAAATGCTTCATTATGTTCACTACCTAGTCACTTACTTTGTAAACTATTTTGTTCTGGGTAAGTACCGTGGGTGTTTGCAGCTCTCTGTTGCTGCTGAAACAACATGAATGAGGACTGTGAGACCGGAAAAGTGAAGTTTCAGTCCTTAAAAACAAGGCTAAAGCTAAAAGAGGCTAAAAGCTTGTTGCAGCTGTGGGAGCTTCAAAGTTGGTTGATTTTTCTTGATTGCTTTTGGATTCATCAACTTGAACAACCCATTTCATAACACTTATCAAGTGATTTGATCTATTATTGATGTAAAAAAAAATTAGTGCAGATCTAACTTAGATAGGAGCCAGGTTTCTTTTTTACCTTTTGACACTTTAAACCACAGCTCAGACCAAACAGAGCAAACTCGAGGCACAACGGCTTCCTTGGTATCCCCATTCTAGATGACGGTGACCTCATTGTTTGTTTTTTCTGCCTTGTCAAGAGAGAAGGAAAGCAGAAAAAATGAAGAATGCCTGTTTTAAATCACTCACATTCCAGTGGTACGTTCAAACCCAAAGGGCTGGTTTTGCAGCATTTGGCTGTGCTCAGCTTTGCTGGATCACCATAAGAGGGAGAGGATGAGATGCAAGGATGAGTTTTACATGTAGCAAATTAAAGGTACATCAAGTGTAGCTGATGGAGAAGGAGTAAAAATTGTATCCCCCACGAAACATCCAGTAAAAATACACAGATTGAACTTCTTCTGCTCTAGTCCTTCTGTTCTTTATCTTCATACTTTCCTCACTAACTTATTGCATGAAAATGAAAACACACACTTTGCTCATAATCTCCAATGAAGTAAAATTATCTAACAGCTCTTCCTCCTTTCTTGCTCCCCCGACAGAGGAGTTGATGGCCAAGCCGGAGGTACGTGGTGTTCGCTTCCTCTTCCTGGTTGGTGGTTTTGCAGAGTCACCCATGCTGCAGAAAGCAGTGCAGAGAGCTCTGGGCCGAACATGTCGCATCATCATCCCGCATGATGTCGGACTGACCATACTGAAGGGTGCTGTGCTCTTTGGGTTGGATCCCACTGTGGTGAGTCCTTGGAGGCCTCTGTTTCTTCTGACAAAGCTCTCACAGACAGGTTCTAATGCCGTTTCTCCTCACAGGTCAGAGTGCGTCGATGCCCACTGACCTACGGTGTTGGCGTCTTGAACCGGTTCGTGGAGGGACGTCATCCTCGGGACAAACTCCTCATAAAGGAGGGCCGTGAGTGGTGCACCGACATCCTCGACCGTTTCGTCTCTGTGGACCAGTCGGTGGCTCTGGGCGAGGTCGTGAGACGGAGCTACACGCCAGCACGTCTGGGCCAGAGGAAGATCATCATCAACATCTACTGCAGCGCGACAGACGACGTCACGTACATCTCTGACCCTGGAGTCAGGAAGTGCGGGACGATAACTTTAGACCTACCAGAACCGTTACCGCTACCAGGAGCAGTGGGAGGAGCAGGAGGAGGTGGAGGCCTGGAGAGAAGGGAGATCAGAGCGACCATGCAGTTTGGAGACACGGAGATCAAAGTCACAGCCGTTGACGTCATGTCTAACCGCTCTGTCCGGGCTTCCATAGACTTCCTGTCCAACTGAGGAGGAGCAGGAAGTTCAGACAAGGATTGGAAAACAGAAATAACTGATTCTTGGTGATGATAATATTAGAAAAAGCGGTACTTTGGGAGTGGGCGACATTATTTTTTGGAAAGTGCAGTAACTTATATCCTGTAATCCAAGTATTTAGGCTTTGAATTTCCTCCTTAGTGTAGATTAAAGATTATGAAAGGAACTTTTTCTTCAGCCTTCACATGTTCTAAACAGAAATAGTGATCCTTATCTCCAGAGCTGAAGTGTAGGGTGAACTCTCTGTGCAGAAAAGAAGACATTGACTTCTGGCTTCAGCAGAGACTTGTCATGTCACAGTACGTTTTGCTGTAACATTTGTATTCAGACTTGTATGAACTCTGTGAGAAGTCTTGTAGGCAGATGAATAAATACACATCTCTGCTGCAACAAGAAGTACCTTCTAATCAGAGAAATTACTGAGAGACTCAGTGCCTCATACTACCTAGAGTTAAACTCAACCATTTTTATTGTAAAATATGAAAGCTGTTGTCTTTTTCCTCATATAGTGAATTACACATGGATATCTCAAAATTTCTTAGTCTGATACCTCATTTAAAGCCTATTACACTATCTATATACCAGATACTGATACAGCTACCTGGACTGCAGTTTTGTCTAATGTGACTATGATTGTGTGCTACCTAGTGGTGAAATCCTGGAACTACAAAGTGAAATTTATCCTAGAGGATAAAGGCTCTCAGGATGCATCCAAACACACAAGACTGTCTATGTAGTTATTGCAAAATTTTCTTATTCATATAAAGTTTGTTTCTATGTACCTTAAGGTGGAGTGTTGGGTAGTTTTTTATTTTCTTTGCAAATCAGATGGAGCTTAATTGATACATTTTCCAGATTAATCTTTACATGCGAACAATACAATTGGTAATTCAAACCAATGTGATCTCATGGAAGCAGTAGTATAATGGTATAGTGTAAATAAAGTAAAATGGGAAAAAGAAACTTTTAGTAACTGTACAGTAATAGGCACATTTGCCCCAAAGATTATGCTGCAGCCCATTTCACAGATGCCTGCTGAGGCAATCTACTCAACCAATTAAAAACTTTTGGCATCTGTCATTTAGACCCCCACATATGTAAAAATAGGACATCACACTGTAGCATTTAAGTCAGTACTTTGATGTTGTGTTTGCTGTGATAAACTATATTTGTGTTCATGATCATGTGAAGAAACAAAGATTAAGAAGCACTTGTTCAACATTTTGACTTAACTTTGAGTTCTTTTCTAGTCAGTTTTCTAACAGTGCAGGTCGTAAATGATATAACGAAGCATCATTCATGACCATTAATTTTTACAGTATAATAAAAACTTTCTTGTACCATTTTTACACAGAAATGTTATGTCCGTTGATAGGATTACTTCTATAATATAGCAAACCTGCCATTAACACTGGTACATTATCAAAAAATTACCTCCTTCCTCCTTCCAAAAGTTCAGAAAATAATACAGATAAACAGACAGTATGATTTCAGCTGTGAATTTATTGATAAGAATGGTCCAATAAATAGCTTTGCACAGCATAACCAGTGAATGGTTCGGAACTGCTTGACATCCTATCAGTGCTTTACTTTCCATTTTCCACTTCAGTTTGCCATGTAACACAAAACCAGATTAGAAATTGTGGAACAAGTTAAGGTCAGAGAGAAGAGCTGACTTTGAGGGGACAGGTGTGTGTGCGTTACAAAATCGAGGGGGGAACTGCTTTCATTCTGCTCGCAGACACGTCAAAGATGCAGGGCTTGACATTTTTAACAGACGATATTAAGTCAAAGCATCAGTAAAAAAAAACTACAGGTGACAAAACACAGAAAATTTTCCTTTTCCCCTTATTGTTTGTTACACTACATCTGCCATTTTCAATGTGACCGGGACTGATTTAAATACCTCATTCCATCTGGAATTCAAATCCAAACGCAGATCAAACATGCCAGGCTACATTTAACACAATTTTTACCTGTAAAATGCACAAGTGAACCTCCTGGACTCTAGTATGTTAGAGGTGCTTATGAATAGGAACACAGGCAGACATAAAACCTCAAAAGCACTCTCTTTTTCCCAATTAAAATGCCTTTATTGTCAAAAGGAGGTCATGTAAAACCTTTAAACAAACTGTTGCACATTTCAGCAACAATCCTTTGTCAGAGAGTTTGAACCGCACACTAAAAATGTTACTTGTGAACATGCAAACTGTGGCTTCTTCCTCAGTCACATACATTTTCAGATGGGAAATGCCCAAGAATTTGTTTAAAAGTCTGGCATCACAATGTCACGACATTAAAGGCATCTGAAGAGTTTAAAAAGAGTGTTTTAGAGCTTTTAGATGATTTTTACATTCTTTCTTTTTATATTTAAATGTGACTTGGCATGCAAAAATGACTCAATATTCGATCTGTATTTGGATTTTAATGCCTGTATAAAATGAGGATTTGCTTCCTTTTAGTGAGCATGGGGTCTACCACGGCCTCTGCCCCTGCCCATGCCCCCTGGGGGTGCATCCACAGAGCTGCGTGGGTTCTTGATGGTCTCATCAACTGAGAGGATGAGGCATGCTGCCTCTGATGCCGCCGTCAGGGCGTTGATCCGCACAATGGATGGCTCCCAGACGCAGGCAGCAAAGTTGTCTGCAATGTCCTCGTTGTTGATGTCCACTCCGTACCACATGCCACCCTGCATCAAGATGACAGATGAAGCAGTGACTTTATTTCTATCCACTTGTCAAACTGCAGGCCATAAAAGTGCCTTTATGCTAAGTGCTTTATTTAAACTGTTGTGAAGGATGAGGTGAGCCTGTTTGTTTCATTTTCTTACCTGTGCATGTTTGGCGCGCAGTTTATTCAGGATGTTGGTGGCGTCAAAGCCGGCGTTGTCACACAGCTGTCTGGGGATGACCTCCAGGGCCTTGGCGTACGCACCGATCAGCAGCTGCTGTTTTCCAGGGATGGTCCTGGAGTAATCCCGCAGGTACTTGGACAGCTCCATCTCTATGGCTCCACCTCCCGCTACAATGGAGTCGTTCTGGAAATGGATGAAGTAAAGTCAGCTTGATCACAGTGTTATGCACAAATGGGCTGACTAACTGCAGTAAACCGAGGGTTTTAATCCAATACACATTTCACAGATCAACCAGTTAAGTTGGGTCTTCAAAATCACCAGATATGGAGCGGCACTGTTTGAAACCTCAGCGCTGCACTAAATTCTGTGTTAGCTTCACCAAACACAAACAAATGTGGGGCTAAATTCAAGTGAGTGATCTCTGTGGCTCTGTGAGTTATCCTTCTCCAGATGCAATCCCTAACCACATTTCCTACTTCACTTCCATCATGTACAACACAGCCGGAAATCTCGAAATCCATCAGTACCATAAAATGTGATGGCCGTACCACCAGTCTCACTACATGTTTCGGCAGATGCATTCAGGAAAAAGGAGCACTGACGTTAATATCAGTGTCAGGAATGACGGGGGGAAAGCAACTGATTAAATTTTTTATACATAAAGGAAGTTAATTTCCAAGCAAACTAAGAACCTGCATCTTTTTACACGAACTAAGGGAATGATTTGTCAGGCTCCTGCATCCTTATAACTGACCACATCCAGTAATTTGGGTGACAGGAATTCATTAATAGCTGTAATGAGCCGTCTTGCACTCATGCACTGTGTAAACTGACCTTGATGGCTCTGCGTACGATCATGATGGCGTCATGCAGCGATCGCTCCGTCTCCTCTGTGAACTGCTCTGCCCCGCCCCTCAGGATGATGGTGCATGTCTTCGCCTTCGGACAGCCCTTGAAGAAGTTATACCTTCAAAGGCAGATATGGTGGATGTGAGGGGTCATGAAGTAAAGACAACGTGAAGGTGATACTTTTAAAGGGGGACAGAGGAAAGATGTAAATTTTTCTTTCTTACCTTTCTCCTCCAACCTGGACCTCCTCAAAGAGTTCACACTGTCCCAGAACGTCATCTGTCAAGCCACCTACTGAGGTCTGGATGGAGCCTCCACAGGCCTGCAGGTCAAGTCACATCAGTCAGCAAAATTTTAATATAAGAAATACGGGTTTGTAACACATTAAGTCAATTTTTACACTGCTAATTTCTTACCCATGCATTAATTATTTAACATTTTCACTGAACACCAATCCAAGTATTTGTGTAACATCTTTTTGGTCTGTCACAACACTAAATGTGTTGGCTATCTTCAGTTAGGCTGGTGTTAAAAGAACTACAGCTGAAAATCATAACCATAATGCAAATATTCACTGATAGTCTGGCAAGTCTTCTAATCGTTAAACATCCTTCTTAAGGAATGCAGAAGCAAGAAATTCAGTGTCTGTTTCTGTTTGTGTCGTACCATCATGGTTCTCTTCAGATCCTCCTCCTGCACCCTGCCAGCGCAGAATAGGTCTCTGTCAGCAAAGTACTGTGTGGCCACATCACCGATGGGCAACTTAGACAAAACCACCTTGGCTCCTGACTTGTAGATCTTCTCCAGTTTGTCGTACAGGATGTTCCACTCTGCATCCACAATAGCCTGGTAGTCCTGCAGAAGAAGGGAAGCAGAATTAAAATATATTGAGCAAGGAGGAGAGATTTAATTCTAGGCAGTTAGTTTTTTTTCCTGATGTCTGTGTTGTAGACTTCATACCTCAACAGATTTCACGCGGACTTCAGCGTTATCCTTCTCAGCCTTCAGCTCCAGCTCCACGTTGAGCAAAGCAATCTTTGGATTCTCATAGCGTTTAGGCTGCATCTCAAAGCCGGCGTAGGAGAAAGTCTTCTTAAATGCAACCCCAGAGATCAGCTGAGAGTCCTGTGAAATTTGAATAAAGAAAGTTTAACATTCAATTTCTTCATGTTAAACGTATGAAACTGTCTTTTATTTAGCATTTTCAGATACAAACCTCAAGGGCTCCTCCCTGGACCTTCTTGATGCCGATCATCTTCAGAGACAGCAGCTCGTCCAGAGACATGACAGCGTCCACCACCATTTTGGAGAAAAAATCCTTCTGACCTGCGATCAACTTAGAGTTCAAGGCTGTGGCTGCACACTTCTCCAACAGCTGCCTCTGTTCTCTGAGAGGGTGAAGACGAGGATATGTACATTTGAAATTGCAGAAGTAGACTGCGTTTAAATTCTCAATTTAAGTATAACATGAAGGAAACACTATTAACAGGATCAACCAGACATCAAATGCTGAATGACTGGCATGTAAATAAGTTGTTGTGGTGAAAGTGAGCACTTACTGCTTGTCATCTTTCTTCACAGAAACGGCAATCTCCTTTATTTTGTTGACAGCGAGGTTGGTGGCGGTGCGGAATGCTCTGATGATGGTCTGAGGGTGGAGACCCTCCTCCACATACGACTTCAGCTGCTTCAGGAACTCTGCAGCCAAGAGAGTGACGGAGGTGGTGCCATCCCCAACCTGAGGATAGTTGAAAGGAACAAAACAAATGATTTAAAAACTATAGTAATGCACTGACACATCCTCTGCTGTGTTGGATCATTTTAAATTTCAATCTACAACTTTCAATTTTATGACAGATTTCCACGGATGTTTTTCCATAGTCAAAAACAAACAGCCAAAAAAAACACACTGACACATTTTCTTACCTCAGCATCCTGAGAACGGGCGATGTCCACCAGTGTCTTAGCAGCAGGGTGAACCACATCAAGCAGTCTTAGGATGGTGGCTCCATCATTGGAGATTGTTGCCTTTCCTGTAAGACACAATCAATAAAAATATTTTTTAAAGAAATTAAGGATGAATTCAACCACAATGCATTCCTTCATCAACCAAACAAATCCTTGTCCAACAGTCTCTCCTTACCTCTGTTATCCACCAACAGCTTGTCCATCCCCCTGGGCCCCAGGGTGGTCCTGACAGCCTCAGCAATCACCTGGAAAAGAAATCCCAATAGGTCAGACAGATTGAAGCATTTTCAGGTACATGACACACAGAAAACACCAGAAAAAATCCACATAACCAAGGAGAGTAAAAATGTATCCGACCTGGCAGGCATTGATGTTGCTGATGAGCTGAGGTATGCCCTGAGACGTGTCTGTCCCCTCCTTCAGCAGGATAACCGGTGTGGGCTGGCAAAGGGAACAGATAAAGGTCATGTGCGGAAGGGTTGGTTGACAGAATAAAAACACAAGAGGTCAACAAATTGTAAAGGAAAGAAAGTGAGGAAATAAAGCAAGCTGTAAGAAAACCATTTGCTCTAAACAAGTCAGAAGTAGTGAAGTAGTGTCCTATTTATCTGATAAAGGCTACTAAATAAAATAAATAATGTGGTTTCATTTACAAAGAGATAAGCAACAGTTCATTGCTAATAACCATTATGTTCCAGAGATATTATGATAAAATTGTATTTATGACTTGCCATAATGTATTACCACAACTTAAGAAAAATGTTGTATAATCGATTTCATCCATATTACTCAGCTTTAACATAAATGATGACTGATACTATTTCCCCATTTAAGTAGCCAAAAAAGGTAAACGACAGTAGGGTGGTGTGGTACTGTGACAGCAGGGTGTGATGCCTTTGTTAACCATCAGACATAAATCGGTGTCACTGTCAAACCCAAATGTCTATTTATAGTCTACTTAAAACACTGCATATTGCATCAGACTGCGTTTAATAATACCGTTTCACAGTCTTGCATTACATTAACATTTTCTAAATATTAGCTCGCATATTTTGGTATTTGGCGATGGTCAACTCTGTCTGACCTTATAATAGTCTGCAAAAGCCTGCTTCAGTCAGTCATCGTTCATAAGTCTTTGAACAAACAGAGGAGCTGATGACCACCTACATACTTCAGCTGAAGTTAGCAATGTATTTAAGTGAAGCGGCTGTCTACGATATGGCTGGCAGTACAGGACAGTAGTGTTTCACCGGCACTCATTCATAGCGGCTCAGCATGCATAAGCTAACATGATAATAACCCGAATGACAAAGCTGCAATGACAGGCACTTTAAAAACTTATAAAAAATACAAAAAGAATCCTAATTTAGGAGTTCAAACTATAAGCAGCTCAGAGTAGTTTACCTTTTATCAACAACAGCTAACGCGAGCATCATTTGAATAGAACAATACATTTATAACGGTGGCTAACATGTTAGCTAGCATTACATTAGCATCGTATACGCCCATTGCTGCTGAGCAACACTACAAGTCTGGCTATGAATAAAAGCATTTTCTAATAATTTTCACACAATAACTGCTTCCAGACTCCACCAGAAGGGAGTCATCTGAGCTAAGGGTAGTCTAGAAACAAAAGGTCGCTAATATAGTGAAGGATGGATATGGATTTAACATTTAAGTTCGGGGTATAAATGCTAACTCACTCACCATCATCTTTGCAGTTCCTTCGAGAAGCTTTCCACCGGCATCAATCCCACAATGCTTTTCGAAATCAAGAGCTGTCGGTGTGCGTTCAAGAACACGCTGCAACGTTTTGTCAACTATATTATAACAGAATTAATGTTAAATAATCCTCTCGCAGGTCATGAAATTGCTAGCGTGGAGTCTTGAGGTGTTTGCGCTGTTGAACAATAAATACAATGTTATAAAATAAGAAATCACATGAACAAACAAATGAGTAAAAAATAATTATTACATAATTATATGAAGTAAGAAATTATCAAACCCAACCTATTAATATGTTTTGTTATATAAATGTATTAGCATTTTATTTTATTTCATTTTTTATTTTTATTTTTTTATTTTTATTTTTAAAAAAATATAAAAATTATACTTCCCACATGACATATTACTTCATAATTTCTCTTTTGCTCATCACTTGGTTCATTTATATATTTTACACAGTTTATTTATTTTGGAATATTGTGTCTATTCATTCAGTATTAGGTATTATGTTCAACACTATTCAGATCATTTGTCATCCAATGTGGTTTAAATAATACAATATCATCAAATATCGGTCAAGCGTCAAATAAATAAACAGTAAATGTCTCCACCTGCTTGGTCATCATAACCAGCTTGGTAATTTTTTCTTACACTTTTACTGTATGGAAATTAGTTCTGTCGCATTAACAATGCCGAAATACTTGTTTACTTGTTTTCGTAAGACAAATTCCATGTATGATATATTACATTAGGCAAAGTTTCTGAAGGACACCTGTTGACACCTACATGGAAAGTTGTCATCATGCTTAGACACACATGACATGAATTGCACAACACCATTTTCATGTCACAAACCATTTCCATGGCATTTTGAACATGCAGTGTGAAACTTTGCATACTGTGACTGAAACAAAACAGAACACAAAGCTCAGAAATATTTGCATTTCAATAAAATACAGTGGTCCAGCTTTCCTATATGTATTTTGCAAAAGAAGAGAAAACAATGTTCATTCATCTGTATAATTGCTTTGACTTGATGTATTAACTTCCAAATTATGTTACAGTGTTTATTTTACCTGAATCAAGAGCAGAAGAAATAATAATATACTGCGATCGAGCCTTTATTTGAGTCTTAGATTTGTGCTGCTTTGTAAACAACCAGTCACAAAATTTTTTGGGTTTATAAGATTACACAACAAGATTAGAATAAAAATACCAAAACACAAATTGTTAAAGTAATATATAAGATAATTTGACAAAAACCAATAAATAGAAATTGTCTCGCTGTCTCACCATAGTGATACACAGTATGATGTGTCAAAAAACTGATAAATTTCCAGCCTAACATCTACATTTTATGATCTCACATTGAACAAAATCTTTTTGGAAGAAAGCAAACTCTGCTACGTATAATTTTTTTCATTTCAGCCTTTACATTAGCCTACTGTACTGATATCTCACTTCAATGATACAGGAGTTGAACTAGGAGTGATGTGACTTCACACAAGGAAGCTTGCCCAACCTGTGCAGGTAGAGCAGAGGTTGCAGGTAGCTACAGCTGGTTGCAGCGGCTAGAGACATCTTAACATACTGACACTTCAGCGTTCGAGCTGAAACCCGTCCCTTCATGGGCAAGATGATGATGTAAGGCAGGTAGTTGAGTGTGAGGACAGCTTGGATGATGAGGATGATAAAAAAGGCTTTCCTCTTCATGTAATTCATCTCCCCTTTTACCTTTTGCTTCCTTCTCTCAACTTGCTTCACCACTTCCACTTTCCCTCTGCTCTGCTCATGCTTTCCATCCTCCATCGTCACGACATGACTCCCATTTCTGTGAGTCTTTCCTTTCTCCCTTTTCTCCATCATCTTTCCGTCTCCTGGTGGAGGTTTTCGTAATATGCCGAGAACAGACAGGCAGCCGAAAGTGTCTATGACTAGAACAGGGATGAATAATGAACACACTAAAGCGGGAGAGCGCTTAAAAAGAGCAGTTGAAGCCATGAGGACATAAATGCACCATGAGACAACCAGACATCCCCATCTGTACTTGCTTGCCTTGAACCTGAAAGGAGGGGAAGGAGGAAATACAAGAAAGGACAAAGGAGAGAGTCATTAAATATTTTGACTACCTAATCTTTTTTACAAAGGCAAACTCTAACACAACTATCCTACAATGATGAAGAGAAAATAGGGACACTATGAAGACACTAAAATCTAGTTACCTATATATTTAGCTGAAATCAAGACTACTATGATGATTTTTTAAGCATAAATGAAAAAAGTAAAATGGAAATAATCTGACCATTATTTCTTTGATTAATTGACAGACTATTTGGTTTATAAACATTCTGAAAAAGATGAGAAATGTTCACAAACGCCAAGAGCTCATAGTCACACTTTACAGTGCCTGTTTTGTTCAGTCAGTAGTCCAAACCTCAAAGTTATAGAAAACACTTTAATTTACTGTAACTACAAAAGGAAACTGAGCAGCTGACATCATTAAATGTTTTGCATGATAAATGAACTAAACTATTATCAAATAGTTCCCTATTATAAGTTATTACACCAAGGTGTTATAACACATTTGACAGTGTTATTGTCACTCCCACAGCTACGTTACATCTTGTTCTACACGCCCAAGTACAGCATCAATGTGTGTGATTTTACCGTAGATAGTCGAGGGGTCTCACCACAGCCATGTACTTCTCCACACACACCAAACAGAGGAGCAATGGCTTCATGATGATCATCATCCCGCTCAGGAGAACTGTCACAACCAATATGTTGCTACTTTGCCACAGAAAATGGTTGGCAAAGAGGAGAGGTAAGCTCAGGTAGTAGAGTAGCTGGGTGAGGGCAAAGTGAAGGGGGAAGAAGTCTGCAGGACGGACACCGTCAACCTTAGACCTGTTGATTTAAAATCAAATAAATAATAAATAAAGCTGAAAAAGAACTGGATGAAATAAAACTTTTGCAAGAAAAAAACATTAAATTTATCCTACAATTTGATGATTTCTGTATATGTTTTGTCTTTACATCACACCAAATGTAAGACAATATTCACCTATTCTGGAGGATGCGACAGACGAGCCAGAGGTTCAATGGAGCACCGACGAGGAATTCAAAGCAGTAGGTGGTAAAGAGGATGAGTAGGCCTGTTGAAGGTCCTCCTGATTTACCAGCAGCAGCACCATCATCATAAGGATCACACTCTGACCTGAAATAACCTGAAGCTGATGAAGAAGAGTTTATAGAGGATCTGTACATACTGTAGGAGGAGACAGAGAAATAAAGGTTAATTATTTTACATTTTCCCTGTTATTATTAATTTACAAAAGCAAACCTGCAAGTAGATCATTTCTCTATGACCATGGGATTTTATCTTTAAATGATAAATCTACAGTAAAGTAGCTGTAACAAACCTGTTGGTATGCAGTGTGAGTGAGGCTCAAAAGGAAGCGTGGTTTGTTCCGACTGTTTACTCAGATTTGAGGGTTCACAATGACAAAATGTCAAGGATTTGCATAAAAAAAGCAAATGCATGCGATGTGCTTCATTGCATGCTGTGAGCCTATGCTGTCATGTTATGTGTTATTTTAAGTCTTTAAGCTTTGCTTTAGGTACCTTCTTTTTTTCATTTCAAACCACGAACAAAACTGTTTTTGTCATACTGTGGGATAACAAACTGATCTGTAAGTCAAAGCCCAGCTATCTAAAATCATCTACTGTTTACTTTAAGGGCAAATAAAACAAGAAACGGTATTAATATTTCAACAAGATCAGAAACCCTTCCTTGCTTTTGTGTAAATTGCCTCATTGGAACAAATCAGGGATAATACTATCTCCTGATGTGGATAATGGCTTATGTCCTCACTTATAAGTAATGTAAGAGAGATTTCTTAGTGGAGCACCCTAGTATGATTAGGCAAAAAGCCATTAAGACTATATGAAGGAAAAATAGAAATATAAAGAGGCATGAAGAACTAGAATTAAAATGACTAAAATAAATTGTCATAAGTTAAGCTTTAAAAAAAAAAGATTGATTAAAAAATACCCGTGCAATTTCAATACAGGCTAAGAAATGAATACATAGTGTAACAAGTGCTGATACATGTTCTTGAACGCAGCTCTTGTTACGTTACGTTTAGCGGTGCTAAATGCAGGCCTCTGATTGGCCTGCGACTTGTGAAGTGCACTTCTGCAGTGTGCTCAATATATTATCAGCAAGTGCTGCATGGGCGGAAGTTTAGTCGTACTCCATACTTAAACGCGCAGACTCCGCCCTCACAGATAGTCTGAACACCAAAACACGCGCTCATACAACGCACATCGCGCGGAGTTTGGATATTGGACATACAAGCTTTATGTGGCGGGAGCTGTTGAAAAGAGCAGAACAGACACGATATTGTTGTTTTGAAACTCCGGTTAGTTTAAAAATTAAGTGGAAGAGCAGGAAGAGTTGTGGGAATAGACACCTTCGCTGAAGGGAAACGCGACGATGGATGAATTCGGAATTTATGCAGTTTTCGGACTAAACGGTCCGCCTCAAAGGCTGCTGAGGTACGATAACGTGAATGTTTTTAACAGTAACGTTAATGTTTGTAGTTTTTCTCACTGAACTATAATGTCTGTAAGCTCAAGTGATTTTGAACCACTGCTCAGGCGTCGTCAAATAACGATTTTTGCAGTGGTCAACAGCCCATGTCATAAACCTTTACTTGTTGTTCCTCATTGGCGCCTCTTTAAATAGACGAGTTTATAGAGGAAGGTGCATCAGTTTACTGTTACTGTGAAAAACATGCCAGTAAATACTGGCTATATACTTACTTTCCTAAGACTTGTTTATGTCCAGACAATAAGAGATATGAATATTGACTTATTTATTTGTTGTTTACCGTGTCAGCGCTGAAGGTTCGTGCAGGGTGTCGGTTGCAGTTCCTTCAAGTGTCCGGCAGGTGGTGCTGTTTAGCAGCGGACCTTGGGGGGAGAGGATCTGTGTGAACGCGGAGCTCAACGATGCTGATCGGATACCCATCACTATCGGAAAACTAACTCCATACAACAAGTAGGTTGACCTCCAAGGTTTTACTTCCCCTTGTGATAGCGTATTTACTACTTATGTGCACGCTAAAAGTTCAATGTGTTGTGATGTTTCTGTGTCTCCCACTATCATCAAGTCAGAACATCAATAATCATGTTGCAGAAAGACATTTTTACTGAATATTTACGTCTTGTGTGCTTCAGGTGTCTATCATGGGAGCAGTGGGAAGAGGAGACATGGACGGATAATGTCACACTGAATGTCACTCTAGAGGGAGGAAACCTGGTAAATATTCAGGACTGGAAATAGCCAAACAGCCTTAAAGTGATTTTTCCGTTTTCACAGCTAATAGCCCAGCCACAAAAATATTAGTATAGAAAAATAAAACATTATATAAGTCAGTATATCCATAGTCTAATACCAAAGCAGTTTCCTTGTGAAATTACAATATTAATCATCATGGTCATCCAATTTATTGTCTTCACTCTTGATAATAAAAATAGTGAGCACAGATTAAAATCTGAGTTTGTTTTTACACAAGAATTCACAAATCTCATAAATTTTTCCTCAGATGAAATCAGACTGGTCAGAGCCAGAGCTCATCCTGGCTGTGAAGGAATACACACCAAAGGTAATCTGTGTAAATAATAGTATCCACAATGAGCCACATAGACAGTAAATCTCATAACAAGAGCCACATGTAACAGCAATGTATTTTATCTTCATACTTGTCAGTGTTACTGTTTTTAATGTTTACAAATTTTTGTGGTTTCCTACATTTACCACAATGCCTCTCAGCTATCTAGAATAGGCAATAACTTGTTGTTTACAGTTGAAGGCAGTGTCATACCCCTGAAAAGCTCAGCATAAGCGTAACAACATTCCAATCCTGTTAATTTAGGATAATTTGTTAAATGAGAAATGACACAGACTGTTCTGATCATCTCAGGACACTGTGGCCCCCCTCTCAGCCCGGGAGCTCAATGGCAAGAGGAAGAGAGAGCAGATGTCAGGTGAAGACAGTGATGAGCATAAGACGATGAAGACACGGGAAGAAGAGAACATGTGTCCAAATGCCAGCATAGAGAAAACTACACCTGTGCGAAAGGCCAAAGGTCAAACAAAAGCAGGGCACAAGCTGTTCAGCAGTGGAGGAGATGCGACAAAGACGAAGGGGGCAGGTAAGGAAGATGACACAGTGGTGTTGCTAATCATTGCTAATGATAATTGGTGCTAAAGACAATCCCATTGCTTGATGTGGAGGAGTAAAACATTTCTTTATGTTTCTACCATCAAATCTCCTTCCCTTTCTGCTTTCTACACCTAATGGAGCAGGAGAGGCGCAGGGGACTGTGGGAAGAACGCCTCCTCAGAGTGCAGCCAGGACGAAGAGTAGGCAGGCCAAGACTCCCACACAGACCGGTGAGTCTATGAACACACATTGCATTCCACTGAAGTTGTTTTTGTCATATTTTTCACTTTCAAGTCCCAAAGCTGTTATGCTGATGCCCACCTGAGGTCACAGATTGATGTTTTCTATAAGAGCAGAAATGTAACATAAACTTAAACAGCCCATTGTACATAAAATCTACACTCTGCTAAATGCTGCTATATATTTGACATTTAGGAGACATTAACATGTGAAATAAGAAATCTCTGGTTTGCCTGCAGCCCCTTTGGTCAGCCCATCAGGTCGCTGGGGTCAGACTCTGTGTCCCATCGATGCACAGACAGCTATTCTGATTGGAGGGCAGGGAGCCAGGATGCAGTTCTGCAAAGATCCCATGTGGAAGCTCTGCACAGGTCAGTCAGACATAAACAGCATTTTGGTTTCTGATTCACACAGGTCTCTTTTAAGAATTCTGTTTAAGTGGGCTTTAGTTTCTGGTGGGTCCGTGTCAGAGTGAATGTGATTGTCTCTGTCCATCAGAGGACATGTCCTGGGTAGCAGCAGAGACTCTGGCTGAGGGTCCAACACCTGAGGCCAGGATCGGCCACACAGCCATCTATGACCCAGACTCGAGGCGGATCTTTGTGTTCGGAGGCTCTAAGAACAAAAAGTGGTTTAACGACGTTCACATCCTAGACACTCAAAGCTGGAAGTGGACCATGGTGGAGGTTTGTGTGTTTGTTCTCCTTGTTATAAGTCATTTTTTGTTGCTCTCCCTCTTACTTTATGTCCTCCTCCCTTCTTTTGTCTCCTCCAGGCTCAAGGGAAGGTTCCTCCTCTGGCCTACCACAGCTGCAGCATGTTTCGGGGGGAGCTGTTCGTGCTGGGAGGTGTGTTCCCCCGTCCAAACCCGGAGCCCGACGGCTGCAGTGACTCACTCTACATCTTCGATCCCAACCTTTCTATCTGGTACCAGCCTATTGTAACTGGTGACACACCGTCCCCCCGCTCAGGGTAAGATGGTTTTTAATCCAAAAGTCACTTCTCTTTTTGCACAAATGAGATCCCTTCATTTTCTTCAGATCTTGCACTTCACACTTTCTCTTTCAGTCACTCTGCGTGTGTGATGCAGGAGAGGAAGATCTATGTATTTGGTGGATGGGACACTCCTGTCTGCTACAACGACATGTACATGTTGGACCTTGGTACGTCATACATTAGCAGATTTTTGTCAAGGATTGCTGGTTTCATACACACAGAGACACACACACAAGGCACATAAATCTAAATCATAAAGCAGCAAATATGTAGCATCACTTCCCTTATTAATATTAAGATGTTGTAATGTTTCTTAGGACTGATGGAGTTTTCTGCAGTGAAAACAAGTGGAAAAGCTCCCTCTCCTCGAAGGTAACACAATATAACACACACATAGAGGTGCAGCTAGAGTTTAATATTGAATATCATTACAAAACAGTGCATCAGAAGCACAGATGATCAGCAACTGTTAATAGCCAGATTTCTTGATTCATATCTAAAATTAGCCGATTTTAGGTGTCTTGAGCTTGCATGGAATTTGCCATTTTATTCCGCTGATTTTAATAAATTGTATAATTTTTGTGGAAACATATAGTACTTTCAATTACATTTTTAAAATCTTGTGTGTTTTTGTGTGTGTTCCAGCTGGCACGGCAGCGCTGTGCTCTCAGACACAAAGTTCCTGATCCATGGAGGTTACAATGGAAACAACGCTCTCAGCGACACCTTCATCTTTGATATAGGTGAGAGGCAGCACACTATTACATACAACTACACGCTTGCATACTGTGTTAATCCTCATAAGCCTCATGGACCCTTTACTGTCAGGTTGTTCAACTTTTTTCATTTAACGTTACACATTTATCACTAGTGATTTGTATAAGCTATTTCAAAGCAGCTAAGCACTGCTTTTAAACATTATAATGTTGTATCTTTCCTTTTTTTAACTTTTTGTTGTCAATAAGGACATGCGAAACATAGTTAGATTCACCAACACTTTCTCCAACAACACTTTAACATGCATTATGGCCTTAAAGTGCTTCTGTGAGCTCAGCGTCTGGGCTATTTCAAAATCAAATTTGGTATTTCAAAATTTCCCAAGAGTAGTAAATGTTAAAAAACACAGCAAATATGTTGGCCATGTAGACTGTGTGGTTATTGCATGTTTATATTACTTCAATTTTTTGGTTAATCTGTCAGTTACATTCTTAAATTTCAGATAAATGTAAGTATTGGATTATGACTTGGATGTTAGTAGGAGATCATTTAGTGCACAAGATGTCAGGAAACTGGAAAATGCTCATCACATTTTTCCAAAGCTCATTGTGACTCTTTTATATGTCAGACGAACAAACTAACACCTAATGATATTCAATCTGCTGCAATAGGAGACCAAAAAAAAAAAAAAAAACAGAATATATCCCTGTTTGAGAAGGTGACACAAGATAGTTTTGGCCTTTTTTTATCCCTAAGAATCGACTCAGTAGAACAGAACATCACCTGTTTTTTTATGAATTTTAAACGCTTAAACTGTTCATTTTTGACTTTGTATCTCTGGTTCAGACACCAACCACTGGACGGAGTTGACGCTCCCTCAGCTCTCACTCCCCAGGGCCGGGCACTCCATCATCACCATGGAGACAATGGGCCGCCATTGTTTCTCAGAGGAGGATGAAGTCGCTGACGCAGGCTCCATCAGCAGAACCCTGCTGGTGTTCGGAGGTGGAGACAACGAGGGCACCTTCTACTCCGACGTGACGACTGTGGCCGTGGAGGAACTGCTCGCTGCTATTTAAAGAGAGTGAGTCAGAGGTGAATCCTCGCTGCCTGACTGGATGTGAAGCTGTTTTAACACCCCCACAGACTCTTCATTATTTATATTCCTATAGTTCATCTTTCATCCGTTTTTGAGGGGGTTAGGTGATGAACCCCTTTCTTTTTCGTCTTCTTCTTTTGAAGGTTTTAGAAATGTCGGTGTTGAGACATTTACATGCAAAGTGTATAATTTGGGAATTTCTTGAAAAAACTAATTTCAAAAAGCTGCTTTTTTTTACACAAAATTTACATTACACAATCTCCCAATGAGCCAATATTAATAAGAACATAATGATCTTGGTTAAACATCAAATATTTCAGATTATTGTAGTCATACAGACTTTACTCCCATTTTTATGTATATAGTTCAAAGCTTTTCAGGTTCTTCCTCAGGTAAAAAGTATATTTTTATTCTCATTCATTGTCTTTTCCTGTTATTAATAAATAAGAGGCTTTCTTTACCCTTTATTTGGAGCATGTTGCCTCTGCAACAGCCACTTAGACTGTATTTGTGAGGCTTAAAATCATGACATTGTGTTTGTCACCTTCTTCAAAAGATCTTAATGTGCTTTTAGTGAACAAAAACCTCAATTCCTGCTCTTGTGCTGTTCTGTTTTGCACTTGACTTCTGTCTTCCCCTAATAAACATTTGATTTTATGCACTGTCTTTAAAGTACACTGTTCTTTTAAGCAGGCATGTTGTTTTTTCTGCTCAGTTACTCTGTGAAGAGGGTAAGCCACATGTGCAGAGATGTAGAGACAGTTAAACCCATTTAAAAACAACTTAGACAATAATAAACAATAATAAACACAGCTTTTAGTCTAACTTTAAGGTAAACTGTAAACCAAGAAATGTCCAGCTGATGTAATTGAGACCAAAAGGTTTAACCAAAGATGAATGTTTTCATAAATTGATTTTTTTTAACTGTAATTTTTGTCTAGAAGTGCTTTGGTAACTGGATGTTCTTACAAGTCTGTTCATTTCAACTTTTTAATGTGCAAATAAGCTGCACACTGAATGTTTCCATGTCTGTTGGTCCACCAGAGGTGGAGGTTGCATAATCATTAAACAGGAGTGATGATTACAGTAAAAAATCATAAACTTTATGATCCAACTATGGGAAATTAAAGTGCCACAGTGGTAAAAGTACAAGGGCACTTACATATAGTAGATAAGAAGTATATAAAAAAAAACCTAATAATACATTGTGTCTACTAAACACAAAATGAACCATTAAAACACAAAATAAAGGTGTTGGATTTAAAAAGTAATTTTCACAAATACAGTGAGGAGGCAAAAAGGTTGCTGAACAAAAAAAAAAAAAAATATATATATATATAGACTTTGATGACATGCTCTCTTGAGGGAGTGGGGGTGTGGATAAGCGTCTTGATCTGTAGATATTCTTAAATAAGACGGGTTTGTTTTTAGGCTGACTGCAGCATTTCTAGACTATATAATTACATTTGACCACTGTCAGAAAACAAAATAAATACAGTGTTTCTCCTCCACATTTGGACTCCTATGGATCTGTGAGTTCCTATGAAATTCCTAGAATTTTTCCTGGAAAGAACTATGTAATCTTGTGGTAATCCCAGTGAAAGCAGACAGAGTTTAGAGGCAGGAATTGTTCCAGGGGTGCTTGATAAGTTAATGGCCCCAGGCGGAAGGAGTCATTTTAAGAAAGTCTAGCATACTTGTCCTTCATTTGAAAGTTAAAAATGTCAGTTTTAATTTGTAGTTTTAAATTTTAATTACTCAAAGCAGAAATAACAAAAAAGTTATTGACTTCCAACTTTTCAAGCAACCACTAAAAGAGTTGAACTTAACACATGGAACAGGAGCTGTGTGACTCATCCTCTTTGTTCTTAGGCCAAAAAGTTATCAATCAACCTTTGTATTTCCTTTTATTGAGTTTATGAGCATTTGTGGATAAACAGAGGAAATTCCATCAGTCCTCGTCACTCGTCACAGAAGCCCGTGCTGTGTGAGGACGACACTCGTCATGTTCTCTGACAGTGGATCTTGACACAGCTGTAGGATGATGAGCCTGATGTTCAAACAGAGGAACTGAGCAGCATGGATGCAGAGAGTCCTGCAACCACGAAGGGACTATAACCTCTTTCACCACAGAGAAAAAGACAGAGAGCACAAATAAAGACAGAATGATCATGAAAAAATAGTTTTAAAATGTGAGACAGACTAAAGCAAGACATGAAAAGGACTTGTGTGCTTTTTTTGATATCTTATCGGAAACAGCCTGGAACTGGTTTCACCTACTTCATGGTATTTCCTCTGGTGATGCAAAGGAAAGTCTGGCTTCCTCAAGATTTTCAATCGAAAACAAATCAGTTTCCTTATTTCCTAACATTCTTTTTCTCTCTCTTGATCGTCTCACTTCAAATCATAAAATATGCAGCATACTTAATGAGCTACAGAGAAAGACCTGATTGCTTTTTTTATAATTAAAGATAAAATGTGTGTGAATTAAATTATTTTCTAGATTTTAGTTCTTTCAGCAAAGTACATCATGTTGCACTTGCTGTAATGTAGCACAGTCTGTGCAAATTCAGCTTGTTTTTGGCCTTGCTTTCTAACTTCTTCACTAATTGTGCCCACGCTGTGAGTCAGCACTTACCAAATTGCAAGGTTAAGGAAGGATTGTCCCTTTCAGTCTGTTAGGCCATGAATTAGGCAAAAGAGAAATGATCCTTATGCTTTGTACGCACTAATTTTAGTTTGTTTGTGTGTCTTTCTTTTGTTTTTCTCTCTGTCTATATTCGTGCCTGGTACATCTTGTTTAACAATGTTGCAGCACCTACTGTTAATATTCCAGTTCTCCGTTAATAATATTGCTATGAATGATCCTTCCATTGGAGCAGCAAAAGCAAGTTGTGATTATGGCATGTAGACCAAATTACAAGGCCTGCAGCCATTATGTTTATTATAGATTAAATCTGTTAGTATTAATATTAAGTAAACGGTTATGTAGGTAATGGTTTATTTAGTCTATTAATGGTCAGAAAACTGAAAATTTTCATCATAATATCTACATGCTCACTGTGACTCTTTTATATGTCTGAGCAACAGTCTAACATCCAAATATATTTAATTTATTGTAGTGGAAGACTTAGAAAACCAGAATATATGATGGGGCTGAAACGGGGGGCGGGGGGTTACATTTCACTTAAAGAAATTACTTAACAAAAATCTGGCACAATCTCACTTGTTACTTTATGACTAATACGTTATTTAACTTGTGTCTGTGTTTCACTGGTTCAGACACCAACAGTTGGACGGAGGTGATGCTCTTCTTAATGATGATGATTAAATATTAAATGGCAGGTCAATTAACCTTGTAATCATATAAAAGTGAACACTTCAACTATATTTTACCAAATAGTTTATCTGTCTTGTTCCCCAACCTGCCAGTCTCATTAACTCAGACAACACCATGTGCAACATTACCACATATATATGCAAATACATACAAATATGTCTAGTTAATGCTTAACAACTAACAAATGCTAGTCTCATTTAAGGAAATAAATGCTAATGCAATACACTGTTAGAAAACAGTAAATGGAAAGTATTCAAGTAGGAGCCCCAAAGAGATGCAACATCCTGATTAAAGAAAAGAAGAGAATAAAAAAAGAAGGGAGAAAAGAAGGGCAATTATCATTTCCTTTTTGTAGAGCTATTTATGTTCCACTTTTAAAAATGTATACATTTTTTAAAATATAATCTTATTTTCCTTTTAATTAGCCAAACAACTCCACAATAAGTCTCACTATGTGCAGAAAGTGAAAGAGCATCATTACCTCTACTGTTGTGAGCCTGTCCTCTAATTACATCTACAATACATGCACTCAAAGTAAGTTCGACTCCAAACTCCACGGTCAGACTTTAATGCTAAGTAAGGTTTATTGATTGACCATTATAAATGGAGTCTGTGGTTCAATAAAGTCGCTCTCCCCAGGTAATGAGGAGTAATATGCCTTTATTATCAGATTGTTAAAATGTTACATCATTTATCATAAGTAACTGGTTTCCTGAAAGTAAAACCAGTGGTAACAGCTGCGTGGTTCACTCTTCAGTGCATTTAGATCATGCGTGTGACAACTTGGAAGAGAATTCAGATGCTGTTTTGACTGTCTGTCACAGTATTCAAAGCTTGCACATTGCCACAGTTACCTCTGAGCTAGATACTTGTCAAGATGAACTGATATGCAAAAAGGCTGGAGGGACAGCCTGACAATAATGTATCAACAGTCTGCTGGTGTGTATAAGATGCCAGCCTCTACAGAGAAAATTATTGGCTACATAATAAAATAACTGTTATTACAGCCGCAATCTGGCCAGATACACTTGGCACCCTGAAATAGGAGGCTAGAGATAAAAAATGCTGGTATGCTTTTTAATGTTCATCCAATGAGACTTAAAATACCCTCAAATCAGCTGCAATTAACAGTCTGCAGTTCAGCCTCCTACTCGAAAGTGTCATTTCTTCTACAAAGCAAAAAACGGTGTATGGCTGCCAAAGAAACTGCATTCATCCAAATATTTATGGGGTGCACAGCAGGGAATGATGTCAGTATAAGCTATGAAGCTATAAAGATATGTTTTTAATTAGATAGATAGATAGATAGATAGATAGATAGATAGATAGATAGATAGATAGATAGATAGATAGATAGATAGATA
>JAPZDV010000016.1:5504573-5554792 GCA_029814665.1 Acanthurus lineatus
AGATAGATAGATAGATAGATAGATAGATAGATAGATAGATAGATAGATAGATAGATAGATAGATAGATAGATAAAGGCCCTCTGTAATATATTCAGACATCCTGTAGATGGCGACACTTCAGCATATTTTCTCCAGCAAAGCTGCAATTTTTCTCAGTCAAACCACTCATATAAAATTAAAAAGGGAAAAAAGAGTTCATTCAGTTCATGTGGTCATTAAATTGACTTGTTGTGATATTTTCTGGGATTTTGCAGTACATTTCAGTCCTGGTCGCACAATCGTGCACAATACATATGACATCCACTTCTTTGTAAACCACCAGCAAACTGGATATGCTCTCAAGACTGAAAAATAAAAGAAATATTTCTTTCAAGCAGGCCAGTTGGATTGGTTGAGGTATATGGTATAACAAAAGTTAAGTATATGTTACAAAATATAAGAAGGTTATTACTGATATGAAAACATTTTATGCCTTAAGTACAGAGGTGTTTGTCTCCTGTAACAGTGTAGGCCTATATACCTCTGAGTGTGCTCCATCTTTCATCAGGGATGTGATTTTTCCCTTGATTCATCGGGAAATCCTGCCAGTTGGATGTTCTCCCAGTCATTGCTAACAAGCCTCTTGTAGCTCTTCATTTCCTGCTTTCGTTTTATTTTCTACATGACATCCTTGCATTGTGCAAATGCTGAATATTTGGTACAGTGACTTGTCTCTGCAGACCTCTTGATTGACAGAGCTTCACCACTAAGGCAGCCATATTATCTTCGTCAGATCAAGGCAGTTGCTAAGTAACTTGGAAATGTCTATGCTAGCTGTCAGCATCTCAAGTCACACTTATGGGTAAATATTTGCAAATGGCAATTTTTACATCTTTGACTGCAATGAGAAACCATAATTTAAACATATCACAGAAAAGGCCATTGTCTCAAGTACATTCAGATAAAAACAATGGGAATACTAGGAAAAAAAAATTACTTTTTAAAGCGATATTAAGCATCATTAACAACAGGAGGAACAACCATTACGGAATAATTTACCTTTTCAAGCAGAGGATCTCGTGGTTACCACTATGTCACTTTAAGCTCTGAGCAATACTGAAAAAAGTGGACAAAAATATTAACAATGAACAACATTTTGATTATTTGCAAAGTATGTGTTACTTCAATTGAACTTAAGGTTTTGTTTACACAAATGTTTATTTATAAGATAGTAATACTGCTGACACTGCAATAATGCCATGGTCAAATATAGCAGTTAGCCAATTTTAAGCTAATGGGCTGAAGTTTTCTATATATTCTCTGTAAATTTTGTACTGCTGTGTCACACTTTGGCTTTATAAATGACATGAAATTTTAAAAATTGAGCTATCTTTTTTTGCTCTGCCTTTAATGATTTATGCATGTGTATTCTCAGAGGTATAAAGGGAAGAGGTATGTGACAAGTAAAAGGAAATAAGATCATTTACAGAACTGGAGTTTCTAAAGAGATACAGGAAGAGGAAAGAGAACTTATTTTGTGAGTGAAACAAACCTTAACAGACTTGAGCTGTCTTGAAGAATGTTGTTAAGGACTTTAGCCTCCCTGAAGGAATAAAGCTCTTGGGTCTCTTCAGATTGGATATAGATTTGGATATGGATTTTGATATGGATTTGGATATTCTATGGCACCCCGTATTTATCACCAAGTTTCACACCACTAGCAACAGTACAAAAACAGTATATAATTACATCTTAAACTCTGAAATGATTTTAGTTTTTCACAGTTTCTGCTATCTATGTGTTGGTTGCTGTGATGCAACAATTAGTGGCCTATCCCACATTTACTGTTATACAGGGACAATATTACAAACATAAACGGCAGGACTTTTAAGGACAAAAAGTTGGAACCGGATTAAGACAAGGCCACAAATTTAGTGATAATACAGGGGTACCTAGATCACAATGTATGGAACTCTACTGGTAAGAATTTGCAAGTAATCAAATCACCTAAAGTAACCTATATCTAAGTAAACCAAGGGCTTTTAGAGGACACTGTGGGTCACTGAGTCTCTCTTCAGTAAACTAGAGCACATCCCTGGCAGGATGTGAGGAACATACACAATCCCCTGCACCTGCCATTTACCGATCTGAGGGAATCGCGGTCATCTGTGAGGGCTCGGAAAAAGCCGAATACAGCCGAACGCAGAACGAAACCCCTCCCTCCCAAGTCCTCCTCTTTCAGTCGTGGTGCAAGCAGCCATGTTGCCGCGAGCTTGTTCCGGTATCAGAACAGGATCGTGCGCATAGACTGCTCTCGGGCGCAGCTCTTCGCGTTTCTCCCCCTGTCGCCCATGACACGCACCCCCGAACAAGAAAACCGTAGTTTGCCGATAATGGATTTTACAACTTGATGATCCCTCTTTTAGTCGGCTGGCCAGGGGAATAACAGCAGTCGGTGTACCGACAGGACGAACTGGTATATCGCCACACTGCAGTGCAGCACTGCTGAACGACCTTATTCCAATCACGCAACACAAGGAAGAGCGCCGGTGATTTCCGTGGATTTTGAGTTTTGTGGGTTGCTCTGTGGCATTCACCGCCGCTGCGACTGCAGGGGGATAAGCTAACTAGCTAGCTTTGCTTCGAAAGAACCACTAAAATAGCGTTGGCTAGCTACATGGGCTAATATTGGCCAGCCAGTTAGCCAGCGCAAGTAACGTTTATTAGTTCGTGTTTCTTACCTGCCATGTGATCATTTACATGGTGCTGTTTTTATTTTTCGGATACCCTACCTTGGATATCATACTGGGAACATTTGGAATTGTTTTGTGTGAGTTGGGAAGGTCGAGACCTCGCCGGGAATAACTTTGGCCTGAAAGTTTCTAGACCCCGGACCTGGTTTTTCAACCTGAAAGGAAACATCTCCGCCACGAAAAGAGAAAAGCAGGCGTCGACACTTCGTAATGATAACGACGTTGGATAAACATTTGTTGTAGATTTCGGCCACAGTTGGGGCTTCCTCTGACGCTAGTTAGCAGCCGTATAGGTTAGCATGCTAGCCACCTAATTGAACCTTGTCTTGTTCAACACCACCATTGCCCAACTTTTCGTCAAGCTAGCCCAAGTAGCTAGCTTGCCAAAACGTCACTGCATCGGGGTGATAGCCCGCTGGTCCCCATCGACGCTGATAAATGCTAATTGGGAACTGACTGTTTTCACACTTAGACTGAAGCTATAAACGACATTTCCTTTTTGCGGTTTTGTGCTTGTTGACAAACATGGGAAGTGCGGTTGCTGCTAGCTAGTTTCAAGCTAGCTGGCTAACTCGGCTAGCCGCTGATGTGGGATTCAACTTGTTGATTCACTGGCTATTTGTCGTGTTGCTAGCTGGCTAGCACTGGACTCCTGTTGGAAATTTCCCTCTATTAACAACTAGACAGGTTTTAAATGCACAATATACACTGAAGAGTCGTTTTTGTTTCGCCGTTCCTTTCCCCTTTTTGGCAACTTCAAGTCTTTCAAAAATGTCAACAAGGAACCCACTGGTGCAAGTCATTGAAAATTCGACCGGGCAGGTAAGATAAAAAAAGTAATCTACGATAATTGTGCAACATTTTGTTGTTGGTATTTAAACTTATATCTGCTTTAGTTAGAAAGGCCTGTATAGTGTGGAGAGAGGCCTAAGCTGGCTTTCCAAAGTCTCCGGTTATCTCTGTGCCTTTTCTCTGTCTCTGTTGTCTTTGCCACACAGCAGTGATTCACCAGCTTGCCTACGCACTCACACTGGATTTCCCACTCCTTGCAGGATAGAAGAACAAATTTAGGTTTCTGTTTAGTCTGTGTGTTGGGGCATGTCCTCCTACTTGACTTTTCATTACATTGACCTGTTGCATTACTGACCAGCCTGTCAGACAGTTCTATGTGTATTTCTTATTGTCGTTAGAACAGAAACCCAGTATCCACACATTAGCCTTGTACATAATTTATTCACTTTTTTGAACGTTTAACAAATACTTACTATGCACCCTTGGTCACTGGTCACAGTGATAATCCATTGCTTAAATTGTCAAATCAATCAGTGTTTTAGAAATCTCCTTTTTCAAGAGAGCAGATTGGCCTTCTCTGGAGTCTTGATGTGTTATGTGAACACATCTCTAAATTTTTATTTCAATAATATTAGTAATATTGATGTGTACTTTAGATCATGCAAGCAAATTGCAGTTTCATGTTTCCATTAAGTCAGGTAGAGAAATAGTCTAGTAATGTGCTCAAGGTTCCAAAGACCAAGACTGCCTGTTTCCTGTAAATCATTTTTAGAAGTCTGGAACAAGGCCCTTGCTCTTAAGACTAGAGTACATGTCATAATACTGTTGAGAGTTTCAATCTAATCTGTTTTAATTGTGAAAAAAACACAAATGCTCCCATGAAAACCATAATAGGTTGCTATACAGACAATGGCTTTCATTATGCGGACAGATGTGACAGTTAAGTTACTAATTTTCAAAATAGCATTACTTTCTAGTCAGTGTCTTTTAACTGTTCTTCCAACACGCTCCTTATTGTTTCTTTTAAGTTGATGTACCCCAGAATTGTGCCTCCACATATTTGTAGTTAGGGCAAAATCTTCTCTGGCTCAATAAGGATAACCATAGCAACAGTAGACAGCAAGGTCAATTGCATTACATTTATTGATGTTTATGTTGTTCTGAATGCAGCAAAAAGTGGCCAACTTTTAGTAGTAATGAAAGTTTGAGATGAAGTACGTCTATGTCTACAACCCTCCAATAGTGACTGACCATATTTATTTTATTTACCAGTTTAGGTGTTTACTTGCAATAGGTGAATGGCAGGTGCTATTTTGGACCCAGCTGACAGTAGCCATTTAAGAAAAAAACCTGATAACTAAAGGAAGCATTATTAAACAATACCTTTTTTCAACAGGCTTCAAGGGTTGCACCCTATGTCAAACAGTTTTCTAACTGAAATATTGAAAGCCCAACCCAGGTGTGTAAACTGCAGTTGCATAGTCAGCCAGGCTGCAGATCTGCTCTTATAGCCAACAGGGGAACCTGTTTGTGCTGGAGACTCAAAGGTCAAAAGATTTAGTCTTCCTGTGCTTCTTGTACAAGAAAATGCTGACAGAAGTTGTCTGTTGATACCATGATCTTACTGCATGTGTTGGTGTCCGCGCTGGGTTGTCTCCCATAATGGATCACTGCTTCCATTATACTGTACAGGAAAGCAGGTAGACGGTTAGGCTGGCATTTATGTAGCCTTTATGTAGGTAGGTAAGTGCAAGCAAAGAAAAGGAACACACAGAATGACACATACTTATACTGACATGGCTACACCCTCACCTGGAACAGAGATCACAAACAATACAGTTGATTATATAAGTCCTGTAGCACCCTCATGAGCATGCTCACACACACACAGACAAGGCAAATTGTTATTAATTGCATATTTAGTTTGATGTTGTAGTTTAGTGAGTTTTTAAGTTTTTAATGGTGTAACACATTAGTACAAACCTGTCAGTATTTACCTTCGATATCAGCAAACTTCCTTTTTGAACTCAATGTAGCCAGTTTTGTAGCCTTTGCAGAGGGTTCTGCAAAAAACAAAACAAAAACAAAAATACCCCATTCCATCAGAAAAATTAGACCTGGCTCTTTGCCACATTTGTCAGCATCACACTGTGATGACCTGTTGTAAACTTGAAAGCATACATATTGGATAGAAGACTGTATACTGTGTAGTGCACAGCACTGTTCCACAAGCCACAATAAGATTGGAGGAAATAAACTGCTGCTTTGATACCCTCTAGTAGTTACACGCTCAAACTTGAAAGAGAATAAAACCAAAGTGCAGTGTCTTGGTGATTAATAACCCTCAAGCTGAACTTCCTGGTCAGCCTTGTTTATGTACCCTTTAGCACTGTGCCTTTACCATTACAGGCCCTTGTGTTGTTTTGCACTTTTGCAGTTTGAATGCACTCATACTCATCTTTCAAACCAAGTGAGGATTTAGGGGTTGAAGAAAAAAGTTTGGGGTCATGGCAAGTCTTAAACTGGGTTTGTAGGCAAAAGGTCATGGATGGATACTCCCACACAAACACAGTTTGTTTTAAAGGCCATGTATAGAAAGTCTTTGGTGTCAGGTCACAAGATACAGGACTAAATGACACCGGACATAAAATGGACTCAGTCTTGACATGACTTTCTCTGTTCATTTCAGAGATCTAATTATATATTATTTGTATACCTTTAATTTGGGTTTTCCTAAGTATGTTCACCTAGTATGTACAGTAAGACCATTCAACTGTATTGTCAAGACTGTTTATTAGTATTTACATCTGCTTAACCTCATAGTGGTTTGCTAGACTTAGAAAGTTTACTAGCTCTTTTTACATGTGTATTTATATTTATAGCTTAACAATAAGGATTGCCAGTTTACTAACCTAATGTGGCAGGTAAAATGCTACAGAGTGGACACAACACAGAATTCATGAGTTAAGATGAGGGATGAGCTGAGAATTTCTACTGCATTTTGCTGTCATTTACGGGCAAACTGATTTTTTCCACCACTGAAACACAGACACACACACCTACTCCCCTCACAGTTATGCATGAAAAATACAGACTTCAGAAAGTAAAACACCAGGTTTTGTTAAGTAGGAATTGAAGCCTAAAATGTGCTGTTCAAATCCAATACAACAAATATATTGAGTGTAGTCTGATTGCAGTGAAAAGGGTCAGCAGGTGTAGGACAACCTCATGAAATTAACAAATACATGTACTTTGTCAGTGTTTTAAAACTTAAAGTATGATATTTTGCCATATTTTTAAACTCAGAGTTTAATATGGACCTGATACAGAGTACCATTCTGTCATATTAAACTCTAACTGGGCACTATCAAGAGTTTGGAGAGCTGTCAAATGTAGATTAGTGACTTATGACATCGTCTTATAGTGTGAAATGTTAGATATGTTGAGTGGCTTTAATCTGAAGAAGAAAAACATGTTACCATGTTACACAAGGTTTGGCACAGGTTTTTAGTTTGAGGAACTTATTCGAATATTACACCCATAACCAGTATTTGACCAGCTATTTGTAGATTCAGTGAAACAGCAGGTTCGTTAAAAATACAAAGAGCAAATATTTTGTATTAAAAACTACTTGTTGAAACTGATCCGAAATGGGTTTCTGTGTCAGTTGTTTTGTAAATGTGTTGCAGTAAGTTTGTGGTATTTATCCACTTCTGTAGACATAATCTCTTGATTGTCTGATTTCCTGTTTTACAATGTTCCTCCTCTATTCACTTAGCCACATCTTCTGAAATGACAGACTCATGCTGCCAGAAATACTGGTCTGCCTCTTCAATTGTTACTTCATCCTCCATTTCATTGTTTGGGCAGTAGCAAACTAACTGAGTGAACTGGATCCTCCCTACATGGAACTAAGATGGATTTGAACCATTAATTTATCTATGTAATACAAGTGAGAGAAAACTGAAAAAATCACCAGGACTTGATTTAAGTGTTTACATGGGTTTAACCAAGCTTTATTTATGCAATACTCTGTCCCCAATGTCAGTAAAACAAGGAACAAGGAAATGAAGTAGAAATCACAAGATGGCCCTTATGAGGACATAAAAAACCATTCTGATCTACATGATAGATTCCAAATGGCACAAACAACCTTGGTGCTTTACCAAAGGTGACGGAAATGCTCCACAAACATCTGGAATATTGTCAGAAAAACATCTCAGACCCATAGGTGAAGTGAATTATCCAATAGTTTTAATAATAATATTTATATCATCCAGAATTTTTTAGCCAAATTGATGATTGTTAGTTGATTTAATGAATAAGTTTCGCGTCATTGTTCACCTTGTATGCTACTCTACCAAGCAAGAAAAATGGGAATGGGATCTCTGTGGTTCCTGTGGGATGGCATGACTTTTACATTTTACCAGAGGGCTCTGTATCAGATGGAAGTAAAGAAAATAATCTGTCGCCTCATACACTGCAGCTGGTAGATGTTAAACATTGAAACCTTAGCATTGTCATTTAAGCCCTGAAGAGCACTGCTTTTCTTGGGGAGACCTACAGGTGTCAGAACCCTACTAGGCCCGACGGGAACATAAACCACGGTGAGCTCCGGCCAAAATTTATGGTAACTGATTGGGTCAGGTTGGGCTTGCACCTTCCAGACCTCCAAGAGAATAAATTCAGTTGCTACTTGATTGGAGCCATCACTTGCGACATTTTGTAAGTTAAGATGGTCCTCAATCATTATTGGATGATCAAAAACCAATTTGTGACAAGTTAGACAAAGGAAATCAGAAACAGCATTCTTAAAAAAGTAAGTGATTACTTGTTCCAGTATACTGTGTGCCAAACCGTTCACTAGTGTATGCAGCCCACTAATAAAGAAGACGATACAAAACTGGCAATTAAGATAAATGACCCCCAGAAGTTAACAGCCTTAATTTATAAATTAATTAATTTAAAAGCATGTTATGATCCCCTGTCTGTAAAAGAATATGAAAAGGGGGGACTGCTCTGCCGTGTAATTAACATTTAGCAGTGGAGAGCGGCCTTTCTTCTGCACCATGTGCTTCGGGGAAAGCCATCTCTGAGCAGGAAGCTGAGCATGCGCAGTTTTTTGAACTGAAACAGAATAAATGGAGTTAATTTCTATGCTTTAGTTAAAGCTGTTTGATGATGCTGTACGTCGATCAGTCTTTCTCATTTGTTATGGTTGATTGCTGGTCAGCTTCATTAACTTTGGTCTTCCACTCACAGTTTAGAAAGTTCACAATATACGTTTTTAGCAGAAAAGAGGATATTTAGTCATTCAATTCAAAAAAACGCAGCCAACCACTAAAATTAAGATAAAATGTTGAGAGTTACAAGATAACTGGCATGTGTGAACGGTGAATCATTCAAGTGCTGCACTGCCTTTGCCGTTGAGTTTTGCCTTTATTTTTCTGTTGATATCCTGTTGTAAATTAACATTAATAAAATTTATGTTTTATATTTAAAACCTAAGTTTGAATCATAGGAGGTTAGAATCCTGATTCTTATCTTAGGCTTTTTTTCCACCCATCAATACAGGTTTCCTCCAAATGTCTCCCATTTGTGGAATGCTTAATTTGTATTGTCATAGAAAGATGTCAAAGGTAGTATGAATTATTATAAATTATGATTGCTCTTTCAGAATTTCCATTATATACCAGTGGGCCGTTGTGATCTTCACTTCAGCTCAGCTCAGGTTCAAAAGCTGTTAAGCACCACAGCAACAACAGACGAAGCAAGTGCTGTATAGGAAATATGAGGTTAGCTGAGCATGGTTTAATGCACGTGTATTTTGCCTGACACCTCAGGAGTGTGAAAGCCTCACAGATGATCTCCCTGCAAGCAGGATATGTGATATAGATTATAGAGAAGCTTTGACTGTGTGAGAGTATTGACACAGGTATGTTCCTGAAGACATTCTTTAATATTCTGGTGATCACCCTTCTGCTTGTCTTCATTCATGCTCCACTTGAATGAGTCATCTTGTAAGCAATCTATAGCAGCCACACAGGCACACACACATGTACACGTTGCTGTTACGCCCAGGAAACCGTAAATTATGCCTCTCTCCTTACCAGACCAGTCACTAGGCAGATGAACAGAAAGACAAAGCCAGTCGGGCCCTAGCAACAGAGAACCTGCTGCAAACACACACAAGATCATTCACTTCATCACATTCACATTTGTTCTTGCCGGCTCTCACACACTTATACATAAGCACTCCCTCATTTTCTCTACTCACTCAGACAAATGCAGTTACTTGTTAACTGGATAGGAATTATGTTCAATTTAATGATCTCTTTTGCCATTTATACCTGAGGTTACAGTGAACACATTGATATAGGGCAAACAGGCAGGTGCTGCCTTGGCAGCCAACAATGCAGTCAAGTTCAGTGCTTTTTGTGAGTGTTTATTTGATTGTCTAAGGGAAAAGGGTAAAACAGGCTTGTCCTGTTGAGCCAAGTGGTAGGTGTGGCAGCTAACTGTAGACCTGTGATTTGAAGGCCCTGACGTCATACAGGTGAAGGTGTGTGTGGACTTTTCTCTCACGGCTTCAGTGTAATTCTGTGTTTTTGTTTAGTCAACCGTCAGCCTGTCGTCAGTACTGAGATTTCCGGCCATTAATTGGTTGTGTTTTGATGTCTGGAAATGTTAAATTCATACTCTAGGGAACTGGTTAAATTGCTAAAGAGTCTATTAAGTTTAAATCATGTTGGTTTTTTTTTTTTTTATCATATTGAGGAAAAAAACATAAGCAATAACACTGGCATATTAGCAAATAGACTGGTCATTGTCTAAATTCCGAGTACATTTTCATTATGTATGTTTTAGTACACAACTATAGACAGACATTCAAGCCCCTGGTGGGTGCTCAGTGCTGGACCCAATTAGTATTAATCCTACTTATTCTTTTAAACGTATGTCCTCAGTTTCAGACGGTCTATGTCAGAGGTGTTTGTTGTGGTGTATCTTAAACCACAACTTGATTAACCTGCTTGACAGTCTTTGAAACACGGCTAGTTTAAAATGGTTTTACTGGTTCTAACTGTTGCCCATTTTGATTCTGAGGCTTTAATCAGAGTTCTTTTACCGCTCTGATCCTGTGGGATTATCTACCTCCACTAGAAGAAATTTTCTGAACTCTGCTGAGTCCCACTGATTCAGAAATCCAAGCATGTGTGTGCTGAGTTCAAATCCTGTAGTAGGAATCCATAATAAGTTAGTTGCCATGATCAAGCAAAAAAAATTCTTGAGACTTGAATCAAATTGAATTCCATCACAAGAGACAAATTAGCTTTGCATTCATAAAATATCAAATCTGACTGATCTTTTCTTTTATTTTTGGCTTTTTCTATATTTAGCTTTCTTATATTTGATTGGAATACAGGTTATGTCACTTGCTAAAATTTCCTTAAAAAGGGCTCATGCTGTGGTTGAATTGTTCAACAAATGCATCATACCATTTATTTAGTCCTCAGTGTTGTTTGTAGGATACTAGTGAGTTTGGTTCACAATATTAATGCATATCCTTATATACACCTATAATTTTTGACAGAAAGTTTGGTAAAAATGTATGGCATACTTTGAGTAAAGTCCTTAATGATAAAACAGTACTTTCAAAGTAAAGTTGGCAGTGGTCTTTGTTTCAGGCCAGGTGGCCCAAATCTAATATAAAACATTTCAGGAAACTCTATACTCCATCTGTCCATACATGTTTTCATCAGCTCTTTAAATCAGCCACCCTGTGAAAGCTACACAAACCTGTTTACTCTGGTGGCTTGCACTCACTCACACACAGTTGCATAGCAGCAGAACAAGGGCACGCAAGGAGGTGCAGTGCTGTGTCCCAACTGTGACAGCAACAGAGCAAACAGGAGCTCTGAATTGATTTGACACTCACACGTGCACCCTCACACACACAGACGCGCACGCACACACACACACACACACACACACACATACACATACATATACATACTTAGGGAGCAAGGGTAATGCAGTTCAACAGAGCAAACACACAAGGCACTGCATTCACATCAAACTGAGACCCAACGTAGCACTGCCTTGCTAAAGTTAGGGGCCTCTCAAAAATTTACTTAGACATGTGTGTAGAGTTTGTATGGCTAGAATTTCTATATGCTCGGTAGTGTGTGTATTATATGTGATTAGCAAGATTTAGAAAAGGCTATAATGGAACCTAGAAGCAACGAGTTGACTAAGCATGCATTATGTGCAATAGTTTCTATTTTTAAGTCTTCCATTGTAGTTACTTAAGATTGCTGATAAGTAATTGGGACAAGGAGAGGTGGGAGGAGTCATATTACAGCACACTTGTATGGTGTCAGCAAGGATGCCAGATATCCCTTGAACACTGGATACTGTACATGTACCCACTAACATCTGCCTTTTTTCTGCAATGGAAATGGGTACAATTTGACTCCATTTCTGGGTAAAAAGGTTGAATGACTACAGTAGTCGGGTAGTTATCAATGCTATCAGCTAATATGTTCTTCTATTTTGCAAGATGCAACACCTAGCAAGAGAGCGTGGCGAGAAAGCTTCTCCTGATTGAGGAGACATGTTTCGACAAACAGCCACCTGCAACCCATCTGCTGTTCATGTTTATGACCTGGCCTGCCCTGGTCAGTGCAGTGTCCAACTGTAGCCTGTTATTTAAATATTCAAATTCACCAGTGGTGTTTTCAAATGAGCATAACCGTAGGGATGAAGTAGGCTGCAGTAACTGGGATTGTAACAGAGGCTAGTCTTGCATAGCCAGCCCTATCTCCCATAGCCCTGTATCAGCGCCGGAGAAACATCTGGTAGCAAGATTATCATTCTGCTATAGAGGAGAAAAAACGCTCTGGCTTGTTTGTATTTGTTTAAAACACAATCGTCTTGGACGGCAGTAAGCCCAGGATGCAGCGACAATGCCCTTGCAGAATTGTAACACATTATTAGTGAAAGGGAGGGTAATGCCCATAAACATAGACGCCCACTGACAGGCTACTACCCCACTCTACATCTAGTTTTCATCTGGTGAATCTGGTAGAAATAGGCCGAGTGAGGCAAATGCGCCAAAAGTTAATAGACTGAAACAGAGCAAGAGAGTTTGACTGATAAAACAGTGAATTACATATGGTCATAATGCTTGAATATTTTAATTTAGTTTGGCTTGAGCTTTGTATGAATTGATTCCCTGATGACCAGAGGCAGCACTTGTATTAAGAGTAACCAATTATATACTTTATGTGCTTAACAAAAGTGCAGCATTCAACACTTTTGATTCCTTCTTTTTGGTATTTATGCAAAACTCTACCCTGTGTAATTGGTTTTCCATTATGAGGTGAATCAGAAGAAGAACTGTCAAACAGGTGCAGTAACATTCCCTTTAAAATGGTGTCCTTAGGTTTTGCATATTAGTTGAGGCTGCTCGATTCGGGATTTCCTTGTATTAAACTAGTAAATCAAGTCATTAGTTGTGGTTTCAGTCATAAGAGATGTTTATATGTAGAAGTTACAACATACAAAGCAAAATGTGATTATTAAAAAGAGAATAACACGAGTTACTTCTCTGTTAAGTTGGAGTTTTTTGATGGTCACCTGATATACCAATGTTTCTTATAATGATTCTGCACATGCTTCCTGTTTACCATGTCCTTTACCTTTTCTTTTCTTTGGAGACCCATTTTGGCATCAAAGAAGAGTTTAAATAGAAAAATAAACATATGAATAGAATGATAAAAAGAAAAAGGTTGATGGGGGAGGACGATGGAGGCAGAAGGAGAAAATTAAGGAAGGATGAAAGAGATACAAACCAGCATTGAGATAGAGGGCAGGATTCAGCAAGTGACAAATCTCCATGGCAACACAGCCATCACGACCTAGACTTGGAGTGTGTGCATGTGCGTGTGTGTCCTCCACCCACAAATTTCAGTATAATATAGCAGCTTTTGTATGCGGTTGTGTTATATATCCAATAACTACCAGGTGTGTTCCAGATATAGGTTTGGTTAATAAGTAGACATGAGGGAGAAAGATCTTCTTTAAATAATGGATTGTGTTAAATTGAGTTTGAGGATCAAATATTCAGACATTTTTCAGTAGATTAAAATAGCCAACATTTTTTGTTTTTTTTAAATTCTTTTTTAAACTTAAATAGATCATTTTAGAGTCTGTTTTGAGACAAAAAGGTGACATATTTCTCCTGAGTTGCCCTGTCTGTACCACTACTTAAACCTACTGTGTTCAAACCAGAAATTCTGTTTAAATAATGAAACTTTAATTAGAACAGCTTATAGATTATTAGAGCTATGGCAAGTAGCCTGCAAGGGGAGTTCAGCGGTGCTCCTGTCAAGGATGTAGGTGAAGAGCAGTTTTATAAAGGAGAAAAACAATGGTAAAGAAATGTTATGTAGCACTACTTTTGCACTTAAAACCAAGTTAGTTGGCCAGAATTAATTTATAAATGAAATTAACAGAGACAAGTGTAGTTAAGGAGAATCTCATTAAGTGCACTCATCTTTCCAGCAAATTAGAGCAGGTGGTTCATCATGGGCAACACATTCCCCAGAATACCTGTCAAATTAGTAATATGAGGGCAGCCTACTGGTCTTGGATGGAACTGACATTACAGCAAACGCATGGTTTGGCTGACCCATCAGCATTAATGATGTATCTGTATTATATTGATAATAGAAGTATTAATAATGGAATTTTTAATTTATTTTTCCTAGTCCATTCTACACCCTCCCTCCCACAGATGACCCAAACCTTTGGGAAAAGTTGCACATAACAATGTAATATGAAGTGGTCTCTGATACTGTGCAAGTGTGAAGACTTCGACTTCAACCTCATAAATTTGATTTACAGCTCACCACTCGCTTATTTTCTTCAGAGTTCTGTTGAGCATTTCTGTATGTACAGTGACAATCCTAAATTGCCCTTCAACAGGAAGGGACGGAGTAATCATTAATTTTAAGTTTATTCCCTCAGATGAGAGGGAACAGTGTGATTGCCTTAATTGTTAACAGCAGGCTGTTATGTAGTATTTAAAAAAGCACTCAGCAGTAACAACTTGTAATAACTGGCAATGAGCTGTCAGTTTGTTGGTTACCAAAGTTGGCAGAAATGTTGCCATATTTTAATTGTGTTTAATGGGGTATGTAATTGGACTGTGTATATAAAGCCTATATTTTAGAAATTTAAGACACATGCAAAAATGGTTATACTTATTTTACACAACATATGTGTCTTTTGCATAGATGTTGCCTCCTTTTATTCAGTGTTTTAAATGGCTTGGTTTGTCAGGTTCATTTTTAAAATGTGGGTTTTTAAGTCATATCTCCTTTTATTACTACTGTTTTTCCTCCTGTCTGTTGATAATATGTTTGCCTACGTTTGCCTATCTTGCATATGTGTTGAGCTGTCTCTAGATAGTAATGTGCTGAACACACGTCATGTGCGACACTGCGTTAGGGTTGCTTTCCCAACCACACTGTGTAAAATTCCATCTAGTTGTATCTGAGTGGCTTCCTTGCAGAGCTCAGATTAGTAAAGGTCAGTGATAATGAGGCTTGAGTCAAAACAAACCAGTACTGCCTTGGATTAACATTACTGGTGTGTTTGTCTGTCTTTGTAGAGTGTATGTGTGTGTATTTTGGTCATGTGCACATGCTTATGTTTGCAGTATGGCACTAAATTGCTCTCAGCTGCATACATCTTGTCATTGACTTTTCACTGTTGTTCGTGTGTGTGTGTGTTGCGAGAACCTCTGAATTTAATTCAAACCCCAATACATCTGCTATTGCAGAGTAGAACTGATCATATGATATCATCCAGCCTCCACTGTCTGATTTGAAAGTGCTGCATGAAAAAGCTAATTAAACCCAGCAGGAAGTACTTGGGACTTCTGATTTAAAGCATCAGAATCTAAATTTTTTTGCAGTGCAATCAGGAGAAATGTGGGATTTTATAAAGAATGAAAACATATAATGTAAAAGTAGATTTTTTGTCAGGAAACACTGAAGAGCAACCTATAGCAAGCAAGTAATATAATACTTGGTAGTGACACAAACATAATCACCCTTGAAAAAACTTGCACGTGTTTGACTGTTGAATCATTTGAAGGTTAAAGAGTAATCCTCTTTTTAATCCCAAAAGTTTAAAAAATAAACTCTGAGCTCTCCTCCCGCTGGTTAAAGGCTCAGATAAGATCAGAGCAGAGCAGAGCGTAGTGTGTCTCTGCCTGTCTATTCCTCCAGAAGCTCTGGTCCCCCTTAGACTGTCTTGTAGTCTCATCATCATGGGCTGCCTGCCAGTGACTGTCCCTCCCCTGTGCCTGTCCAACCCAGCAACACTCAGAGTTCGGGGATATGTACGATTGCATCAAATTTTGATTTTGAATCAAATGAGCTTTGAATAATAGTGTACAGGCCTGAGAGTAATAAAATAAATTGAAGCAGAGATTTGGGGGTCTTAATTCCTGTTTTTCTCTGTTGCAGCAACAGATGACAGCACAGTCCCTTAAAATGCATTCAAAAAGCCAAATTCTTTACACACATTGCAGTTTTATACCCAGGCCGCTGTAATAGCTGCATGTTTACTTCCTGTTACAGCTTAGATGTATCTATGAAATGCAAGTCAAACTTCTCATACTTTTCCGCACAGTCTTGCTCATTGCCCCCCCTCCCAGTTTTGTGTCACCTGAAGTGGTCAACAATATCATGTGACTGGTGACATTTATGTGTCTTTTGGCCTTGTGTTTCTAAATTAGTACCTCTAATCTTTCCACTTTATTTCTTTTGACAAATGGTCCCTTCATCTGACATGAATTTCATTAACAAACCCTCAGTTTCAGAGATGTGTTCCTCTCGGTATTCCACTTTTTTGTTTTTCAGCCAATGTGAACATGTACAATTTTATTTTCTTTACTGTAAACTGGAATCTTATGTTAGGAAATTCTTTGCTAAACTATGTGTTTTGAAGTTAGTATTAATGAGTCACACGCTGCATCAGAGGGTAATGTGAGAACAAAACAATGATGTCACTTATTGTCCTCCAACACATCTATAATTATAACTGAGGGGAGAGAGGAGAGGGATGTGTGTGCATTTGTATGTTGGGGGGAGGGGGGTTGCTTAGCCTGCAGCTGCCCAAAAATGAAGGAAGAATCAGAAGACAAAAATAGTCGGACATGAAAGAGGATAGGAGAGAAGGAAGACCAAAGAGTTGAGGACTGTAGAGGAGAGAGAGAACTCAAAGGAAACATGCTTGAATTTAAACTAGCTGTACAATATTAATTTAATGCATTATAAAAAAAATTTACTTGCTGACTTCTGTGGGAATGATCCATTAAAGCACAAGTTAACCAAAAATAGAAAGTTTGTGTCTACTGACTGTCATGTCAAGTTTGAAAACAGTTGAACCAAGATTGGACATTTTATAAGTCGGACATTTTTAGTCTCCTCTGAAATAAGAAGAAAGCATGAGAACCGTTTTCTTAGTTTCATACAAAGGGAAGTTAATATTAAAATTCAGACTCTAACTGAATAATATAAAGCTAAATTGTCTACAGTTGTCAATAGTTACCTTCCAGAAATTTACCACTGTATACCTCTATCCTGCCATTTTTGTCTGCTCAAAGAATTTGATATTGTCGTTGATATTTATCACTTCATTAAGGAATTTAAGCAATAAAAAAAAGAAACTTTGAAGGGAGCTAACATCTGCTTTTGTTATTGTCTTGAATTTTTGATCCCCTGTCTCTTGCTAACAGCTCAGCAGCAACAAAGATGAGTGTATCATCTCCTGTGCTGTGAATGCAGTTTTCATTGCAGACATCTGTAAAACTATACCTCTCTGGTATTTTGTTCTGCTCTGACTTTTAGTTTGAGCTGTATGTAGCCTAAATGCCACCTCCTCTGTTTTTTGAGATATTATTCAATTTTTAAATATATTTACAGTTAGTTATCCAATTGTAATCCTTTTTATTCACATTTTAAACTGAAATACTGCTGTGGCAGGTCCCTGTAGGCATATTTTATGAATTGTTATCGGTTGTGACTTGGGCTGCTTTTTAAGTCTTATTTTCATATTCAAGACCAATTAATTAAGGATGTCTGATGCAATTGAAGACAAAAAAGCTGTGCCCCCATTAGGAAAAAGCTGATTTTGTATCAGTGGGTTAGGTCAAGATTAGGACATGGGTTAGTGTTAAACAAAAGTTAGGTATGATGTGTTTTAAGGAAACAAATGGTAAATGTATGTAACTTCCTCCAAAGTTACCTAAGTTTAGATGTGTATGGGCATGTGTGTGAATATACAAGAAAGCACAATTTTTTGGGGGGGCTTCTTTCATGTGTACACTGTGTACCTTGTGTATCTTATCACACAAATGCTTTGTTGAAGGCAAAATTTGACCCCCAATTTTTTTTAAGACAGCAGTACCCTCTGACAAAGAGAGTTACATCAAATATTGCACAGATTGGGTCTCATTGTGTTAAATAGGGTCCACTTATGACATATGTATTGTCCGTTTCCCTCTCCTCCCCTCCCATGTGTTCCAAAAATAAAAATCATTTGCCCCCCCTCCACTCAAGGCCACAAAAGGCCCTTCCCCCTGTCCCTGGGGTTCAGTGTATCTGTCATTTGTTTTTAATCCCAGTCCCCCTTCTTGTGCTGCAGCTTAATCTGGCCTATTATACTTTATGCAGGTCTGCACTGTCAGCATGAGGATGTGGGGAGGTGGTTGAGACGCAGACATTAGATCATACCATCTGGAGCAAGGAACACACAAACACAATGAAGTAATCCCCGCTTCCCATGGCCCCCAGATCTGGTAACGGAGGGAGGACCATGTTGATAGAAGTGTGGTGGGGTAATTTGTGACACAGAGCAAGCCTCTAATTTGTTCAAGTTAGAAAGAGATAATTAGGTGAATAAAATGACTAGTCTGCATTGGAAGGAGAGGACAGGCGAGAGAAATGATTTCCGTGAACCTCTTTACTCCACACCAACAGTGTGAATTTCACTGGACCATCTCTCTCATTGGTGTCAAGTCTCTGAGAGGTGTGTGTGATTTATGCCACTGCATGCATGTTTGTGCACCCACTCCACTGTGTATTCCTGTGCACGCGGGCGTTAGTGTCATTGCCCGTGTGTGTGTTTGCGTCCCGTCACCCTGGAGCCAGTCGTCCTCTCCTCTAACCCTGATCCCCATCACCTGTCCGCTTAGATCACACACACACAAACACACCAACCACACATGCACTCACACACATACACACACACACACACACACAATTGCTGTGACCCTTTCCTGGAGTTGAAACCTAATCGCAGTTGCCAACCATCCAAAACTTGCCAGCACAGCAAGGTTTTGTTTTCTTTTTGTGGGCGTGTGTATGACTCGAAAGACCTACTGTCTGCTGTAAGATGAACTGAAGCAATTTTACTCCATACTAGCATCTAAAAACACTATTTAAATACCTTCATACACTACTGGCCTGGTGGATTCAAGTTAAAGTGATAGAGATCCAGTGAAGGTAGCAGTGGTAAAATTTAAGTTGATGTTGTTATTCTCCTGAATCTGAATCTGAATTTCTTGCCAAAAGATGAGTATTGCGTCTGGACCGTGACTGACCACAGTGTAAAACATTAACCAGTATAATACAGTCGTGACAGTGTTAAAAACTTGTCTAAGTTTACTGTCATGGCACATTTTCTTTTACTGTACAAAAGAGAATTAGAGTTAATACGCTGTGTGCACAGTGTTTGTGCTCATTCCCTAATATTGCTACTGTTGAAAATCCGTTGGCAATAGTTTCGTATCAAAATTTTATTTTGAAAGGAGTCATGAACCTATAAATGGAAATCAAACAGAATTGTGATAGGTCCAAGGATTCCCAACTGTATGTTGATTTTTTAGTGGCACTCCTAAAAATTTTAGTAGGGAGCACCAGTGATACAAGTGGTAAAATTGAGTCTGAAGCCTCGCTTTGTATTTGTTCCAACACATTTTTACTATTACTTTCTGCTTATGGGTCATATTTGCTTGTTATGCTTACATATTGCTTTCTCTCTTCACAGGAGTCCAAGTCATCCGGCCGCTCCAGCATGCCGCGATGTCGGAACTCTGTTGCCACCACCACATCAGATGACCAGCCGCACATTGGTAACTATCGGTTGCTAAAAACCATTGGCAAAGGCAACTTCGCCAAGGTCAAACTGGCACGACATGTCCTCACCGGAAAAGAGGTAGGCGTGTGTGCGCACACACTCTAGATTGAACTTTCAACTAATCTGTCCTTTGGTTCCACTCGTAAAGTGACTGACTTTCTGAACTTTGGACTTTCATTTTCAGCCACCTTAATCACATTACTTTATCGTTGAATCTTTAACTAGTCACTAGCTTGTCTTTTTTTTTTTTTTAATACAAACACCAGCAATGCTAAGATGGCATTTTTGAGTAGAAATATAGAAAGTTTTTGTCAACAATTGAGTCAATGAGACACCAAACAGCTTTAACTGAACTGCTTAAAACCAAAGTAAAATACCATGAGAAATTCTTATCTAGTTTGAAAACCTAACCTGTGATTTTTTTTTAGCATGCGGCCATTTTGTCATAAAACATAGTAAAGTTAGAACATTAGCCCAAGATGGTTTTTACCTAGCCAAGATGGTAAAAGGTAGATAAACACCATAAATGTTTGGCTGATATCTAAACATTCATCTTCCTTCCTGGTAGCTGAGAATAGAGGAGGGCGCATGCTGCGATACACAGTAGGTCTGGTCTTGCTTGGTTTTGGAGACTGTACATCTGCTGCAGGAGATTAGATCAAAATTGTGAGTTTGAATAGAGAAGCCTAAATGTCTCCAGCTTAGAGTGAATTCCAGATGTGATGTAACGTGGTGGTCTGTCCCTTTAAGGTAAAAGCTGTGTCTGCAGTGAGCCAATGTCGCTCTCTGTCTGAGGCCCAGTTGAGTCAACTCTCAGTCTGTGTTTCAGAGAGAGAGAGAGAGAGAGGCAGGACTAGAGAGGGGTGGGCGGGCTCTGTCAATGTGTGACAGCTCTGTGCCTGACACCCTGATAACACTCCATGTGACTTGGTGGCAGGCACACACACACACAAAAAGAAAACAAGGGAGAGTCAGAGGGCATGAAAGAGTCAGACAGACAAGCACAACCAGAAAGAGGAGTGGAAGAGTTTGTGTACAGTGAAAGATAGAAAAGGGAGAGAGAAATACAGCTTCCTCTTCTGTGTCCTTGTGAAGAGATAACTCTTTGTTTCCTTTTTTTATGTATTTCCATGCCCCTGTAAAGCCCTTTGAATTGCCTTGTGTCTGAAGGGTGCTATATAAATAAACTTGCCTTGCTTTTGCCTTTCTCTTTGTGTCCTCTTTTCTTTTGTTCTGTTTCATTTCTTTTTTTCCTGCATCTTTGACTTTAAATCTCTCCCATCTGTCTCTTCCTCTATTTTTATTTTTTCCCTCCTTATTTTTCTGTCTTTTTCTCCTTTTTGTGTTTTCTCTCCCCCTTGGTCTCCCTTTCTGGTGTCCACTGTTGGATTATGAACTCTAAACCTCATTATGGCATGGGTATAAACTGTGCTTCATCTCTCTGTGTATGCATGTATCCTTGTCTGTATACTTGCCCTCTTATGCAACTGTCGCCTGCTGTGATTGTGTATTTATCACTCAGTGCTGTGAGATTGTATCGTTCACTTTGACTGTGTGTCTCTGATGTCTCTAAAAAGATACCAGTGTGTTTGTGCGTGTGACGGCTGTAGCTGTGCAGGTTTGTGTGAGCGAGATGCGCCAAAACCCACTGCAGCAAGTGTAATTAATGAATAAAAGCTGAATAATAAATTAACACCTACTTGTTTTGCTTCTAGGTGGCTGTAAAGATCATTGATAAGACACAGCTCAACTCCTCCAGTTTGCAGAAGGTGGGTCTCCCTCTCCCTCTGTCTCTAACATACACACAGACATGCAGGGCAGAATATTCGAACCTCAGTACTTCTTATCCTATTTCACCAAAGTCATTTTTAATTCTTCCTGCCCCATGTGTCTTTCCATTTTTCTCTTCCTCTCTTTTGCACTCTCTGTTCATCTATTTTCTTTTTTTCCCCCTCTCTTGCTCTCCCTCTCTTGCTCTCTCTCTCTCTCTCTGTCTGTCTCTGTCTCTGTCTGTCTTTCTGAAGTGGTCTGCTTTTCAGAGAGTTTTAATTACAGGAAACAAGCTGCAATTACTTCCTTTGATCGTGGCAGGGTGGGGTCTGTCCACTAACTTGCACCCTTGCACACTCTCTAACCATGTATGCTTGCACACACGGCACACACACACACTAAAACATTTTGTGCATCTGCAGACGTAAGGTATAAAATATCCACTTGAGCAAACACAGACACACAGAGCACGTGACAAGACAAAAAAATCCTGTGAAAAACACTAACACTCACACACCCTTACATTAAATTTTATTACTATGCAAATTCATGTACAACTTTACTATATTCTAATGTAATAGAATATTATGTCTTTTTCTTGTTGTCAACAAATCTAATGTATAAACTAAAACCCACTATGCATTGGTTTCACTTTCATATTTATTTCTGCTGATGATTTCAAAAACTGATCAAAAACGGTTAGAAAGTTGTTGTTTTTTTTTTTAACAGCTAGAAACTGAAAATAGGTGTAAGCAGTGTTTGGGACTATTTTCAGCTTCAGGTTAATGCACATGTAGTGCTCTCGTGACTATTTGCAGCAGCCTGACAGTGTATGTGTTCCCATGTTCACTTCACCCAGTGTGACTGCGTGACTGCCTGATGAGTCTCAAATAGTTTTTTAACTTCAAAGGAAAACAATACAGGTGAAAAGGAGAAACTAATTGTTGGTTTTGAATTATTGTGGGGTTTTTTTACAGTTGAAAAATCAAGAATAACAACAGTCTGTAAAATTAGATTTGTGGTTGTGCTTCAAAGAGTTACTGTGCAGCTACAAAGTCTAAACACTGCCGTAGTTAGACCGTATGCTCAGTGTAGCTAGTATATGCCTCCTCAAGTTAAGATGAGCATAAAACAGCTTTATGGTTCTGAATTAAAACAATATTTTGTCTTAAATATAAGATTATGTTAAAGTTATATAAGAGGTGGGTTACAGATGTCTTACTTATAACAGAGTAAATAATACAGACTGAGCTATAAAGAATTGGAAAGTTCATTGGTTTCTCGGCTAGCTTTCAACTGTCTGTCTGCAGTGTGTCTACTAATAACCTTTAGCCTTTTTTCCCCTTATCTGCAGACTTCTAGAAATGAATTCCTTATGGTTGAAAAGCATCACTTTGTACCTTTACACAGTTGAATTAGTACCTTTGACACAATAGTTTTGACTTGTCATGTGAGAGTTTACATGTGGGCATTGTTTATTTAACTCTGAGATCCTAAATTGTGTCAGACCTTGGATTTTGACTCACATTGCTTGAATTTCTGCCAGTCTGTCATTACTAACCATGCTTGTTTGGTTTTACCCACTATAAATATTGATTCTGAGACACTGACACAAGGCATTGGAGTTGTGACTGGCAAATGACGTGCAAAATCAATTTAAATTTATTTGCAAAGTAGCATTTCATTCAAAATAACACAGGCATTCGCACTGACAACAACCTGTATCTGTAACATATTTGACGCAGCATTCTCTGTGGTTTGTTTCTTACAGCTCTTCCGGGAGGTGAGGATCATGAAGATGTTGAATCACCCTAACATAGGTGAGTCACACTGAAATGTGAGTTTCAATTCAATTTTCACACACCGAAAACCATGTTTAATTGGCGTTTTAAGGTCATGTATTCAAGCTAAAATCATAATAATCTTCTCTGTATCTTATTTCTTTATTTCTGCTCTCTCTCTTGGTTCTATGGCCTTTTCTCTCTTAACTTCCTTATTACCACTGCTCCTCTCTCTCTCTCTCTCTCTCTCTCTCTCTCTCTCTCTCTCTCTCTCTCTCTCACTCTCTCTCACTTTACTTTACTTTTTACTGTCATCCTAACCCAATGTCTCGGCCTCTCTCTCCCTCCCTTTCCAGTCAAGCTCTTTGAGGTGATAGAGACAGAGAAGACTTTGTATCTGGTAATGGAGTACGCTAGTGGAGGTAAGTGCATGTCACTGTGAAATCATTCCCCCTGGGGCTTGGCACTCTGTCTAATAGAGTCAAATGGTTTACAAATAAAAATGCTCTCTCTCCCCACTTAATGCACAGGCTCTTTAGTATTTTAGAAGTAATTGATTCAAGGGGTTGTTGTCAGAAACATCCTGCATTTATTTGATATGTTGAGTGTTTTGCTTATTGACCATCTCTCTGCACTGGAAATATGTAACATTGTAAATTAAAATGTAAATATTTGATTCCAAATTGTTAAATTATTTCATTTTTCGCATGCTGTGCCCCTTACTTTTTTTTTAAAGAACAGTACTTTGCTGAATACCTGACTGAACTGGCACTTAGATTGAAGGAGATATGTATCAGGTTCCAACACTAAATCTGTATTCCTTCTCATTCTCACTCCCCAGGAGAGGTCTTTGATTACTTGGTGGCCCATGGTAGGATGAAGGAGAAAGAAGCCCGTGCCAAATTCAGACAGGTGTGTGTGAGTGTGTGTTGTAGATTTTGTGTATGATCTGCTGTTTTTTTAAACATATTAGACATATATGAATAGTGTTTTTCTTCTGCACAGTACTCTAAGTATGGTGTCGCTTGCTGGATAAAGACAAGTGGAAGGGAAGCGAAAGTAGCATATTTGATGGACAGCCACACTTAATTAATTTTAAATTAAAAAATGAAGTAGTATTTACTTGTTTTATCCATGACTTATGAATAAATACCTAATGTATTAAGTATGTGTTCTAAAAATAAGCTATATCAATTGTTTAAATAAAACTTAAGAGGCAAAAAACATTTTTTAATAAGTTTTTCACCTTTCTTTCCTGTTTCCTAACGTCTGCATCTTGATGATCTTCTTTTCATCCTCTCTTTTCCCTTTCCTCTCCTTCTTTCTCTTTCACTCATTTTCTCACTCCAGATCGTGTCAGCAGTGCAGTATTGCCATCAGAAGTGTATAGTACACAGAGACCTTAAGGTGAGAACACACACACACACACATTATTGAATTACATTTAGTGTCAAAGCACAAGCAGGCACGCTCTCAGTCAGGATTTTACTTTTTGAGATGAAATCCTGCCCCCATCTACAGGTGACCCAGAGGTTAATCACAAAGATGATAAAATTTTTCTCTCCGAGTGTTAGGGCTTAAACACAAATACCCTTACACGTGTACACACATACTTAAATCTCCATGCAGTTCTCCTATTATATTCCCTATGGATTCCTTTTATCCTCTATCTGTCCATTAATATTTCCTCCTACCATCAATGCACATGAGTTGCGACCAAAAACTAACGACAGCACACACACACAGGTCTAATGCTTTCAGGTTATTTTGGTTCATAGTATTATGCAGTGTTGTAAATCCTCTTATTGTGCCAGCAGGCAGACCTGTAGACAAGACATTATCATGATTACTTTTACAGCAACCGTATAGGAATCTCTAATCTCAAAGTTGTTTTGCCCACTCATGGTTATTTTTGGCTTTTTAATAAACATTTTCAATGCTTTGACCAAGGTCATAAACCATTTTTTCACTTTTAGCAGTTAAAAATGTCAAAATGTATTGCAAAAAATGCACCATTGGACTTAAAGAGATGGTTAGAGGACATACAGTTTTCATTACTGTAATGTGTATCATTCTGTACATTATCTTAATCATCCTCGATCTGTGGGCTGTAATGTGAAATCTGGCTCATGTTTTATTTTAGTGCATCCTGCATTGCAAGAGCAAATTTTGATGAGCCTGCACTTCACAGTGAGACTAAAATCATTCTGCTGTGGTCCCAAGATGAAAACACAGAGCCACTGAAATCATGCTCCTAATATGGGTTATTTTTTTGCTGGTGGCTCTAATTCTAAAAAAGCAACATCAAAGAGTTTCTTTTTGTTGTGTGGCCACCTTGAAAGTGTCTGTGTTAATCAGCTATAGATGTTTAAATCTGTCTGCAGGAAAAATGAGAAGCCGATGCTCATTTATTTCTTAGGTCAGAGCCCAGAGATGATGTCAATGTTGTATTTAATGTGCACTCACACTTTCTCACACACTCAAACACACAGAAGCTGCAGAGTATTCAGAGCATGTGAAAAGGAGAGCTCACCTGTTGCTAGGCAACCCCAGCCTCCTTGCTCACTGGCTCACTTAGGGATACAAACACACACAGGAACAAACTGTGGCAGCTCACTTGGCCCATTGTCTTCTACTTGTAGGCCCCAGACCATCCCTCTGAAAAAAACCTCTCTCACAGAGCTTTTTTTTATTTTTCTCCCAAGAAAAAGGTGTCCGACCACCGTCTGTGAATTATTTTTAGACTCATTTTTAGAAGAAAATCTTACTTAAACTGACACTGGATGAAAAAGTAGTCAATTCAGTTAACTCTGAAACAAAATCCAATATCACAATTTCACGAGCTAAACATGTTTGTGTTCTATTATTGTGCACATGAATTTAACAAAAATATTCTTGCTTATTAAAAGTTTTTCCTTTTCTCCATCCATTTCATGTTTCCTACAACTACAACATAATTATGTTTTCCTTCCCTCTCTCTGTAGGCAGAGAACCTGCTGCTGGACGCAGACATGAACATCAAGATAGCAGACTTTGGCTTCAGTAATGAGTTCACTCTGGGGAACAAGCTGGACACGTTCTGTGGCTCCCCACCCTACGCTGCCCCAGAGCTCTTCCAGGGCAAGAAGTACGACGGGCCCGAGGTGGACGTCTGGAGCCTGGGGGTGATCCTCTACACACTGGTCAGCGGCTCGCTGCCTTTCGATGGACAGAACCTTAAGGTCAGGGAAAGGAGAGATCGTGTGTGTGTGTCCTTTGTTTGTTTGTGTGTGTGATTGTGGTTGTGTGTGTGTGTGTGTGTGTGTGTGTGTGTGTTCGTGCATTACATAAACGGATGTCAGTATTCTGTTGGTGTTCGTAGTATTTGTCATGCTGGTTTCAGTTCCCCCTGCCCTACAGAATGCAAACACTGAACTCGAGAGAGTGAACGTGTAAAAGTGATGAAATGTCAACCCAAGTGTTTTGTCTTTAAACAGTGTTCGGTGGCGTGATGCACCAAATTGGCATTAAAACCTGTTACTTTGTTTAAAGACAAAAAGGAATGGTTTCCTGTGTACTGTAGTTATTCGCAATTATTCATATCACCTATCACACTATGCATTTAGTCAGTACCAACATGACTCACTGTGGAAGTGCAGTCAAATTTTGGGTGGGCGATATGACATTGAATGTGAGGATATTGATATTAAGATGCCTGCTAACTGCCATCCAGCTTTATCAAGTATGCCTTTGCACTACCTCCTGCTGTGGAGAGTTTTGTTCAACACCTACATTGCTTGTCTTACTATTTATTTAACAGATAAGCCGTCTCAAATTTTTTCTTACTTCACTTCCTGTTGTAAAGTGTGTTCTTAATGTTTTGCCTCGTCAAACTGATGCAGTGACTAAAAAGCGCAGAAATGTACAACTAAGATAATTTTCTGTGTATGACTGACCTCAGTTTTGCAAGTTATAGATTTGAATGCAAATTCAGTGCCTCATGATTTAACCTCCATGAAACCTTATTACAGACGTCACAGCAGTTTTTAAACCTATCACTAGATACGTCTATCCATTAGTTCTTCCATGAATGATAATTATTGAGACCTCTCTAGCGGAATGAGTAAAATTGAAGAGATTAATAAGTTAAGTACTACTCCATTAAAAGTTAAGTATACAAATAGAAATTACCATAAATATAAATCTTGTTTTGTGATGTTTGCTTTTTATTCGGTGCTTTTTAAAAGAACTATCGTACTTTGAATCACACAAATTGATTTGAATGACAGTTTTAAAAAGAATTTATTATCAATGCAATCAAATACAAGAAGTGTATGAATAACATATTTTGGTAATCACCCACATACTATACCTCTGTTGTGTTAGAATCACAGCTTTTTCAAATGCTGACCAGCCTTTTGTATGGCAGTGAAACCACAGCTAATTTTGCTGCTTGGCTAATTCAAAACTAATGAAACTACAATGATGAGATTCTGGGTGAAGTCTTTTTTCTTTTGTGCAGTTTTCAAAGACCTTTATTCTCATTCTATCATTGACTTTTGAGAAGTCTCAGGTGCAGTCTTCATATTCATGGAAGGTTGCTATGATTTGATAGAACCTATGGATGTGAGAGAAAAGTTAGTTCATGTTTATAGGTTGACTTTCAGAATCTCCTGTTAACCGTCCATGTTTCTGTCAATCATTAGGAGCTGAGAGAGCGCGTGCTGCGTGGTAAATACAGGATTCCTTTCTACATGTCCACGGACTGTGAGAATTTGCTCAAAAAGTTCCTCATCCTGAACCCCTCTAAAAGAGGCAGCCTTGAGGTACACTTCATTAACACAAACATACACACACATTTAATTTTTAATCTCATCTTGCTATAGTTTGCAGACTGAAAAAAAAAACTAAAACCATAACTTTGAGTCTCCTATTAACTAGACCAGTAATTGTTAAGTTCCTAATTTAGTGTTGTTTGTAGCACAAGAAGTAGTAGAACATTTACCAGTTCCTGAGTGGTTTCACCAGCTGCGTGTGAATTTGTTGCCAAGGTGTAAAATGCTTATTTGAAGACACAGTACATACGTGTTAGTTTTTAAAAGATAAGTTACCAAATTTTGTTGCACTAATGGCAGCTTGATGGTAAATTGTTTAAAATTTATGTTATCGAAAGATAGCTAAAATAGAGATAGTGTAATTTTTTTGCTTAGAAACAAGCTTCATGTAAAGTTCCCATTTACAAGACACCCATCGACATTTTCGATTAAAAAATACTTATTTTTTTTCTTCAGCTTCTCCCTGCTTGACCCGCTAATTATCAAGGTAGACTTGTAAAAATACAGAAAGAGGACTCAAGCTTAAGTGTTAGAATTCAGTCCTGTGACTGTTTCATTCACACCTACCTTAAAGTTTGTGTACATTGCAGCTGCATTTCTAAGCAGTTAACCGATTGTTATGTGTCACATTTGCTCTGTTGTGATTGTTCCAGACTTGTAGCCTTCACAGACTGTTTTAAGTCACTGTAGCTTGTTTAAGGTCACACCCCTGGTTTCTTCAAAAGAAGACTAATTTGCATAATAAATATTAAGAAAACAGCTGATTATGCCTGTTGGAAAACCAATTTTTCCATATAAGTTGATTAAACAGGTTAAGCATGTAGAAATAGTTCATTTAATTTAGCTGAATTCTGCGTCCTTTTCCATTGTGCTGCCAACACGGCTTAAGGAGACTCATTTCTATTTGTCCCTGCATCCTTTTATCTCTATTTTCTCCTCTTTCATTTCTTAAATTACATGCCTCTTCCTCTTTTTGCCTCTTGATTGTCTTTGCCATCCTATGGTTCACTGTATCTATCTGCCTGGCTTACTCCCAGCAGCAGATAATGAGGGACCGGTGGATGAATGTGGGCTACGAGGAGGAAGAACTCAAACCCTACATTGAACCCCAGCCAGATTATAAAGATCCCAGGAGGACAGGTAACCATATAACACCCTCAAAAATGATAAATGTATTCCTCTCTTAGTAGACTCACAGACACCTGAGTACTGATGTTCCTTTTTTTCTGGAACTCGCACACAAGGATAATTTATCTTAAAGAGAACTATGGAGCCACTGGAAGCTCCTCGTTCTAATTATAACCTGTTTTATGTGCAGACATCATGCTGCAGATGGGATTCTCTATGGAGGAAATCCAGGACTCGCTGGTGAACCAGAAGTATAATGATGTGATGGCTGCATATCTGCTACTGGACTATAGGAACTCTGAGGTACACTGCTTCTTCCTCACACCTACACACCTTTGTTTTACAGTACCATGCCAGTTATTATTGGTTTGTCAGAGCTCTTTTAGCTACAGTTAAACTGTTGGAAATATAGTTAATTGCCAAACTAAGAGGCTCTTTAAAGATTTTCACTCTAAGCAAAACAAAAGGGCTTCTGTTTTCTGCCCTCAAGCCATCAGAACATACAATTAGCTGTCATCTCTGAATTTAAACGCATCTTTTTGCTCAAAACACCACATGTATAAAACCTCTATTTTTAGTCTTTTGCATTCATTGTCGCCACACCACAGTGTTTTTGCATGTCCTCCCAACACACATGTATTCAGATATGTTGTTTTATGTCCCTCTCAGCTGGATGAAGGTTGCATCAAGCCCCGGCCAGGAAGTGATGTAAGCAACATAAACGCCCCATCCCCGCCTCACAAGGTACAATGATAACACATAGTGACTTCTGCTAACACAAAACGAGGTCTCCCAACTCCAGCCAGTGACACAAGTCTACTGACTGAACCTCATATTTTTGCCAAAAACACTCAGCAGTCTGCTCTGATGTAGGTAATTTTAGGTTTGAGATTGCAGACCTGACATACATGTGGACAACACTACAAAAACCAGTGCTGAATTCACCAGTGTTGTAGTTTTCATGTGTGAATGACTCCATACATTAACATCTGCTGTAGGGGCAGCTCCTCTGCCAGCATACATGCAACCCAGTGTGTGTAAACACTCAATGACACTAAGAATATTGCACTGACCTGTGTGTCCATCTTCTTGTCTCAGGTACAGCGCAGTGTGTCGTCCAACCAGAAGCCTCAGAACCGCAGAGCCACTGACCAGGGTGAGATGGGTCTGTGTTACAGAGAGTAGAAAAGGCAGAAAAGTGGATGCAGTTGGATGAGTAGATAGAGATAAGCTGTCAGTAGCCCAGAGATTTTAAAAAAAAAGGTGGTTCCCACAGACCAAGAATCTTAATATATGTTTTAAATTGAATTACTGATATCAATCAGTGTTTATGCTGGGATGGCCTGCTGTCCCTTTACTCTTCAGCAGGTGGAAAAAATGACTCCATTAAAGGTCTGGGTATCAAGTCTAGCCTTGAATTATTTTTTGAGCCTACCGTTTTCTTTTTCTTTTTTTTTTAAGAATAATCTTATTTTTTTATAGACAACTGTTGCCATGTTGTGGAAAGGGTGTATATATAAGGAAGAGAAAGCAAAAGGAGGTGCAAACGATGGAGCAGAATGTGTTGAATATTTGTAGGAATAAGGCTTAAGTAAGAGACAGGGCATGCTGCTGTTGTTGTACAGTAGAAAGAGAGAGGGTGACATGGAGGTCAGACTAGATTGATCTAATTGTGGATAGTTGTTATAGTAGATTGAATGAAAGGAAGCCACAAAGGAAGGAGAAATGGACTTCTTTTAAAGCTGAATACTTAATAAATAACAAATGAGATAATGACGATGGAAGTGGGGTTGAAAGCTCAGCATGAAATGGCCTTTCTGATGCACTCTCTCTTTCTATAGGCTCCTCCTACTCTAAGAGGGACAACCGTACTGCGGAGGACTCTGGGAGGAAAAGTTCATCAGGCAGCTCAACTACCAAGGTGCCGGCCAGTCCTCTGGTCTCCTCTGACCGCAAGAAGAGCGCCACACCCTCCACCGTGAGACCTAACACTCACACTTTCTAACATGACATTTGCAACACCTCTCTTACTTGTCATAGTAAGAAAAGCACAGATGTTACTAGTTTCATTACAAGGACCCTGACATTGAACAAGTTAAATGGAATTCAGCCATCATTATTTTAACTATTTACACCTGTGCTTTCTCTACAATAACGTGTTTTTTGAAAGTGCTCTTTTTATTTCTTAAGTATCATCCCACTCTGTGTTTTGGCTTTAGGAGTTACACTGAAACTTTAAAGTTTTGGAAATGATTGAAATATATTTGTAGTTCTGGTTAACTGCTGTTTTCATTTATGTCATCTAATATGGCCTCCTCACAGAACACTGTGTGGGTGTGTACAGATCATTTCTGATTCACATCTGTCCAACTCTCCTGTTGATTCTATCACACCCTGTTAAGGCGGGACAGGGTAGACTTTTATCATTTTTATTAGCATGTGAACAGATTACATAATAATTCCCAGTACAGCTTGCCCAACCTCAACCTGAGATAGCTAACCAGTCAGGGTAATGGAAAGTACCTGTGTGGGAGTTCAGGACCTCTAATAATAATTTAAGAACATAGGAGTGTTCTGTGAAAATAAAATAGTTTTGTAAATATTAAAGAAAAGTGAATTTGCCACTAACAGTGTCAAGGCATGATTTGGCAAAGATTTAATCCATTTTATGACAATTATAGCCACTTGTCTGTGCTGATCAGGAAGCTTGCTCACCGTTTCAGTCTTAATTTGTCAACTTAAATGTAATTTCTACATCCTCCATCTGCCGCACTGATCTCTAACTGGCCTGTGCTCTGGCCTTAATCTTTTACATTTCTAACATTCTTCTTATTTTCCTCCTCTCTCCCTTCAGAATAGCATCCTGTCCACCGGTACTGGTCGCAGCCGGAACTCTCCTCTAACTGAGAGATCCACGCTGGGTCAGGGCATTCAGAACGGCAAGGACAGGTACACAAACACACACACACTTACATATATTCACACTGACAATGTAAAGAGAGAGAGATTTTCATAAAGATAAGGGAAACTGCGGCCACATGTAGAAGTTTTCATGCACACTCTTTCTCTGTCGTCCCTGGCAATTCAAGTAGAGGCAGCACCGCTACCTAACAGAGACACACATAACACAAACACACTCAACATGTTTTGTGAATGAAGCAGACCCACAGCTGTCTCGGTGACTGAATCCCAGACCTTGGCTGGTACTCTCCAGAGCTCTGCCAGCTGGCTCAGGGAGGCCCACAGCTTTCCCCCAGGGTTGGGTGAGCCCTCCTGGACAAGGAAATCAGGCTCTCTTGGGAATTTAGGCCAAACCTCCACTAGATTACAGATTATCCGTGATGGTCTGATGGAGGACTGCCAGTCAGAACAGAGGCAGCATTTAATAGACATGCACTCACACACATGCAGGTTCGCATATGGTGACACATGGAGACCTCATTTGTTCTTTAAATTCTTATCCTTCTCTCTGTTTCTTTCCTTTGATGAAGAGTTTTTTGAAAATTTAATCTAATAATACTAGATAATAATAACAAAAACTTCTGCAAGTTGAATCAAACATTAAGTTTGTGCCAAGTCAAACCAGGAAGATGGTAATAAACACCCGTAAAAAATGAATAAAAAACAGGAAGTCTGGGGTTTTTTGGGGAGAAAACATGACGTGACGTGACATGCATCATTGGGTAAGGACATAAATAGGTTCTCATCTTTTTCACTACTGAACTGGGATGTTGCAGACTGTGATACCCCCTCACTTTTCCTTTTTACATTTTAAACCTCCTAAATACAAGAGAAACCACCGTCACATGCCGACGTTTTTTAACTTACCCTTCTCCCTCGACCTCTTAAAACAATTCCTGTATGAACAAAACAACTTTTTGTCCATACAGGAATCACTTGGTACTTCGTCAACCAAGATCAGTAAACTTCAGTGCTGAATACACCTCATGCGCGTCCACACACAACTGTGCGCACATCATTCATGCTTAACCAGTCATATGCTTTTGTGTGCTTCTCCATAAGCATTAAACATTACGCCAAACCATAATCCCTACTATGGTGCAGTGTTCATTGTCATTACTGCTTTGTTACTTGTACATCAGTCTCAGATGACTCCCTTGTCCCCAGCACAGTGTCATGCAACTAAATAACAATGATTAAACTGTTTCATGTTCAGGCTTAATAATCTGATTCATATTGAGAAATTTAATTGGTTATTTGTCATTTTTGTTTTGTCATCAGGCTACATGGTGACAATGTGGTCATCTGAGACAGCGTTTTTAACTTATTTTTTATTAATTTCTTTGTACTGTGGGTCTGGTAGCTATGGAAGCCTCTGCTAACTTAGTGGTTGTCATCTGCTTTGATTTTTAAAGTTACTTTTTTGATCATCATTAATGCTTTGAAGTTTTGGCTTTTATACTTGTTACACCCCCCCCAACCCCCTTCCCCAATTTTCCTTCCCAATTCTCTCCTTTTTCTATTAACTTTTGTTTGGTGTTCTTTTATCTGCGTCTGAGCTCTTGTCCCTCTGAAACTTAAGTCACTCACATTTTCTTGGCACCTCCTTTCATTTTTTCCAGCCTCCTTGCTTTCCTTCTTGTCTTTTATATTAATCTTTCTCCTCCTTCCTTTTCTACCCCCTCTCTCTCTCTCTAAGGAGATTAGGAAGACTTGTGATGGAATATTAACTCTTAGTAGCACTATATAGTCCCTGTACTTGCCCGTTAATAGGCTTACATTTGCACAAAAATATCTGCACACAAAAAGCTTAAACATACATGTCACACATGCTAAAACTCTTGCCACATACTGGGTTGTCCAGTGAATGCAGTTATTTTTCCATCACTAGCTGTACTAATCCCTGTCAGAAAGAGAATGTGTATTTCTCTCAGCTCTGTGTTTGTTTTCTGCGTAATTAGCAGCTGCCTGGTTGACCTATATAAATGTCCGTCTCTCTCTTATTGCTCGTTCCTCTGCTCTCTCATCAGTCCTCTCCCTCTCCTTTGTACCACTCTGCCCTGTCTCCTACTGTGCTTTTTTCTTTGTGGACAAAGTCAAGTAAGAGCTGTCCATAATGTGCAGAGCATCGTAGCAACCTTGCTGATTAACAAAGGGCTCAGGAAATTGACAGTGGTGTTGTTTAAGAAATTCAGTATAGTGCTCTATGTTCCAGATGCCTTTTCAATTAATAGTAATAAAATATAGTAAAAAAAGATCTTGATAGGCAGGTCAAATCTATAAAACTGCAAGCTCAGAGGTCAGAGTAATCATTCTGTAACAGTGAAAGCAGTTTCACTTCCTGCTAAACATCCACTTGTTCACATGAAAGAAATTTATCACCTTAACCGTCATTTTTTACCTGTAAAAGGTAAAGCTTTTTGTTTTGAATTAAGATTTTAACTGTCTAGTAGATAACAGTTTGTTTTATTGTTATTTAATCTGCAGTCAATTTTCTCAAGAAAATGTCAAGCATTTAGCCCATCAGATTTCTGAAAATACAAAATAAGTGCTTGTAAAATTATAGTAGAACCGGAGAGGATATCATCAAACAGCTCATTTCGTCTGACCTACAGTCCAGATCTCAAAAGTATTTAATTAAATACCATAGGATGAAAACAAAAACAAAAAAATTAATATTTAAGAATTTTTAATCAATTAATTTTGAACATTTCTGTTTCAAAAAGATAATAAAATGTATTATTTAAATCCATGCTGATGAGTTTTGTTTTGTTGCACATTTCTGTAGTAGTGGTAACCTGATTTGTCCACATAATTTGTCTTGAGTGTGTTTTCAGTCTTTCTTCCCGAGCGAAAAGAAATTGTTTGTTAAAAGTTGGTCTTTTGTGCTCTGACTTCTGTACAGGGACGAATTTACATGAAAAGATAATGGCACACCGACAATGTCAGCCTTTGATTGTAGTTTATCTCTTTTTGTTAAACCACAGTAAAGAAATGTTAGCAGTACAAAAGACCAGCTTCTCTTCTTTGTCGGTTTGCTGTGTGTTTTCTGTCTCTTCATGTCTCTACTTCCTCTGTTCTTCCACTTGTTTCTGTTCTCTCTGCTCTGCCCATCCTCCCCCCACCCCTCCTCCCCCCTTACTGTGTTTGAAAAGTGCTGCTTCTAACCATGCTTCACCTCACCTCCCCACCCACACACAAACCCCGCCCGGTGTATGTGACTGTGTCTATACGTCGTGCTTGGGTGTATGTTTGATTGTTGTGACTGTGGTGCATTCGTCATGCTTGGGTCACGTTTGTGTCTCTGTATGTGTGTGTGCGTGCATGTGTGTGTGTGTGTGTGTGTGTGTGTGTGTGTGTGTGTGTGTGTGTGTGTGTGTGTGTGTGGATTGGGCGGGGTGCCTTTCTTGTTCCTCAACCCTCCTCCCAGCCTAAACACTCCGGGCTCCCGCGCCTCCACTGCCTCGGCCGCTGCCGTCCTCTCCTCCTCCTCCTCCTCGCGTCCCCGCCACCACAAGTCCTTGTCCTCCTCCAATCATCCATGCCCCTCTGACCTGCACGCACCACGGCCCAGGCAAGTTTCTCACTTACTCTCACACACTCACATTCACATCCACATATACACACTGACAGCTCTCTCAGCCCCTTATAGCCTGTACCACAGATCATCACATAATCATAATCATAAAGTTTCATAATCATCAAAATGAGAGTTAAAGTGATTTGTTAGTTACTGCTAGGTCAAGGGGAGAGCTCCAGTTTTTATGAGAAAGGAAAAACAACTGCTTGATTATCTCCATTTCACACAGTGACACATCCTAGTATGCAGCTGTGACTTTGCTGCTAAAATTTACCCCCGAAACATTGTGAAATCAATTCAAGAAGTGAATTTGTCCCCTTAAAAAGTTAGTGTTTTATCCAGCAAAAACTGCTGCACATTTTAACAGCCGCCTCACATACATACATATACACATTCACATGGACAAACATGTCTCCTATCTTCAACAGATTCTGTTTGTCAATTAATGTTTAATATTTATTTGATCTTCTTAGTTTAAATGTGTCTAATAATCAATCCATTAAAATCACCTCCTTGATATAAATATTGAAAAAGAAGACGAAATGCATTAACAGTCAAATTAACCAAACCACCAATTATACACTTGTACTGCTTCACTTTTTAAAGGTAGCATGTGTACGGTTTTAGAAACATACCCCGTTTAAATCTGCTAAAAAATGATTATGCTTCATTTATAACTTGACCCTATGCACATGATTGAGTTCAGTAACAGACAGAGGTGATTAGGATAGTAATTTGTGATAATACCCTTATAACCTCTGAGACCATTAGTCAGTTGCATAACATAAAGCACAGCATGTGATATTGTAACCTGTCGTTATGAGTCACAGGAGGGCAGAGGTGGCAAAATTACACCGTTACAATATTATCACGGCAGATATTGCTTCATTAATAATTATGATGCATTATTTTCTGATGCTCAAGTTCATTGTAAGAAGTTTCTGATAAGTGAATGCCCTTGTAACTTTATAAGCTTGTTTTTATGGCCTGCCAGTACACAGTTAATAATCAGAGGAGGTTCTTAAAACTCTAATTTGAGCCCTGTTAATCAATGTATATCATTCAGTAAAAAAGAAAAAAGGATTTTGTTTTTTAATTTATCCTGCAAGTATTTTTAATGGATACTTCAAATGCAACTTGTTTATTTGCCATGGTGAGCATTGGAGTTGGAACTGCAAAAGCCATGTTAACTATGCCTATAATCATCTTTGGATACTACTCGGAGACCGACATTCTAAATAAATGCACACATTTGTAAAAACCTGTTATTAAACAATTCTGTGAAGCCTGTTCTTTCATTTAGTGGAAGCATATCTTCATTAAAAGTCATACGATGTAGATTTGTGCTTCTCCAAACATCTCCCACAGACTTTTGAAGAACTGTTGGAATCGTCAATTACGACCATTCCTTCTTCTATAATCTTTTTAGCCAGAGCCATGAAGTAGAGATGGGATCATGCAGCCATAGAAAGACTGAATTCTTATCTGAATAGTTTGTTGGGTTGCCATTTGTGGTGTCAGTTTCTTGAACAAAGAGGTGTTGTTCTATCTTTAAAAAATATGTTTACCACAACAATATCACCATAGTGAGATGTCCAGCATTTCCAACACTAGTTATTATAGACTCCCCAGTTACTTAGCAACAGCCAGGAAGTAGACTGTGGAGCTCAGAAAGCCATACAAGTGAAACTTGGTGTGGAGACATTGACATATCTCGTCTTTGGCTGATCAGTCACTCTGAATTCACACATTTACCCAGTGGACCATAACCGAATTGACAGACCTTTAAAAACAGGATGAGCAGGTTTTTCAAAGCACTACACAACTGCCCGGCCAAAGTTGTTTTGTTTCCTGTTTCCAAAAAAAAGCCCTGTAAATTCAGAGAAAAGACAGTTTTGGATTTGGTTTCTACAGACCAAGATCTCAACAGCTAATAAACTGTGAGCAGGCCAGCACTGTATAGACTGCAAACTTGCTTTTTGGCTGGCTTGATAATGGAGTGCGCTCTATGTTTGCACTTAAGGTCAAAGGAATTGAACAGGTTAAACAAGTTAAATGAGAAACTTTTTGTTGACATTACAGGAAAGGAAGTCTTACACGTTGTTATTTCAGGTATTTCTTTTCATTTTGGGATTGAGCTAAAGGTTATGCAAAGAGCGAAAGTCCAGATGTTGGACATCGTCATGCTAATTAAATAAAATGGTAGCTACTAATTTAGGCAGTAACAGCCCAAAATTAAATGTTATTCACAGGAAATATAGATGGATAATCAGTAGTAATTACACTTGTCGTAAATACACATAAAATGCATACCAAAATACAAAATGCAAAAAAAATACCTCAAAGTCTTGTTAAAAAGGTGGTATTGAAGGAGGGTAATCACATTTTAAGTATCTAAAATGAAATGCAGACAAATTACAAAGACATTAGCATTGCTTTTCTTTGGACACTAAAATGCAAGCAGTTTCATAATGTGCCTCAAATCCAACTAAACTTTGGTTTTCATCATGAGCTTGTGCCAGACTGTCACTAAACTGCAGACACTTAAACTTGCGTCTCTGAGCCTCTCTCACTGTGCTAGTAAGCTATGCAGATAAGAAGTTTAAAGTTAGTGTCATTCATTAAAAAAAAAATTGCTCTGGGTTGAACCAGACAAAATACAGACAAAGCTGTGTTTAGCATGTGTCTGTAAAAATGTGCTGGTATAAACTGTAGTATTGTCTCCCATTGGTTTTCTGAGATGCTGTGTTTGTGGACAAAAGCATTTTTTCTATCTTGTTCTTTTTAAAGAAATTGAGTCCTTTTTAAGTTTCCTACAGCTTTGGGTTCCTATGTTTTCAAAGGTTTTTAAGGACTCTTTCACACTGTCCAAATCTGCTATGTTAAGTCACCTCAGTTATTTAGTTGCCTGGGAAAACCCATCTTTGTACTGAAATGATAAATGAATGACCTGCTTGTGGCCTGTTGGTCATCTGTGTATGTGTGTATTTTGTCTGTGTACTTGATTTGTCTGTGTTGCTTTGTTGTTTAGCTCGCCTGCTTGAAAGCATCTGTTTTAAGGGCTGCTTTGATATTTTGAGCTCTAGTCCTCTTTCTCTCATGCCTGCCATTTGTCTCAATATAGGGTGGAAGCTGGAGGGTCTGTGAATATGTCCCTCAGCTACCTTAAGTGCTGTCTGAAGCTGAGCTGATATGCCATTTGCACAGACAGAGACCCTCACCCTTTTTGTGACAGTTGTCTGGTGATAAAAAAGACCCCTGCAAATGTCAGGCTAAATTTCCAGCAGCGCAAATGTCAAGGTGGCCCTTCGGCTGTATGTGGTTTTGTCTGCTTTATGTTGAAGTCTTGTTCTGTTGCATGCGTCGTTCAGCAGTGAACTTGGGCTGTTCAGAACCTGGTTGGGAACGCTGGAGAGAAGGTACCGCTCAAACACATAGACTGTACCCTGAGTGAAGAAAGGGCACCTTTTCTCAAAACATTGTCTGTGCCCTGAAGTCCCACCCATTCCTGTACTTATCCAGCTGTCCCCAAATACCCTCTTCTGGGAAACTTTCAGATTCAACTCTCATGAATATGCATTGCTTTTGACAGCCTGTTTTATTGCATGAGTGCAAGAGCATTACTGTACAGTAATGAAGCAAGCGAAGCTGCAAATAGGTACACATTTTATAAAATAGAGGTGCAGTCTACTTTAGGCAAATCAAGAATGCCTTGCCTGAAAATCATTCACATGCACTAAAATGACCCATCCACCTCATGCCTCGCTGCCTTAAAGTGAACCATTTTTAGATACTTACAGTCCATCACTACCCTTTTCCCTTAGTATGTCAGTGACATTGTGAAGCCTTTCATATATCAAAACAAAAGTGAAAATATTGCAGCAATTTATGTTATGTAGTCACCTCCAATCAACCATCATCTTTAAAATTATAAAAGGTCACACTATTCCCCACAAATCTTCCTGATCCAGCATTTCTTTCTTGTATCTGTATCCATAGGAGAGCTGTGTGTTTGTGCATTAAGTATATTCTGTCCTCAGTGAACAACTTGAACACAAATAAAAGGGTGTTTTAAAGCTATTTGTCACTCAGCCAAACTGTAAACTTGACTAAAGAGCCTCTTTTTTTGAGTGTTGAGGGCATTAGAGGCTCATCATGGCATCGTTTCTTCAATCCCTCAACAACACATTTAGTCCTCAGAAGCTGATAAATAGTGTCATTCAATTACTTCTCTGCAACAGATGAAAATTTGTTTTGCCTGGTAAAATATGCATTAAAAAGCCAACAATAAAAAGCTTTATCATGATGAAGTGGGGACTACAAGATTGAAGATGGTGTCCCTCTTTCTTGATAGGTGATGGTACTTCTCATAGCAACAGATACAAACCAGATGCTGTAATATTAAAGTACAAATTGGCTCTGATGCAGAGAAAATGTTTTCTTTACAGATCAGCTTTAACTTTTTTAAAAGGAGATACTGTAAAAGATTACATGTGCATTCCAAAAAGAGAGGGAGTGACTTTGAACGTGGCATGAGAGATATAAAATAAACCTGACTTTTTTGGTTGCTGGTTTAAATGTTCAATACAGTCTATTTTCATATATGACATTTTTTCCTGGAATAATGTTGTTGACTACCCACATGAGAGTAACCATATCCTGCACCTGCAACATCTGTGGTGTTCTGTGGTATCCCAGTCCCATTGCAGCCCTCTACAGTGGATTTAGCATTTGTATCAAGTCCTGTTAATTCTCTGATCTTTATATCTTACACTCTTTATTTTTCTGTCTTGTCTTTTAGTGTGTGTGCTTTGTGTTGTACTTTTGCAATTTCTGTTTGTTGTGCTTGCCATCTGCTGCAGATGTACACACACATGCTTCCAAAGAACATGAGAGCTTTTAGCTCGGACAGTTTCAGTGCAGACATGTTTGTCCTTGTGTCTTTGTGTGTTTGTGTATTTGCGTGTGTATGTGAGGGAATAAGACAGACAGAACTAGAGGTTTGTGATGCTTTGCCCTAAGGCCCAGGCAAAGAGGATTAACTGTGTCTATCTGTGTGCTTGTGTGTGTATGTGTGTCTGTCTGTCTGTCATTGACCTGATGTGGCCCTAAATATTGACTTGGCTGACTTGTGTGATTATGTAAAATATCAGGGCAGGCATATGTTGATCAGATATAAATACTTGTATGACCTTACACTGAGGTAAGTAGCACATCAGAAGGAAGTGATTTTCCTCTTTAAGTGTATGTCTAACTGAATGTTCCTCTTCCTCATCCCTGTTCTTTACTCCTATCCCCTCTTGTAACACTTACTTGTCCTCTCCTGCACCACCTCCTACACCTCTCTTTGCTCATCTGCCTCTTCCTTCCTTCCCTCTTTTTTCTTTTTTACTGCTCTCCCTTCCTCTCCCTGATTTCTCCTTCATTTGCACATCATCTTCTCTGCCTCTTTTCTCATCACACCCTCCAACCTCTTATCTTTCTTCAATCTTTTCACACTTCTCCCTTCCACATCCACCTCCCTGCTTGTCTACACCTTCCCCTCCTCTGTATCACCTTTTCTTTACCATTCCTCCCTCCTTTTTCCTTCTCTATCTTCTCACCTCTCCTCTGTAGTGCCCCACCTCAACGGGCACCTGGTGCCTCCCCATCTGCTCACAACATCAGCAGCGCTGCCGTGTTAGACCGTCCCAACTTCTCCCGGGGGGTGGGCATCCGCAGCACATTCCACGCAGGCCAGCAGCGGGGTGCCCGGGACCAGCAGAGCTCCGCCTACCCTGGTGGTCCCGCGTCACCATCACTGTCACATGGCAACAGCCAGGCCCGGAGGACACATGGCGCCACTGGGATTTTCAGCAAGTTCACATCCAAGTTTGTACGCAGGTGAGTAAAAAGAGAAGCAGGAGCATGGGAAACTGGGAAGGGCAAAAAAATTAAGTTCAATCTCTGTGGTTGTTTTTTTAGACAGCAAGAGAAAGGAAGAGAGTCAGGACAGGACAGGAGAGGATATGTGGCAGAAGAATGAGCTTCATAGCTTAGTAAATGAAGCAGTTATGGTAGCAGCTGGACTACTTGAGTACAGTTTAAAGCTTTTTTGGAGTGTTGAGGTTTCAGTTAGAAACAGAAAATGACTAGGTTTAGGTTATATATCCTCTCAGGAACGACATACTGAACGTCCATGTCATCACTGGTTTTTTTAGAGTGTTCCTTGAAAAGGGGTTTGTCTCATCTCATCCCTATCACCAGACTCGTGCTGATCTGTAACTCTGAGAGTAGAAAGGGAGAGGAAAGGGAACATCTGTGTCTTCTCTATAATTTTGTTTGGAGCAGTGGTGACTGAGGAGTAATTTTGGTTTTGGTTGCACATCTGGCGCAGTTGTCATCTCAGTCCTCCAGGGCAGATTGCAGCACTAAAACTGCTCTCATGAGTACCTGGTTGTAATGAAAGCTACGCTGGTTATATTTATATATAATTTTTTTTTTATTTTCTCTGGAAGTGGAGTCAAGCTTCGATCAAACGCTCTGCTGTGCAAATACAGTAAGGTGAGGACAGCACTTTTTGGTTTTGAATGTAGAAGGAAAAGCCTCCATCATATTACAGTTTGACTGCGAGTGTACGACTGCAGTGTTTTGTTACAACTAGACTGATATTTCTCTTTTGATTTGGGCTTTTAATGGCACAAAAAAATTAAAATTGTGAAAAAAATCAATTAGTTAAATTGAAGTTTACAGTGATGAATTATGATAAAAAATGCTACAGAAGAGTTATTATAGCTGGTAATGTGATTGGAAAACTTTGACGGTTTTAATGATAAAAAGAAGAGGCTAATCTTATTTTTTTATTTTTCCACCAATAAAGAAACCAAAGTCAACAGTATGTTAGTCTATCTCACAATTTTTTGCGTATAAACTCTATATAATATATAAATTCATTTTATAAAGAGGCAAGAGGCTGTCAAAACTGTTCAGCCAATGCTGTTCTGACAGGCATTTGTTGGAGATTATTAGCAGCAGTGTACTGTATAAATGAGACACTCTAGTGACTGTTTAAAACAACAGCAGGCTACACAAATTATACTTAAGATGAATTTATTGATGGTTTTGATCTTTTCATGAGACTTAATGACAACGAGGGGAAAAATAATTGTCATTGTTTGATCTAAATTGTGTATGGAGAGATTAAAGTCTGCAAGCAGATGAGCTGGAAAAATAACAGGCTGACTAGCATGCCATAATTAGAGGTGTGTCAGAATGGAAGATGTGGAGAAGAGGAACTGACAGGAAGTGAGTGCTTACAGGTTGCAGGGACTAAAAGAGGAAGGTCAGAGTGAGCAATAAAAGGAAAAAAAAGCTGAGATAGTAGGTAAGTTTGAGATTGTGGTCATTGCTGCAGCATCATCAACTCTGCCTGGAGGTTTATAATGAACACAAGTGTTGAAATGTGCTTTTGGAGGAGAAAGAGGGATTAGTGCATTGTTGCATATTGGTGTTCTCTTTTTGATTTTTGCTTTAAAAAAGAGGGAAATTGAGAAAGATCAAGTGCCTTGCTTGCATGTGTAGAGTCAGTGTGTTTGTGTGTGTGTGTGTCTGTCTGTGTGTGTGCGTGTATAAGAGGCGAATATACAAGCCCTGCCACACTCTAGGCCTCCCACTCAGAGATACTGTAGCTCCGTGGCGACAGTATCCATGGTTACACCGGAGATATCACTTTTCCCTCAACTATAAATACCACTAGTGGGGACACCTTGACACACACACACTTAACACACACACAACTTGGCCTGCTGGTAGGAAGTAGAGGTGGTTGAGACAGAAAGATTGTGTTGCATTTGTACAGTTTGACCAAACACACACACACACACACACACACACACATATATGTACGCTAAAGCTGTGTGTTTTATTAACATATCATATAACCTCAACTCTGCACTTTCCTGCTTCGCCTGGAGAGTGATATTTCTCTGTCCTTCAAACACATCCGGGTGTGTGTGTGTGTGTGTGTGTGTATTGCTCTGTGTGTTAGTGTGTGTGAAAGAGATTTAAGTTTCTCAATGTGTGTTAAAGATTAAGTTGTTGCTTAACAAGTGCTATTTCTTTTAGAATATGTCTTTGTGTGTGTGTCGAGCAGATGGTTTTCTTTTTGTAAACTGTGTGAACTTTTCACCTGTCAACCAACGCTTCCTTTCAGGATCACCAGGACTGCTCTGAATGTGGAGGAACACTTTTTTTTTTTTTTTGGTCTGGGTTGGGCGGTGGGGTGGGGTGGGGGGTTTCAAACAAGGTCTCCCCACTGAGCTCATTAAATCTCTTTAAGGTGCTCTGGTGTGTATTTAACAATGATTGTCAAAAAAAATCACACCAATAAATTCCCACAAGATCACATTTAGATTAAGAGTCAACTGCAGTTAACTGATTGTTTTTTTCCGTTGTTGTTTAATTTTTGGTCATTTAATGTTGGTTGTACTTGTTGCTTCAGTCCTAAGAGGGTCTGGTTCATGTTGGACTTGAATTTATCTCAGAGGGCAGCTTGTCTTTACAGGAAAGTCATAAATCTATCAGTTTTTATACATACATTTGTTTCTCTTTCTTTCTTTATCCCTCTTTTGTTTTTTTAGAAATCTCTCGTTCAGGTTTCCAAGAAGGTAGGCAACACCCCCAACGTTAAATATATAACCCCTTGATATATATATATACGTATATTCTCTTCTTCATATATATTTTACATATATATTTCCACCCCTTTTGGTGTTTCGTGCAGCTTTTTGTTGAAATCTTCCTTTTGTGCCTTGAGCCTTATCCTTTCTACTCCTTTTTTTTTCTGTGGTTGGCCCCTTTTTTTGAGCCTTCTGGTTTTGAGTGCCGTGTTTTGGCCCATATTTATTTATTTTTTTATTTTTTTATTTTTACTAACTTCCCCTTCACCCAGCCACCCACTCACTTAACACACTCACTCCATCATCATGCGGCACAATAACACCTCACCCACTTCCTCTTCGTCCCTCCATAGTCCCTCCCATCCACCTCATTCTCATCCCTTTCCCCTTTCCATTTATTTGCCAGGTAGAGCGTATGTGAGCTCGTATCCCCCCGTAGCGTCCCAGATTTAGGTCGAGTCTTAATGGTGTAATAGATCAAACTGTTCCCTTCCTACTCTTTACACTTAAGATGTTCCTCTCCACATCTCGGAAAATGGTGAGGAAATGATATAAAAAGACATCCCATGAACTCAGTCCCACACTAATTTCCTAATTTCCATGAGCATGTGAAAAAGAAAAGGAGGACAGAGGTAGGAAATGTATGATTAAAGATGTCAAAAGCAGGTGTTTTCATTTTAGTCTTAATATTTCACTTAACCTAGGATTGTTTAACGTTGCTAACCAGTATCCAAGCTAACGCCACTCACCAAACCCTCCAAACCATCGCCCATCTCACTTCTCTTCTTTCATCGGTTTGGTCACAACCATCAGGTTTCGATTAGCCATAAAGGGCTTGAGTTGTGTTTCTAGTTTTTGATCCCACAAGGGGAAGTAATTTATTTTGAAGTCCCTGACAGTAGTTGGTAGCTGTGGAAGGAGGTAGAGAGAAGGAGAGGACCCAGGAGGGACGGGGCTGCAGTGTTTCTCAGGCTGCGCTCTTTTCTGGAGGCTGCACTCTTCCTTTCTTTCATCGCTCTGTTCTCACTCTGGCAATGGCTCTTTAACAGCAGCAGCAACAGAACTGGATGGCTTTGACCTACTCTGGCTGGAAAAAGACCTTCTATGCTGTGGACACACACACACACACACACACACACACAAATTTGTTGTACCTCATGGTCATACTGTACTGTACACATGTATTCTTACTGACACTCCACACATTTGCATAAACATATATTCTGTCAATGGTCATTAAGACATTTGCATTATATGAAATATGGCACACTGCAGACACTAAACACACATTAACACATTTCACATTTTTATATATGTACATGTTAACACACATTTCACAAGCACATTTGTCTCACTCACACTTGCACCTCAGTGTGTGTGTTGGCAGCCTTTAACCAGCAGGAAAAGCAGTTTTCCGTTTAATCTGGACCATTGCTCCACCTGGTGGTTATACGTTGTAAAAGTACTTGATTATCAGTGTAATGATGAGCCACCTCACAGGGTTTTTTATAAAAGATGTAATGCCCTTGACCTATCTAGGCATTGTTATAACGTGATATTTAAAACATGAGTGGAAGATATAATTAAACTACCTTTAAAAACATAAGTATATATAACATGGAAAATAGATTTTGCTTATGGTCTTTTAAATAGATTTTTTAATTCATTCTTTTAAGCAGTATTTACAGAACACCATCTGTGGTGGACAGTAGAAGTTCTCAAGAAAAGTGACACAAATTTTTGTTCAATTATTCATCTTATCAATCCTTGGTTTTCCCTTAATATCCTCTGGTGGCCATTTTGCATCCCTTCATATTTATCTAAATCACACAGGGCATGCAAAATGACACGAATAACTCAATTTTTACATTGTTTACAAATTTGCTTTTGTTATTTAAGAAATCCTCATGTTACTGTTTCCCACTGCTCACACTTGTCATTTCCCATATGCTATATTTTTAATCATGTTTCTGTTGCAGGAGGTATTTGTTATGATGTTTTTGGTTGTTATTTTCAATGGGGTAAAACAGGAATGCTGTCTTTTTTTTCCACAACAGAATGAAATTTATACCACAACTGTTGAATTTGTCATGTGTGTCACTTTCCTTCCATTGTCTGCATGTATTTTGTTGTTGTCTGTCTTTGTATTTCTTTGTTATCGTCTGTTGTTTCTCCATTGGGTTGTGTGTTTTTTGTCTTGTTTTGTATGAGAGAAAGTATTTGTGTGTGTATGTGACATGTGTCCACTATAGGCTGTAGGTACAGTGTTGTCTTCAGGGAATATGTATGTATGTATGTGTGTGTGTATGTTTTAAACAGCCTGTGTATAGGTCAAATGTCACTAATAAGTTTCAATGCAGTGCTGGGATCATTGATGCTTTATATTCACTCGATTCGCCCTCACCATGCCAACCTTTCTGTTCCAAACCATTCCATCCAGGTCCATTTTATTCCATTTCGTATTTTGTTTCTAACATTCTATTTTGTTGAAATCCATTCAAAGTTATTCCACTTAGTTCTGTTGTACATTTTATTCCCAACATTCCATCTCATTGAAATCATATCCATTACAAGTCATTCCATACTGTTTCACCTTGAAATACTGTAGTTTTGATATAAAATGAACCTAAAAGCTTTGAGTTATTAAATTTTGTCCAAACTTTCCCTTAAAATAAGTCCAGCTACTCTATTCAGTTTGTTGCACCAGCTTTTTGTCAGTGTTGCACCAGGCTAGCTAGGAATTAACTGTTAAAAAAATATTTATACTGAGCAACAGGTAAATGTAACCATTATTAAATTAAATAATGTTAGATTGTTGTTTAGTGGCCAACATATCTAATAAATCTCTCATTAAAAACTGCAGCTCTACACATGGACTTAGTGATGGATTTAAAGGTAGCTGGTGCTTCTCAATTCTGTTTTTCACTCATCTTTTTAACTCATCAAACACTCATGTCGTCTCCTCGGTGAGCAGCTTGATAGAGAGTTTACATAGTGTGGACTGTCAGTTGGACCTGCGTTGTGGACTGTAGCGTCTACAGTTGGCTGTAGACTTCAAATTTGAGCAGTTGGAGTGGAAATGAAACATTTGGCACTGATGCTCGATGTGGTTGGATTGGAACATTCAGGCGGGCATGGCGAGCAGCGCGACTGTTTTAAGCCAGCAGATTTTACTACCTGTTTAAGAGTCCAATTGTTGCCCCTGGCCCTCAAAGAGACTAAACTTGTGTTGATTTTTTTCGAGGAGTCCGTATGAGGGAGAGGGTCGGGATGAGGGGAGCAGGTGAGATACAGAAAAGCCCGAAAAACCGAAAAACCCCACAAACCCCCCCAGACTCTACCAAAACCGCCTGCCAATCAGTAGACTGGAAGCCAATCACTAGATGATCTCTGAGCTTGTTGTGAATGGCTGGGAGAGGGAGGGGCCGAGCTGGGATGTAATTGGTTGGTGATGGTGTTAACAGCTTAACCAATCAGGGGACGGGACATTAGCAGTGAATGGTAGCATCCCAGAGAGTGTGAGTGCTGGTGTGGAGGATGACCTGCATGGTGGTTGGTGTGTGTGTGTGTGATGGGAAATCAGAATCAAACTACCCAAATGTGTGTTTGTGTGCAAACAGACTCAAAATTCATGGTATCACTCACACACACAAATTTTCACATATGATATATGATGACTTATGAGAGACACACACAAACACACACAGGGGTACTTATAAGAAAAAAAATTTTTCTTGTCCGTATTCATTTCCACATCCTCATCATCTCCCTCTTCCTCTCAATCATTCCTCCATTTCTCCCTTCTCCTTCCCTCCCTTTTTGTCTCTACTTTTCAAATAATTCCCTCAATTCTCACACTTTTCTTCCGTTTCTCTCTGCTTATCTCGCCCTCCTCTTTCCTGTCCACCTCCGCCCTTCTCCCTGCCTCTCCTGTCTCTCTATCTTCCATGTTCTCTCATCTCCTTATCTGTCCTTTCCTTCCTCTCCTCTTTGTCTTCCTCCACCTCTTTCCTTCTCCTCCAACCTCCCATCCCTCACCCAGGTCTATGCTGAGCAGTACAGTGGACAAGTCAGAGAAGACGTCAGGCGGCGTTCTCTCCTCCTCTTCCAACAACGATGAGAACAACTCCTCACCTGGATCTGGTAACACTGGTATGTCGGCTTTTACTTCTGTTTTTTAACTTTTGTCGCTAGATGGGTTGACAGAACAGTCACTACTTGTACTTCAGTACAGCGTGTACCACGTTTATTGTTATTCTTTATTTTACTATCTCTTTATTTTATCTTTTTTCCACTCTGTTTTATTTGGTCAACCATCTTTTATAAACTCTGTCATTCCACCATCTTGTCTGTTCTGTTATCCTCATCTCACTGCTCTTTTTCTCCCCCCTCAGGTGGCACCGGCACCCCTCCAGCCATCGCCAGCCAGAAGGACTCAGCCAAGCCGCGCTCTCTCCGCTTCACCTGGTCCATGAAGACCACGTCGTCCATGGAGCCCATGGAGATGATGCGCGAGATCCGCAAGGTGCTCGACTCCAACAGCTGCGAGTACGAGCTGCGCGAGCGCTACATGCTGCTGTGCGTGTCAGGCAACCCCGCCCGGGACGACTTCGTCCAGTGGGAGATGGAGGTGTGCAAGCTGCCGCGACTCTCCCTCAACGGCGTGCGCTTCAAACGGATCTCGGGCACATCCATCGCCTTCAAGAACATTGCCTCAAAGATTGCCAACGAGCTCAAACTGTGAGTGCGGAGGAGCAGCGAGGAGAGATGAGATTAAAGGGTGGAGGTGGGAGGGTGAAAGGGGTGATAGCAAGGATGAAGATGATGTAAGTGGGGTTGGAGGCACTGTGGAGGTCAGGAGGTAAGCTAAAGGGTGGGATCACTTTGAAAATAACAGGATTGTTATCAGGACAAAGGTCTGATGTAGGGCTGTCGGTTGTCTGCGACTAGAAAACGTTTCTTTTCTAGAGGTTTTGTTTTTAAGTTCCTGAGGCCCTGCAACTAGAAACTCTGAGTTGATTTCCTCTGAGTTGTGAAGTACTTATAAACTGAGGTCGTCTCTCTTCCCTGCTGTTTTTTTTTTTTTCTGTTTTTGTTTTTTTGTCACGTTCTACTTAGACGTTCCACTCTTCTGCATGTCCGATCTGCTCTCTCTGTTTTTTCAGAAGTCACACTTTGATCACTTTGACCACTCCTGTCACTTCTTCCTGCTATTTATTCAGTTTCTCTGCACGGTTCTGCTACCGGGTCTTTTAGGGTAGGGGGGAAAACTGGGTAGAAAAATTGGGGGTTGAATGGAGGACAAGGAGAGTGGAGGAACTGCTGAAAAAAAAAAAGAACTTTGTACTTTCTCTCTGAATCTCTAACAAATGGTGATGATTGACAGGAAGTTTGGAGCCTTATTTGCTGGAAAACTCAAAGGAGTTTTGATTGAGATTTTTTTTTCTTCCCCTGATTCTCCCTCAAAACTGAATGGACTCCAACTGAGCCAGGACTTTGGTCGCTGAAGTCCATTGTATCACACACTCACATACACATACACACACACACTCACACACATACACACAAACACATACACACACACAGTTGGACTTTAGATGGACGAACTCTGTTGTTGGTTTGAGGACCCTCTCCACCCTCCACCTGCCCACACAAACCTCCCCTCCTGCCCCCAAAGTGAACTTTCAAAACATCCACCTGATCCCTCCTTTGGGGGGGGGGCGGCGGGGGGGGGGGGGGGGGGGGGGGGGGGGGGGGGGGGGGGGGGGGGGGGGGGGGGGGGGGGGGG
>JAPZDV010000016.1:5554914-5565682 GCA_029814665.1 Acanthurus lineatus
AGCCCTTCGAGTCTGTTTTTTTTTTGTTTTGTTTTGTTTTGTTTTTTTAGTTTCTTCTTTTATGGCTTTTAAAAAGAGTTGTGCACTGGAAAAGAGGGGCATATGGGAAACTTGGGAGGGACGGACACTTCATGGACGGGGATGTTGATGGATTTTATGTTGCCTTTCTTTATAGAATTCGATTTGGAGTTTGTTTTTGTTGCATACGTCAGCACATGAATGCTCGAATGATTTATTTGTACTTTTTTTGTCGATGCTGGTATCACTTCGGTTGGCATCATGCCTTCATATCCAGAATGTCAACCCTGAACCGACACATATCTGGTTCCCCCATTCCTCATCACCCTGTTTTGGGTTTTTTCGTCCTCCTCCATCCCCTCTCAGCTACACATGTTCCCAAAGAGCAAAGCAAACACACACAAAGATATCTTTTGGCGTATGTAACAAACAGTATGTGTGAGTGTATTATAAAAGATCACTGGAGAAAAAAAAAAACTACAACAAGAAGAATCGACAAAGGACAACGACGAATGGTGAATTATTTTCTTCTTCTACTTTTGATTTGATAATATATTTTTGTGTCGTTGAAAAATTTTGGGTTTGTACAGATTTGGATTTTGGGGAGGGGGGGTGTGAAGGGTCACGTTGGATCATATCATTGCTGCCTTTTCGGTGTAGTGCACCTTTAACACACAGCTGACAGTGTATCGGATTGAGAAGAGAAACCCTCGAGAGCAAACAGGAGTTTATCGATGTATTTAATGATGTTGATGGTGGTGACGACTACTGCTCGTTCATCTTTAGCCATTTTCTTTTCCTCTCATCTGTTCGTTTTTATTTAGTTTTAAAGGCCTTATCGGTCCTGAACGGCTCGAAGCAAAGCGAGACAACAGAAAAAGACTTCTTCGTAAAAAAGGTTTCTCATATCAGCACGTTCATGTTCAAAACCACAAACCAGAAGAAGCCACTTCCTGTTTCTCTCTCCTGCCTTTGATGCTGCAGTTTGTCGAAGCGGAAGAAAAACACACACACATACACACACACACTCGGGCTAGAGAAAGAGGGGCGATGGGGACAATGCTGTGTCCCATCAGCTGGTTGTACCTAACTTAACACTTTTTCTTTCTTTCTATCACGATGACACACTGTCGTTTTATTATTTCTCTCAGTTTTTAATACGTCAGATTTTTTCTTTTAAAAGTTGATCATTGTATTAAGGTGCTGGGTATTGGATTCTAATTATTATTCTGGCTGTTGCTGTTATATTATCTCTTTCAGGGTTGATTTTATTTTACATTATTTCGTTTTACATTGCTGTAATTTACATTGATTTTAAATGTGTTGAGCAAACTGTAACTGTAGTGGTGGGTTTGGGGTTGGGAGGGTTGATCAACTCCTGAAAAATGTATTATTTGTTTGTTTTTTTTGTGCAAAGACAAAATGATGAAAATTACAATGATAGTAATAAAAACAATGATATAATGATAGTCTGCCTCTGAAATCTATTATGTAAAAACAAGAAAAATGGTCAAAGAATCTTATCTCCTTTAATCCTTAACAGGAAGCTTTCAGCAGCCCTGTAAGTGTCAAAAATCTCACAAGATCCCTTTATTAGCTGTTGTTCAAGCTCTTAGTTATCTTTTATGATCATCCAATGTTCAAATATCCATTTTTATTAGCTCTTTAAATGCTTATTGTCATTTTTGGCTTAAGATGTGAGTTGGAAAGCAGCTCTGTGGCTGAACACAGAATCAGTGTTTTGCTTATGGGCACTTGAGCAGGGTTTAATTGCAGTGTCCCTGTTTAAAAGACCGTCTTTCTTATTTACTTAGCGAGGTTTAAATAATTTGATAAGTGTCACTCCCTAACCTCTCCTGCACTAATCCCATTAAGACAAATAAAATACCATCCTAAGTAAGAGCTTAACAGGCTTTAGAAAACCCTTTATTCCTGGATGCAGTTGAGAATTAAACTAGCAGGACAACTTAGGAAATCTTTTTTTACTCCATCACTGTCATAGTTTGGCCACCAGAGAGCATCAACAAGTGCATTTCTCCACTGCAGGATGTCCTGCAGCCTCATTTATAAAGCCAACCCTTACCCTGAGATTTACAATTGAACTCAGTTTTGAGATAATTTTTTTAAGTTATTCCTAGGTTTTTTTTAAAGCTTCTGAGCATTAATAAAAATTCACTCAAGCATTTTCTCATAATCTCATTTGTAACTTGCACAGCTGGGATCTATGAATCTCTGATCATCTTAAATTAACAGCATCTGCCCTGCAATTTGCCCTCGTTCAGTTCCAGGACAAATGAGGGTTCACTCAGGAGAAGACATGCAGAACATGAGAGAAAATAAACTTTTGAAAGACAAGATTTCAGCAGTGATAGAGGAGTTTGAAGCCAGGCAACACAAATTATTCAGTGCACTAAATAAAAGGTTGACAAACCGCCTATGCAGCAGAAGTGAGCAATGCTGCCGTGAACAAGGTAGGCCAGAAAGACAGAACTCTGATAGTCAGAAATAAAAGAGGAATATCCTTTAGGATAGTAATATTTCCAATATTATCAAACTGTTCATCTATTTCATAATTGGTGCCATGTGGAACCAGCAGTCAAGACTGTGTTTTGTATCAGGACACAAAGGCTGCATAAGTGACAGCTGGGTGTCAGATCGTGCATGAAAACAAAGATAAAAAAGTACAAATCCTTGTGAAACCCAAATGCTGGTGCTCCACATTAGCAGAAGGGGGCGCTGTGAGAGAAAATCATTTACCTGACTGCATTCAGTGCTGTTGTATAAATTTTGAAACTAGAGATGTTAGGTGCCCAGTTTAATATGTTTGTCACATTTCTGATATCAGTTCCTGTCCAGAGTCACTGTAAAGGATTCATGAAACACACAGTGAGCATCTGCTTTAAACATGGCTGGATTCACCTGTTAGGGCCCCCTACTGTACGAGCAGGAAACCTGGTATGGTGTCAATTTTATTCTTTGTTGAAGAACAGGCACAATGTAAGTACAATATTAACCAAAATTATAACAGTCTCAAAACTTTCACAGTATCTCTTAAGAAGAAATAGATCAAAATATTTGCTCGGATGCCTCCCCTGACAACAAATTTACGATGAATCTAAATACTGTAGGTATAATAAATTGGATGTTTTGAGGCTCCTAAGGGTCAGGGGCCGCAGGCTTTGTTGGTACTTCAGCCTCATGAACAACAAAACCTTGATTGATGTGTAGAAACACTGAATTAGCTGTAGTTTTCTCCGTTAGTTTGGTCCATTTCCTGTAAGGTATCTTTTTTTTAAATTTTGAACCACCACTCGTAAACCTTTAACTTGAGACTAGAGACAGGCAGTCTCAAGACTTTATTTATTAATTGGTACACAAGTAAGAGTCAAAAAAGTAAAAAAGTCCTTGTGTCCCCAGCCCTGCTCAGGAATGTGGGAGCTGCAGGTGGCTGAACCAGTTTGGGAATCAACAGATTGTTTACAGGAGCCATGACTTTTGGGAACAAATGATGTGCATGTAGGTTCATAAATAAAATTACTACATGTGAACTTGAATATCACCAATTGAACAGATTTTTTTTCTATATTCTGTTAAGTAGAATTTCATTGTCATTTAAGTCCCATATTTTTTAGGGGAGTGTGTTCAGTTCCATACCTTGAGCTCATAGATAAAATCAGCAGGGTGTGTGTGGATAATCTGCTTTGAAATTCAGGACAAATACTGTGTAATTTGGTCATTTCTTTATTCTAAAAAAAAAATTTCAAACACAAACAGTTCAGATTTCACAATGTAAACAGTTTCTCACATACAGAACATACAAGCAGGTTTTGGAGGATGAACAGATGTAAAAAAAAAAAAATAATAACAAAAACAAATCCAAGCAAAGTCAAAAGGCAAGCCACTTTAAAGCCAAACGTAGTGATGGGCTGCTCTGATTCCTGCTCAGCGAGAAGTTAAACTGAACGCTGAAAGCCTAAGCTCACAAAACAAGGCGATGTGAAATGTATTTGTGAAGAACTGAACACACTTTAAGGAAACGTTTATACATGATGCATGATCCCAGATCTGCATGAAAAAGGCAACGATACAACTAGACTATGAGGAGGGGAGAGATTCAGCAGGGGACCAGTAGATGGTGTTTAAAAGAAAATCACAAATAGAACATCATTCAGTCTTACTTTTTTGTTCACAAGGTCGCCTGATATCCTGAACACAAGCTAGAGGAAGTTTTCAGAGGCAGAAACCTGCACTGTGGCAGGGCTGAGACAAGATGCAGCATTTCCTGACAGTTCAATGGCTAAATTAACCCTTTCAGATGAACTATGACCTCACACTTCTTTTCTGTGCATGGACAGGATTTGAACCACCACAGATAAGCTGCCTTCAGCAGACTCAGAGGACTTTACACCATCTTTATTATCTCACTTTTGCACATGCTGGTCACCGAAACACTGAACTCAATCATCTCAGCCAACCTTTACTGGTGTGGCTGTTTAACAGAAATTCTCAACTTGTAGTTCAACATTTTGGTAAACACACATTCATGGTTTTTTGTCTCACCACTCATGTCTGTATGATCAATATATAGTTAAAAACCAGCGAACTTTGCCTAGTATAAAGTAATATAAGTAGTATAAAGTAATCAAATCAACCTGCTAACACCTCTAACAGTCAATAAGAATCAATTTCTGTCTTATCTGTTTGATTCTCAATAGAAACCAAAAAGTAAAAACAACGAATGGCTGAATCATAGTGAGTTGCACACTGGACTATTTTTGGCCTGGCAACAGGGACAGAGACTCCACCAAGTTACAGGTCCCCAACGAGAAACAGTCCAGCACCAACAACAACAACAAAAAAAGCCTTTACATTCATCATACAGACATGAGTGTAGTATCAATTTTCCTCAGCAAGAAAGTGAATGTGTATTTACAAAAACACCTTTTGTTTTGCTGCTTTTCCTGCCTAATATAAAGGAAGCAAATCAACATTTGGAAATATTCAGCAGCTAATTGGAGACGTGGGAATTCAAGCTTTTCAAACAAAGACAGACTTTGGCAGAACTTTTTTGTTTCAGTCTCTGGAGGAGGTCAGGAAAGGTCAACTGTCCATTAACTGTAAACCTGGTTAAACTATCAGTCCTCTCTGCAGACGTTCACACTGAAGCCAATGTTTAGTTCAGCTGCTGTCCGGAGCAGCTGGTTGTTTGCGGGTTGACTGATGAAAATATTCCTCCAAAGTTAGGGACAGCACGCAGTTGGACTTCAACACTGAGCCAGTGAAAAACAAACTGTGGCAAATGTCTTCTTGTGATGTGAGACAAAGTCCAGTCACTTGTGTCGAAAGGCTCTTTTTCACTTTAGTGCTCAGTCAGTAATTGTCATATTAAAGTATGCACAACCTAAACTACCTACAATAACTACCTGTCTACCTAGGGCTCACTTTTAACGTCTAGTCAAAGAAAAAAAAAAAGGAAAACATCACTCCAGTTAACACTAGTAATACATGGCTATGAGAGAAGAGGGAGAAGTGGAGACTCTCTCTTTTTTTTTTCTCCATTTTTGAACAAACAGCTTTAACTAAGAAAAGCCAGAACAATAACACTCATAGCACAGCTTTGATTACAAAGCTCAGTTTCTTTTCAAAAGTACCTATTTAACTCCTCTGTGAGGGTCCAATTTTAAAGCAGAGTTCAATAGTAAAAGGTGTGTTTCTCCACGTTGTTTGCAGCCATGTGACAGATTTTCTCATCTGTATGACCTCCCAGGTTTGGCTCAGTTGTGGGCAAATATTCCCCCATTTTTCTCCTCTTTCCTTTCCCTCATTTAATCCTCGTCTCAAATTCCTGAAGGTTGTTTGGATGACTAGATACCTGCCCAACGGAGCCTACAGTATAGATATATAGATTTATATATAGTGTGTGTATCTGGAATTCAAACACACTCCTCCGCAATCCAGATGTTCAGCAGTTGCCATGGAAACAAGCAGGTGGGTTTAGCTCTCCGTGGTCATGGCTTTCTTCAACAGCTTGACGATCCAGTGTCTGTTTTTGTTTTTCTTCAGGGAGGTGTGTGCAAGGTAGTGTTTGTTTTGAGTTCCTAGCTTTCATATGTGTGTGTGTGTGTGTGTTTAAACTAAAGAGCATTGGTCTGGAGGTAGGTGCTTGTTAGTACAGTAAAGGGGCGTCAGGCCACTGCAGACCTGTGGGGGGGTGGGGTCCTCACACTCTTACCATCATATTTTAAGAGCTGTGATGTCACCTTGGAGACCTGAGTGTGTTCAATCGATCACATGGTCATGTGATGTGTGGTGTGTGATGGTCCCAGGAACAAAGGCTAGGAGCAGTGAAGTTACAAGGTGAAGTCTGCATGCTAATTTGTGAGTGTTCTTGTGTGTATGTGTGTTTGTTTCTATTCCCATTATCTGTTTGTGTGGGTGTAAGTGTGTATCAGTGTGAGTTGGGCTGCTCCACTTTGAGCCCGACCAGTGACGGAGGCATCTGCACTGCAGCCGAGGAGGAGCTGGGAGGTGAAGCCCTGACGCTGGAGCTCCCGGTGGAGGAGGACGAGGTGGTCACCGCAGGCCGGATGAGCGGAGGCGGTGGGTGATTGTGGGGCGCTCGGTTCTGGAGTGGGCGCGTCTGCAGGGGTGGAGGCTGACGGAGGAGGCTGGGGGGAGCCGAAGGAGGTGCGGGGCGCAGCAGTGGAGGGGGCTGGGAGAGGGAGGAGGGGGTCTGGGTGGAGGAGGGGGGAGAGGAGCCGCCACCGGCGTCTGAGGGAGAGTCCTCCATTTTGACCTGAGGGAAGGTAGAGATGGAGGGGGGAGGGGGAGGAGGACAGAGGTCCTATTAGCCTATTAGACGTCTAGAACACGTCTCTTCCAAAATGTTGAACTATTCCTTTAATATGGAACTAAGAGCTATTCAGAAATAGATAAAGACTGGTGACATACTGCGAGTGTGTTGCTCTTCTTTTCTATTCTTTTATCCATTAATAGAAAATATTCAGTAAAAACTAACGTGCTCTACAGCTGAACAGCGTGAGCTGAGTGTCTCTCTGTGACTAAACTGTTCTGAATGTTGCTCCTCAAATTTAGATTACTACAAAGTGTCATATATCATGTGTATTCTAAGTGGTGGCTCACTTCATCCTCTTCAGTGGCTCCATCTGCAGCTGCTGCCACGTCCTCGCCGCTCCGCCTGGAGTCTCTCTGGTCTCGGTTGGTGGCCACTTGCTCAGCCGCCCACTCCCTCAGGACCTCGTCCAGGTTGAACCGGCGCCGGTAGCTCACGAAGAACGAACTCACCTGGGCAGACGGGTGGAGATGGAGAGTCAGAGAAGAAATGATGGAGGACAGAAAATGGTACTACATTCAAGGGCACAGAGGAAGAGTGGAGGTCAGAAGACAAAATGAAAAGAGGGATGATGATGATTATAGTTTCTGTGTAAAGAAAAATGCTCATCTAGACAGAGGGGTGAGGAAGAAATTGAAAGAGATAAAAAGCTGAGAGGCAGCTCAAAGAAAGTAAACGACTTGATGGACGGAGGGTCAGACTGAGGTCAGAATAAACGGTGACTGAGTAGCCTTTTCCACAAGAGAAAAGAGGATGCTCACCTGAGCTGGTGTCTTGGTCCCGATCACCTCGGCAATGGCAGCAAAGTCTTTACCATAGCGACGGATAGCTAAAGAGGAGACAAAAACAACCATCAGGCTAATGTTGTGTCTTTATACATCACTCACATCCTATTTGTCGCCATCAAAAGGCTTCAACAGTGTTTTTTCTCGCTCTGTCAGACAGATGAGGTGTGTGTGTGTGTGTGTGAGTGTGTGTGAGCAGAAACAGGAAGAGTAAATGCAGAGTGAGCAGGCTTGTCGGGGCGTGTTTTCTGTTAACCTTTATTTGAGGTCGACTGCCTCAGTGCACCTGCTCTTTTCCAGGCCTGTCCCGCTTCACACTCTTATTACTACACACACTCATGCATCTCAGCTTGTGTTTCCTCCTCTCCTGTTTGCACCACACAGCTGCAGTCTGCTGGGGCTTTGCTCAAAGGCACACTGACAGCAGCTTCCAAGGAAAAAAAACTTGTTTGTGACTTAGGCTGCAACTTTTGCAGGCTTTATTTAAAGGGGTACTCAGGACAGTGGCTGCTTTAGTTTTCTCAGTTTTCACTTCAGTAACAGCTGGAATTTAAACTTTACAACTTATTTATTTCTTTTGCATCAAAAAAAGAAAAGCAGGAAGAAATTTTTTTCCTCTTAAATGGAAAGAAACACATCAAGGCCTTCAATAGTGTGTCAGATGGTAAGATAAAATTTGTAAAAAATAAATTTCTGATACAAATTAGGTCATTCTTCACATCTGGCAGTTGTTTTAGGTAATGACTCTCTCTTTTGCAGGGTGGTTAGACTGAATGATTTGAGACGTGCTGTTTTAGGCAAAGCTACTGTGACAGAACTTGAGCAAGGGGGGGCTTAAAAAATGTAAATAATCTTCTTAGAATACAAGAGATTCAAGACTCAACAAAAGCCTGTGAGGTAAAGTTACAGGGGAGAGATCTCCTTCACTGTCAGGCTGTGTCAGGACTGTGCTTCCAAAGCTCTGACACCGACACTTTCTGTGGAAAACATGAATATGAATGTGTCTAGCAGTCTGACTTCCTTCTGTGAATGTGAGCGAGGAAGAAGACGTGGTCGACAGCACGAGGTGTCTCGGCAGGGGGAAGGGATGAAGATGCTGCAGCCTTTACTCACCCTGCACAGCCAGAAGCTGCTCCTCTGTGGTCCAACGAGAGTTCATCTTAGGGGCAGGCTGGAAGAGAGGAGCGGTGAGGAAGAAGAGGAGAGAGGGGTGAAAATGACAGCGTGAGATCAAAGAGCAGATTAAGACTAATCTCAGTCCCACAAGGGGGTGAAATAATATCTGGAGGGAGTTGGGGAAGGGCAGAGTAATTAAATGAAAGAGGAAGGGGACAACTGGGGAGAGATCAGAGACGAGGCAAAGAGAATAAAGGCAGGAAACAAAAATCAAAGAGGGAGCATTGAAGGATGAAACAGGGAAAAATGCATCTTCACAGTTTTAAAAAAGACGGGTACAAAAAAAAGTCTTACCTCAGCAGGTTTGAAAGAGTCGACACCTTCACTTAGGCTCTGCTTCATAATACTGTTGCTCTGTTTAATTGACTGAACCTGAGAGAAAGAGAGAAGTATGATTTTTTTTTGATTGGTTGAACTGGTGCTGATTATCAGAAACAGGCACAGACATAATGCAGCTTCTGTTGACAGAAACATACAGTTAGCCACCGGTTTCGCTTTCCTACTAAAGCAAGTGATTGCAGCTTCAACTTGTGAATAGTAGTAATATATCACAGTGCACTTCTTTTATAATACTGTTCCAACAAGCTGTTCCCACTCAGCGAGAACTGTAAGTCAGGTTTTCTTGGAGCAATGTTTTTATTTCCTACTGTTGGAATCTGCTGATAAAAATGTTCATATGGTAAAAAAGCAACTCCTCACCGAAACTGAATTAATCATATTTGTCACTAACAAATGTGATGAGTAATTAATATATTGTTGCACCATTAAGCTCTGGAGGAGGTGTTAATTTTCCACCTCTACAGACAATGCATAATCAAAGCCATTCAAATCATGTCCAATATTTCTGTTCTCAGTGTATTTACTCATACCTGTCTCTTGAGTGACACCAGCTGTGTGTCCAGCTGCCGTACAGTCAGCACCCCAGCATCATGGGAGGCTGACAGGGATGTGATGTCTCCCTGCTCCAGGTGCATGCCTTTGGGTGGCCTGCGGCGAGCTCTGAGCGGGTGGTGGCGGTACTGGGCCCCAATGTTTTCCTTCTTCACTGGCCCGGAGCGGCTGGGGGTGGCCTTGTCAGAGCTGGTGCTGCTGGGGTTCTGTTTCACTGCCTGTGTGAACAGATAACACAAAAACATTAGACTAAAAAAATATTCAAAAATGTGTTAAAATAAGCACGCATTTAATCTGTTTGTGAAATACCTGCACGTAAGTTTGATATGCCTCACCTCTTTCTTGGCATCAATCTCAAAGTCACTGTCACTGCCGGGGTCACCTTCCTCCATATCATCATTACTACAACAAGAAAATGTAATGCAATCAACCCTTGGTTAAGCTTTGTACCCAGCTAATTGTCTAGTTTTAAATATGCTTGAGAATGTCATTTGAAAATGACAAGAAATACTATTGCAGTATCTCATTCATATTCATGAGACCATTGTCCCTCAGGATGACGTGCTTATCAAGTGTCATTTAACATTGGAGTTTTGTAAATGTCAGATTTCAAATAAGTGGTTTGTGAGAGCTTAATGTTTCCTTCCTGCTTGGTCTTTCCTCTAATAATCATTCCTTCCTCTTTCCGTCCGTCCACTCCAGGGTCATAAAAAATTCATTGGATCTCTAACCTGTCATCTTTCTCTCTCTTGTTGACCAGCCTCCTGGCCTGCCGGTCCATGACAGAGGTCCTGGTCCTGGTCTTCTTCCAGCTGTAGTAGTACTTTACTAGGCTGGAGATCAGCTTGTCTGGAAGCTGTACATTAACACAAAAACAATAAATACGTGATTAAATATTGTGTACTAAATACACTTTAAACTGTGTGTTTCTGTTTGTGCGCTTTTGAGTTCTCACCATCTGCTGGATGCGATGAAAGCTCTTGCAGTGGAAGCTGAAGGCCTGCTCGAACAGAACTTTATCCTCAACAGTCCACTCATCTGGGAA
>JAPZDV010000016.1:5565782-5646441 GCA_029814665.1 Acanthurus lineatus
TTTACTAGGCTGGAGATCAGCTTGTCTGGAAGCTATACAATAACACAAAAACAATAAATACATGATTAAATATTGTGCACTAAATACACTTTAAACTGTGTGTTTCTGTTTTTGAGTTCTCACCATCTGCTGGATGCGGTGAAAGCTCTTGCCGTGGAAGCTGAAGGCCTGCTCGAACAGCACTTTATCCTCCACAGTCCACTCATCTGGGAAGGGGGTGAAGTTGGCCAGGTCGGCGAGCGAGCGCTCCACATCGTGTTTGTGCCATAACAACATGCCGAGAGCCTGAGGGAACAGTGGGGACGAGGAGAGGGTTAGGTGACCAGGACCAGTGTGAAGTCAGCCGAAAGAGACACAGGCAGGAAAAAAAGACAAAGGCGTTTACCTGCTCCATGTTGTATCCATGTTTCTCCTTAGCCATCAGGATGTACTCATCCACTGGGAATAAAAGTGAGGAAAAAAAAGTTCAAGAGAAGAAAGAAAAGCATTGGTAATAGATGAAGATGAAGAGATTCAGTCCAAGAAAAAGAGGAGAGAAACCACATTAGTATTGTGGAGGAGAAAACCAGGAAGAGATGTAAGCAGCAAGGGAGAGAAGAATGAAAATAAAAATCAATGAGAAAGAGAAAGAAGGACAAGACAGTGAGAGAAAATACATGTCCAGGAAAGAGCAGAGAGAATGAAAGGATTTATTAGTATTCTTCAGTTAGCATGTAGCCATTAAACTCTAGGTCACATTATCAAGCTTGTTCCAGCGAATACAAGGTAACCTAGGAGTGTGTATGTGTTTATATGTGTGTGTCATGTGTGAGTAGCTTACACATTGCATCAGAAAGCAGACTGTTGGGGCACCAGACCAACATGCTCCTCTGGTCCTTCTCATTGTAGCGGGTTGGGCTGTCTGGTAATGAAATGAATAGTTTGAATAGTCTAGTAATGAATAGTCATTTTAATACATTTAGAATTACAGTCCATATACTATTGAGCTTATTTTATATTAAAAAAGATAAAAGCTATAATTTAATCCTGCTTTTATTTCATTAGGTTCTCTGTGTTTTCCCCTCCCCTCATAAAACCTTACAAATAACTTTCACTGTCTTTCTCCCTTCCTTTTGCATGTTTTCCCCTGTTCAGTCTCCATCCTTGGTTTTCTATCCATAAGCAAGAAAAATGATTAAATAAAAATGATGATGCATGTCAGCCGGTGAGCTGAATTTGATGTTAATAGAGTGGCTCTTTTGCCTGCTTCTGGCATTCGCTGATATAATCTGATGGTTGTGGGACAACTTCATCAATGTTAATTGTTTTTCAAGTGTTAAGCCACTTAAGTGCTGCTCATACAAATTCATAATCTTTAAACCTTTCATTCCACACACAATTATATTTTCACAAAAAATAAAAAAAAAACAAAAAAACTAGCCGACACATCAGCATCAATCTGATTCAAATAGTTACATTCTGCTCTGACACATCAGAAAACATCACAAAATTACCTAAGGCCTAATTGTGTTTTCTAAAGGGGTTAGTAAAACTCATGACTTCATACATTTTCTAACTTTAAGGACTCTGGCTTTAAGTTTACATGATTCATTAGAAGCCTTGCTTTCAATATGCCACAGACACATTGTTACCATGAGAGTAATGACTCAGTTATGGTGTTTTTTATTCCCACAATGAACTGTGTAAGGAATAATTTCATACTAAAACATGTAGAATAAAACATAGTTGTGCTACATCAATGTTTGTCTTTTTCCTGGACCTCCCAGCTAACACTAATCATTTGACCTTCATTTCTCTGATAATCTGTATTCCCATCTACTCCTCAATTTTAATTGTCTTCACATTTCTTCTCACTTGTTTCCTCCTCAGCCCTGGTTTTCTCCCCCTGTCGATTCATCTCCCTTTCCTTCATGCATTCCTCTCTCCCAGCTTACCTGGTTTGAACTCTGGGATCTGAGCCTGGTAGTCTCCTCCCACTCTGATCATACTGTCTGTGGAAAAAGGAAGAGAGAGAGAAGACAAATAAGATTTTATTTTGTTTGTTTCCCAGAAGTATGGGTAGAGCTGCAGAGACAGGATGGACTGGATCATAAGAAGACAGATAAAGGGAGAGACAGGAGGAGAGTCATTCACAGCATGACAGAGTGAATAATTAAGAGTGATAATTATATGCTACTGTATTTCATACCTCTGACTGGGTTAATTCTGTCAGGGAGCACATATTCTTAGAACTCATATTTCATCCAGGTAACTCCTTGTTTTTTCAATTATTGACAAAGTACCTAATCAGCTTGATCATTTTCCAGTGAGGACGCCCCATTCAGTTTTTTTCTTCAATAAAGCAAACCTCCAGATACAAAGACTGTGATTCAATCCTTATGAGTACTACATGTCAATTTAATATCTGATAGGCTAAAATAATAGCTGTAGCCTGCTTAATCTGCTTTCAAATACTGGAGGTCCTGGTTCAAAAATTTTACACTTAGAAGCTCTTATTACTTATATATGAATGAAATTATATGACTCTCGATTTCAATATTAACTGATTCACTTAAGAAGAGAGGTATCACTCTGATGGACCTAAAAAAACAGTAGATCCACTTGTGGTTGTACAGTGGTATTACAGAGTGGATCTTCTTTCCTTGCACCCAGTCTTTGACAAATAAACACACCAGTTAGCAGGGAGCATTTTAACCTGACTGAAGACAAGTTTACTTTAGTCCGTCTTCAAGGTACTCACGGTATTAATGTTAATTGATGTCAATTTATATGACCTGCGTCTGCCACAGCAGTTTGTTGTTTAAGCAAGCAAAACAGACAGTCTGGGCCCCTGCTACCTGAATGTTTTGTATGTACACTGAGCTTTGCTAATGATAACTAGCGTTTGAGTTCAACAAATCCATTTAATTTGCCTTTGTCTCTGTTTTGTTTTGGTTTTTTTACAAGCTGAGCGGGGTTTTTGGCACAATGTCACAGGAGGAGAAAACTCCAGCAACACTTGTAGAGCATGAAACTACTCTGATATTAAAACATATTACAACACAGACAGAAAATGTCACACAGTGGCTACATGGTTGACTGATAGTTGGTAAATAAGCATGTATGAGTGGTCAAAAAAAGCCTGTGTAATTCAGGTGCTGAGATGATCAAGCTAATGGGGGAGGTCAATAGCGGATGGGCAACATAATTGGTGCTGTGGCACGGTGCATGGATGGCAAGGAGTAAAGAGAGATTATGAGAGAGGCAGGGAAGCAGACCAGGAGCAGGAAGAGACACATTACTTTTTCCTCAGGGACAGAGGACAGGAAGGGAGGAGACCAGAGAGATAGAAACCGGTGAATGGGCAGAGAGAGGTAGAAAGGGGACAACGAAGAAAGGAAGGACAGAAAAGGAGACATAAATTAAAGGATGAATGAAAAAGATGGCGACTGGATGGAGGAGGTGGAGGCAAGGAACAAAGTTGTGAGCACAGTAATGTTAGGAAAGGTGGCTTGTGATGCAAATTCTCAGAACCAAATCGACTGGGGAAATCTGAACAGGGAGGTGCCTTATGAACGATATGTTAAACTGTCATGTGTGATCTCAATAATATATCTTTAGTCTATGTGCCAAGGTGGATTGTTAAAAAATGGAAGATCAACAGCAAGTCAGTGGATGAAGGAGAGAATGGAGGAAGGAAAGATGTACGTGGGCAGAAGATAATAAGGATGGAAGAGTGTGGGAAGGAGGTGGAGGAGAGAAGGAGGAGACAGCAGAAGAGACTGGTGTGCAATGGGCTCAAGAGAAGCACTGCAGCAATGCAATGAATGCAGCAGAAACAGCTGGCAAGATTTATCTTAACCAGGGAAATATGTGTCCACTGCTATAACACATTACACATGCTTCATGATAGAAGAGTAAACCCAAACAGTTAGTAGCTAAATCAACCTCCAACTTAGCAAGAGGATTCAATTCATATTAAGTCAGACAATGGTTCAGTTCAATGTGTGTGTGTGTGTGTGTGTGTGTGTGTGTGTGTGTTTGTTTCTACCATGGGCATGTTCTTCATCACTGCTCTCTTCTTCAGAGTGCGGTTGGCTGTTGCCGTTGGTTACAGTCTTGGCTCTGCTCCTGGACAGGACCCCGGCCCCCGAGCGCTCCATCACTGAGGGCATGGCTGCAACAAACACACACACAGACCCTAAATTAAGATTTCACCACTCAAACACCCTGTTCTTTATAAAATACAGCTTCTGTGTTAAGTGTGATTAAATCTTCCACAAAACAATCCTTTTTTTCCCTCATTAGTGAGTTGGCTGCTGTATGTTTTTCGCTTTAAACCCAGTAAAACCTTATTCACTCTTGTAATGTAAAACAGCACCTTTTCCTGCTACCCTAAAAGCACTCCTATTGTTTTGCATTGAGCTGAGTTTATTTTCCAAACACTGGTTTGCTATCATGCAACAAAGTGTAGCAGGAATGAGTCCTAAAACCTGGAAATGAACACGCATTGCTGAACTTCCTGTCCCCTCATCGCGGAGGCAATGTTTTTTTAAAAGGGTTAGTTAAAAGCCTAAAATTAGGTATTTGCATAACTCAAGCTGTGAGATATTCACATTTTGTTCTACAACATAAAATACATCAGTAAATACCTGATTTGTGATTTTTGGAGCTTCGTGTTTCTTACAAAATGCATTTGTTAACAAGTGGCTTACAAGTGGCTAATTTACACTGCAGAGGGTTACTGGAAAATGAAACAACATCATGCTTAGCAAGGTAACTTGCTAGTCTGCCTTTACAGCCTTGTGTTTCTATTGGCACCTTTACAAACTAATCTTACTAAAACTTTTTAACATGTATATTTCCCTAGTTATAATGTGTGTACGGTATAATATAAAAGGAAGCTTGATGGTAGTGACTTTAAAGTCATGTGGCCATGTTTTAGTTAGTTTGAAGCCTAATGTTAACTTTTCACTCCTGGTGATTACATTGCATTAAAAATCATGTTAGAGAAGTTCATTTGTGAAGAAATCATTGTTTAACAAAACACGAAGGTATCCTAAACTTTTATTTGCCACAGAGCTTATTTACTGCAAAAATCATCTTCATCTTGTTCATGTCATTCCAGCCCATTAAAAACAAGTTTGTGTCATGGGGGAACCACCCATAAGAAGACCAGGGGGCTGTTGACAAAGTACTGCTTAATGAACACTAGTCAATCGACAGAAACATCTTCTGCAACAACTGTGATATCTTATTTTAGCACTTTTCTCTCCCAATCAACATTCTGATATCTAGATTAATGCTATCTGTCGATACGGTATGTGATTCAATTCCATACCAGTGCTCACTTTATCCCAAATTTAAAATCTCACTGCATGGTTCATTGAGCGACAGGCAATGTTGTAACACTTAAAACTGACCTGGCAGCCCTCCACGACTTAACAAAATGTGACTGACAGCAGAAACAATGTATTTTACACCAACACTGATTAATAAACTCCATTAAATGTGAATCTGTCACGCTTTGGCCAAAATCCAATCTACAAGGTGAGTCAAACAGCTGTAAGTCAGTGTCAATGATATCCATCTGGCAGATACCAGATATCACTACTATTTTCAGAGCTAAAACCAGTTATTAATTATGTAACTTTAAGTAAATCTGCAATAAATTTTAATCAAAAATGTTTAAAAAAACATTATATAAATAATCATTTCAATCAAAAAGACTTCAGAAATCCTCTAGTTCCTGTACCTTAGATGCAATGATATACTGATAGAACAAAACTAGTTAAATGGATATGGTAACTTGAGTCAGAGGAAAATGATTGTGTGCATTTTTCACTATTTTCTTACTTTTCTACACTTATCAACACATTAAGAAACTAATCATTATATTACTCAATAATAATCATCATCATTAGTTGCATATCCTTAATATTTCAGTATATGTGAGCATGAAAAGGATAAAATGGGTGTTGCTTTGCCCTGGCCTTGCCTTATAACTATGCATATTCAGTGTCACTATTAAGATGTCCAAAACATGATGTTCTGTTTCAGCCAGTTGTATGAAGTCTATGAATCACACACACGTGCCTCGTCATAAATGCTAAGGAAATCCATCACAAAAGCACAACTAACAAGTTGCAGCATCTAGAAAACAACGTCGAAAAAAACCGTGCAATGGGTAACTTGAGGGCCCTCCTGAATGAAGGGGGCTCTCATTTTAAGTGTCATCCACAATCAGTGCTATATCATTACGTGGCCAAGCGTCGTTTCCCTCCTCTCTCTCTCTCTCTCTCTCTGCATCTCCAGGCCAGTGAGTCTCACAATAGCACAAAAGACTAGACGGTCAACTAAGGACACGGCAGAAAGTAACTCCCTCCTCGAACACAAACACACAGCGGTTACAAACGACAGGTGACCACAAACAAAGACCAACATGACTGAAAGATCCGAGTACGAACACCCCTTACATCTTGCAATAAATCTTTAACGCTCAGCCTCGTTGCCTCATTTCCTCACCACATCAACAACTTCATCACTAGTATCCTAACTTGAACTCTAACCAGAACAAAGCAGGGACAGGCGTGCGGCATGAACTTATTTCCCCTCATCCGCCAGATTGAAAACAGTTACGCTTCTACCGAGGGTTGGGGGCAATCTTTGCAACCCAATAGTTCAAATAATATCTTGCAAACTTCGGCAGACAATGCAAGCGTCTGAGGCTCTCTGGGGGTCTTTGTCTATCGCGACTCTCGGTGGCCCGCACAACTACAACAGTTGTCCCTGTTAACTTCACTCGAAACTCACAATAACCCGAGTCACTACATTCATCTATTTTAATTACTATATTTCGACCTTTTTTTAAAAAGTTTGGGATATTGCTCGAGCTGTAGCTGCAAAGGAAACGAAGATGTGTAATCCCACCCGGTTCACTTTCAGAGAGAGTTTTAGGGGGGTTGTGGTAGCCTCGAACACTGCTATGGTAGCTTCGATCTCTGGCAGATTCATCAATTGTTGTGAGTAAAAAAACGATTTAGACTATAATAGATAACTGCTAACTCGACTTGGCAGAGTCCATCTTAAAGTAATACATATTGTTCAACCATTCATTTGTGCTAAAACAGTCATCCTCACAACCTATTACAGCCTCAGGCAACTTTTCGCTCCTTAACTTTAAATACTTGGCAATCTTTTATTATGTAATAGGCGACACCAAATAAATCCCCGTAACACATAGCATTTAAGGTGTAGGTAGTTAAGCGTAAGTTATTAGATTTGTCTTTTATCATGAATGCTGATACAACTCTCATCATCGATGTGTCAATTTTTACTCATACTGACAAATACCGTTGACAGTAGTATAACAACGATGACAAACAATGCTCTCATGGATCAAGAGGACTAGACTCAGAGTGACCTTGTGTGTGTGTGCTTTTTTATTAGGTACAGGTAATACTATACTGATGATATGGGGACTTTTTTATTAACTCTGTTACGATCAGTTCAACCTTGTTTTTGTGTAAAGTCAGACCAATCTTAAAAACTATTAAAAAAAATTAGAGCTCGTGAGCTCACACCCGTCGCTTTATTTGAGCCCCTTTGACTAACTTAATCAGTATTTTCCACAGCTTTCCCAAGCAGTCATCTGTGTGTCAGACTTTGAGGTCCTTTTGTTATCCCCACGCTTGCGTTGCTGTTACTACTGACGCTACTGTCTGCTGCTGGCACGGGAGTAAAAACTCGCTCTCTGGATTATTAAACTCAAGTTAGCGGTCTCTTTCGGGACGTTAAACTGCAAACGGTAGCAGTTTGAATGCTCGGAGTGATTTCTTGAGACTGAACAATAAAATTCAAACGACATTTCCCCCCTCACGAAAGTGCAATCTGAAGTGAACCCTAGTTGGGTCGTTGGGATGCTAATGTTAGCCAGTTAGCTTGCGGCTAGTACCCTCGCGTTACATTAGTAACGTTAATAGTTGGAAGTCAAGATAACAGTCACACCGTACCTGTGTTTCGTTCCTCTCCGCTTTCTCGCACCCAAAACTTATCTGCTCCTCTCTCAAAGGTTAATTTTCCTCTTTGAAGTGATATAAGACAATTATTGCATTAATTCTTTCCTAATTGATGAGCACAGCCAGTACAATGAAGTGAACTGCATGGATAGATGGTAGCAGCCGTGAGTGTGTGCCGGGGAGACGGACAACACCCGGGGAAAAGTGAGGTGGACATCCGCCCCGATGCGTTCGCCTCTCCCAACCAACCGTTTGGATTGACAAAAAGTAGTCCCTTAGAACTATTAAGTATAACTACCTGTCATTTTGTATTGTAATTGCTACAGATTTAATTTGAGACGTTACTGTTTTTTTTACCCACAAGTCCTACTTAAAGACCTCGGCATAAACATGTTTTAGAAACTGCCCACCTGCTAATTCACATCAAGATTATTATCCACAATTATCTATCTGAACAGAGAGAGAAACTAGGGGTGTTGTTCTGAAGATAAACTGTGGCTGTTAGAGACTCTTAATCTGCCATCTATCAAAATCCCATAAATTAGGGACTACTTGCCAGTGTGTCGGCGGAGGGATTCGTCAGCTGTGCATCTCTGTGCTGAGGCAGGCTGTCCAGACTTGTACTGATGTATGCATGGTGGAGAAAAGGGCAGGAGAGTGGGACACATTTGAACCCTGTGTGTGTGTATGAGTGAGAGAGCGCGAGCGTGTCTTCGAGAGCGTGCGTGATTTGTGCATGAAGTTACAATAACTCAGAGAAATACCCTTAGCGTACTTGATTTATTTTTTATTTAACATGTCGAACAATTCAAAGAGTTCCGCCTTGCGTCCCTTGTGTGTGTGTGTATGTGTGCATCGGTGTGCATGCACAGGTGGATGAGTGTGTGTTTGAGAGGGAGAATAGGGGATGTTTCAGTTGTAGCAAGGTCTCTCACACCTGATGCAGGCAATAAACACAATAATACACAAGTGCGCACGCACGCACGCACACACACACACACACACACACACACACAGAACCTGCTGCTACCTTTACTAGTGCTGCTGCTGACATGTAACAGCCCGTTGCACACTCCTCCACCTTTTTTCTCTGTCTACTCACTCTGTGGCATTACCAACTCCTCCTCTTTTCCCCACCTCCTCTTCATCATCTCAGTTCTCTCATTTTCCCACCTTATCTCCATCTTCTTCGAGATTTCTCATGTTCACACCCCCCCTCTCTCTTTCTACAGTCCTGCTTCATGCTCTTCTCCCCGCACTTCTTTTCTAATCTTCCCCCATTTGCTTTTCTTCTCCTCCTTCAGTACTTTCTCTGTAGTCCTCCTCCCCTTTCCCATTTTCTTCCACCTCCTGAATCTGTCCTAATTCTCCTCCTCCTCCTCCCCCTCCTCCCCCTCTCTCCTCTCTCCTCTTTGCTTTCATAGCCTGTGCCTGATGCCTGTTTTTTTGTTTCTCCTCTTTCTACCTCCTCTCTTCTTTCCCTCCCTGCTTCCCTCCTTTCACCCCATCCATTTCCTTTGCCTCCTCTGCTCTTCTCCCCTCCTTAATATTTACCCCTCCCTCCTCTGCTCTTCCACCCCCCTGACTTTCTCCATCCAGTGATGACTCCTCTCCTCTGTGTTTCCTGCCTCCCTCCACTCCTTCCTGCTTTTCATCTCCTTCCTCACCCCTCCTCCTGCTCCTCTTCCTCTTTCCTGTCTCTCCCTTTAGCTACTTATCTGTCTCCCCCTCTTGTCGTCTTCCTCTCATGTCGCCTTGACTTCAATAGTGCGTGTGTGTGTATGTGTGTGTGCGTACGTGCAAATTCTTCCCTACCCCTCCCCCCATCCTCCCCCTATGGTGACACAGTAAAGCAGTTTCGCTTCGCTCACCTCAAGCTCCCCCTCTTTTTTTCTCCTCTTACTCCTTCTTCCCCTTCCTCCCTCTCCAGTCTTATTTTCACCTCTAGCACCTCCTCCTCTCCTCTCTTCTCCTCCTCTCCTCTCATTAGTCAGTGTCCATGAAACTCACCATTTCACTGTCTCTCCCCTCCCTCAGTCCTCCAGTCTCTCACACATCCTCTCTAATGAACAACTGCTACATCCCTCCCCTCCTTGTCTCCTCTTTCCCTCCGTCTCTCTCTCAGCTCTCCTTTCATCCTCCTCCACTTCTCTCTGTCCTCCCCTTCCCTCCTCCTCTGTCCTCCTCTCCATGTGTCACTCCATCTCTCTCTCTCCTCCTTTCCTTCCCTCCTCTTTCGCTCAGTTTATCTTCAATCTCTCAGAAGTGAGTGTCCCTCCCACTCTCCCTTTATCTCACTCATGTTTCCACTCTATTCCTCACCCCTCCCCTCCTCCCCCACTCTCCACCTGTCTCATTCCTCCTTCTTGCCCGCCTGCCTGTCTGCCTGTATGCTCCTCTCCCTTTTTTGTCGAGGTAAATGTCTATCCTCTGCAACCCTCCCTCCCTTACACCTCCCTCCATTACACCTCACCCTGACTCCCATCCCTCTCTCTTATGAATCCTCTGACTTTCTCTGTTGTCTCAGGAGATACATGGTCTAGAAGCAGATGTGATAGAACGACGCCCCTCCTGTTTTGTTCAATAAATAGTTGTTGTCTTATCTGAATGTTTCTGTTTCTTTTACTCACTTTGATATAGGTACAGTGAAAAGATGCCCTTAGCCATCTAATTTTTAAATGATTTTTATGCACTGATGCCAAACATCGTCACTGAAGTTGCACTGTATGACACACTGTATGACTCACTGTAGTCTCACACAGAGGTTTACAACACAAATAGATCATAGTATGTAAATTCAGACTGAAATTATGTATCAGTGGTAAATTAATCACACAACTGACTTGTGTGCATGCCATGCTGACTGGAAGTCACAACTAAATCCACAGTGTACTTGCAACATCAAAAGGTTTTCCCAGCCTAAAAATATTGTTAAAAGTAAAGAACATATCTTAAGTCATAGTGATTTGTTTCCCTGATGCCCTATTTACCTACATTCAGTTGTGGTATGAGGTTTGGAAACATCAGTTGTAGCATCTCCCACCAGTATGGTACTGTACTATGGAGTGTCCCAGTTTCATACTACACACTATATTTTAACAGGTTTTAAGTCTGATAGTGTTTACACACTATAAAAAGTGAAACAAAATGCAATATGCTCGAAAAATAAACACCCAAATGCATTCTAAAAAATGTTTTTGAGTTTGCTGTTTGTGCACACTGTTTTCTCACAATGCACTGCACTAAAGTAAACAGGGGAGCAGCTCAGAGCTGACAAAAAAGAAACCAAATGCCTGCATCAACTCTGGACTGACATCACTATCCTGAAATCCCACCCTTGGTACATCAAACAACTTCCTCCATATCAGTATTTTTATAACCATAACTATATAACTACATTGTTATTGTGTTGGGAAAACCCATGACACCATTTTTACAGTAAATTGTAAAATGAGTCTAAAAGTGTCAAATGAAATCCAAACTGGCTAAAAGTGGGTCTTTTAGTGGGCTGGATGCAGACTCATGCTGCTTCACCACCAGATATGAAAGCTGTGAGGCAATCAGCTGTAAATTACTTCCTATTATTGCTCAAACATGGAAGTCCCACTGCAGGAGACAGATACCAGGCATTTTCTCCCCATGAGTGCACATACTGTGCAACCCTTTCTCCTCCGTAGAGTAGCCGTGCAGGTTGAATGTCCAGTCTATGTGTTGTGATTCTGTGCTGCAGAGCTTGCTGTGTTGAGAGAGGCCTCATCCTCAGCCACCATTCTCCTCTGCTCCTTTCCACACTGCATCTGTTGATTTCCTCTCTCATCCTCCTACCACTCCTTCTCTCCTGGCTCTTGATCCCTCCTTTTTCTCTCATCTTTCTTCCTCTGTCCTCCTCTTCTTCATTCTCTCCTGTCTATTAATTATCATCTGTCCCCATCTTTTCTTCCTCTTTATCTCCTCCTTTGTCTATCTGTCCATGTACCTATCTTTGATATACAAGAGAACATGTAGGCCTATGTGTGTGTGTGTGCATTTACCAGTGTATGTGTAGGTGGAGGTGGGAGGGGGGCAGCTTGAATTTCAATATCCACTCTTGCCAGCTACACACACTAGAGAGAATGTACAAAAAGTCACTAGCACTTATTACAGAGCACAACATGTAGACAGTGGGACTGCGGTTGATGTGTGGATGTTTGTCAGTTTGTCTAGCCTGTATGCTGAGACTTCTTACAGTGAGCATCAGGCCATTGTGCAGCCTCTCAGAGCCTCGTCGCGCCCCCTAATGACACATGAAATAAAGAGTTTTTCTACCGACAGCCGAGAGACAGATTCCCCGAAGACAAAAGACTGTAGGCGGGGTTTAGAGACTGGGCCATCTGCGTGCTGGGGAGGGCTGCTGTGTGTGACTGTCCATATGTGTGTGTGTGTGTGTGTGTGTGTGTGTGAGAGAGAGAGAGAGAGAGAGACCCCCTCATGCAAGGCCTTTATTTGCATTATGAGAAAGGGGAAAGGCTTGTGAAGGTGGCCATCTCACTCCCACCAAACCATTAACTCATAATCATAGTCAATGTTCTACAGAATAACACCTAACCCTTTTTGTTATGGACTACATTTCAGTACAATATGAGCAAAAATATTAATAACAACAAAATCACAACTTTTACCCTTTCCCTTTTTTCTCTTAACCTCACCCAATAAATTTTGATCATGGGTGGCAAATCATTAACATGACCATAAAGCCTTGTTATTACATCAAAAATCAGACTGTATTACTGTATATGTTAAATGGGCTACGCATGAAGAAATATGTATTTATTGTTCAACAGAAGTCCATTTACCTTGTGTATATTTTGGTGAAATGGCCCTCTCTGCATACTCAATGTAACAAACATATAAAAACTCTTCTATGATACTCACGCCTCTTTTGAAGTTAGTTATTGGAGCAAATTTTGCCGTCCAGGCACAATATGCACTCTCCTTAAATTCAATAAATCCTTTTGTATGTTGTCATTTCACTCTGCCGCCACTAATCATTGGACTTTGTTACAAAAAACATTAAAAGTACATAAATTTATCCTAATCTCCACTGATAAGGTTCTCTGTCTCAGTTTTTGACATTATACTTTTAAGCATTTTACTGCTGTTTGATTGATTTTTTGATATTTCCAGTGAATTTTTTGGTGACTCTTGTTATGTTGGCTTGCAACAAACCACACTATATAAAAATTTGCAAATAAAAGATGTCATGATTGTGTTGTTAACAGAAATATCACAACAATGCTTTATGATTCCTTTAGGGTAAATTATGTTTCTCTACTTTCCAGTGATTTTGGGCTGTCAGTGACCTTAATGCTATTCTTTTGTCTCCTTGGGAGTCACGGTGGTCATGATCATGATGTTCTCACCGCCAGTGGTGTGACTTTGATAAAATATGCCTCCACATTTTTGTGGTTGCTGTCTCAGCTAATGAAAGAATAATGAAAGTAGTGTCTTTTGTGCTGCAGGGTGAGGGAAGATACCACAGTGCTTTTAATTACAATTTGTTTGTGAGAACTGGCACCAAGGGTAAAAGGGTGGTCAGAAAGGAAGGTGAAGCAGAAAAAGGTGAAATATAAGCCTGTTTGTACTATGGCTACCCATCTTTCATCCTGTCTGCACCTTAATTGTAGGCTTGAAAGAAACAAGGGCCTGCAATATGAATAGAATGATTTCACTCTCAACATCACCACCTAGTGGTGTTTTTGTATAACAAATAGTGGGCAATGAGTCCCAGTTTGACTATGGATTCACATATGAGAGAACAGAAAAATGTGTCACATAGGATATTTTTTTGAAGTTGAACCTTAGGATGGTTACTGAAAGGAAAATGAAATTTGCTAATGTAGATGACATATAACATTTTACCTGGCTTTACTTTTAATACCCAAAGTCCCTGTTAGGACCTGTTGATTTATTAACCACAGAGATATTTGCAACGTTAAAAATAGTCACAGCCGTAGATTTTTTAATCCTGTGGTCAAAAGTCCAAGTTGTCCCTCCAGCCACAGACAAAAGAAAAAAACATTTTCACTAATTTGTATATTTTCCATGTTTAACTCATAAAAAATATATATATATTAAAGCTATCTAAGATTGTTTTCAGCCTTTCTGTTTTCACAACCATTTAGTTAATATTATTCATGCATTTCTACATTTTTATTAAACATTGGTATCCCCCACCAGAAAAACACAATCTAAACTTTGGATGATATGGGGATTTTGTTTGCTGTAATCCTGAGTTCAAACAAATGTACTTTGCTGTATCACCTCAAACAATACAGCGTAGTCTGTCTTCAATTCAGTTTAAGTAGAGCAACTTAAAATGAAGTTTGATGCCTTTGATGCCTTTATAGCACCTATCAGGTAATTATGTTGATTTCCTGCATATCGGAGCTCAGGGAGGTTGAAGTCATGTGTGTATACATGTGCATGTGTATGTATGTGTGCTTGTGTGTGTGTGTGTGTGTGTGTGTTACTGAATATGAAACAGTGCAGCTCAATGCAGCTCTGTAACTGGTGTTATGTTTCAAAAAACTTTTTTTTAGAATAAAATGTCTAATGTTTTGTGATTAAATTATTAAAAGGACAATGGGTCAGGGTCATGCTGTAATAGTCATATCAATACTAAATTACTATATTATGTATTCTAGTGTAGTTGAGTTGTAGCTGAGATTTGCAAAGAGAAAAAAACGCCACTGACTGTAAATTATAGAAATTATAGTGAAATGTAATACATATCTGACTGCCAGCAGAGTTTAATGGCTTCCAAACTCTCACTAAGCTTCTTGTTGTCAATTTATTGTAGGCATAATTGTGTTACATAAAACCCATTATGTTACTCCCAAATGTCTGCAATGCCGTTCCTTATTATGACGTTTCATTACAATATTTTATGCAGTATTCTGTCATATAACATAGAATGGAAATGACAAGTAAGGCCAAAGTTTATCATACAACTTGAATTATGCCGTACTCTTTGACCCCGTCCAGCAGGTCCAACCCTCTGAGGGTCTGTCGTCATTTTCCAAACAAGGTAACCGTATTCGCGCTAAAGCGGTGGTGCTTTCAAGTCCAATTGGATTAGTGAAATGCGGCACACATGTGGTAGCGTGGCCGAGCGGTCTAAGGCGCTGGATTAAGGCTCCAGTCTCTTCGGGGGCGTGGGTTCGAATCCCACCGCTGCCAAGAAACTTTTCTTGAGTTTACCAATAAAGTAGTGACCCTTCAAGTACACCCGTTCAGCTACTGAGCAAATTTCCGGCCAAATATGGTCTTCTCGATATATGATGAGAGGAAAATCCGGTTTAACATGTTTACCGAAAACGTAATCATGGAATATGTGAATCTTAATCCATTTTATAGTCTAAAGACAATGAAAAAAAATGAATTTAAGTAGATGTGATAATTTTAGCAGTAAACTTCCTAAAGCTTTGTCAAATATTTCAGACATTCTCTACTTTCTCTATCTATCTATCTATCTATCTATCTATCTATCTATCTATCTATCTATCTATCTATCTATCTATCTATAAAAACACTAACTTTGCTGCATAGTTAATACTTTAACTTCTTTACATTTTTACCTACTTATAAAACATTAACCCTAACTTTCAACCCTTACATTCTTATGTCAAAAGTGTTACAAACGTAATATCCCAAAATCAAGCGGCGCTTTACTCAAGAATCTAATTTTTTTTTCCTGCTCGGTTAAATACTCCATTTGAGACTCTAACTAGAAACCACAGAAGCCGGAGCTTGTAAAGAGCACGTGAATGCAGCATAGTTGGACGACGGAGACGAGAGGAAAGAAAAGGGCAAGGAAGGGACCGGTATTAAATTCAGCCTCGCACTCTTGGCGCCAATCCGAATTTAAGAGAGAAAAAACGTCTAATTTTTCAATGACGTTTTTATCAAATTAGCGACTAAGCGCCGCTTTTCTCAAAGCCGTCGGTCGGTGCTGTAGCCAGCTAGCCTCGTTAGCACTCTATCTATCATTGTCATATTAATCTGGCCCCTTTCTCTCTGTCTGTAGTCACGATACTAATAACTCAGCAACAGTAAAGCACAGGGACAATAGAGGTGCGTTTCTCCGGGGGCATCGATAAGACAGCTGCAAAATGGGGGTGAGTTGTCTATGTTTTTGCTTTATGTCTCGTAATGAGGTGTTTCAATGAAAGGTTGATGTTTTGGGTTCGCAAAATGCGTGATGGTGAGAGGAGAGAAAGAAAGAAGGAAGGAAGGAGGGAGGGAAAGGAAGAGAGCATGGTGGATGGATGTAGTCAAAGGTGTTGGTTGGCACCGAGGCTTATTTGGCTACGTTAGCCATTTAGCTGCCCCCAGATAGCCTAGATAGCTTAATAACGTTAGCCCATGCTTTCACATAGTTATGTATAGCATTTTCAGTGTTATTACTGCAGTGTCCTTGCCGCTGTGCACAGTTAACTTCTCCTGATGTGTGTTGTGCCATTGTTAGCGTGCTGGCTGCGTTAGCCACTTCGGAATGCCATATTAATGAGAGCGCTGCTATGCTAGCTCTGGCTGCTAATCACTTGTCTGTGTGTTTGTGTGTGTGCACACTTTACGGACAAGTCAGATTGTTTATGTCTCAAAACCACATGGTTATAATAAATGTAAGTTTGTTGAATATGAACAATGTAATTTTGAATCACAGCCAGGCCTTCACCCATGGTGTAAAGCTTAGTTAGTTGCCGTAACTTTGGCTAGTTTCTGCAAGCAGACAGACTTTATCCTTCACTTTCACTCCTGATAAACCAATCCACGTGTTTTCACAGTCCTTAGCTCAGTCTGCAGCCTTCTTGTGCTTGGTACAGAGTTAATGCCTTGAGCTAAAACTGGCAATTCAGTGCATTCCTTCACTTAATTATTCCCTATTCTCTCCAGGTCTGGATCTTTAGAAGGAATTTAACTAATTCCCACATGTTTGCCAGTTGCTGCTATTGTTAATTAAGAAAGCACCAATTCACCATTTCTGTACACACTGAAAACTCTATTACCATAATGTAAAAAATAAGGGCTGCTCAAAATGGATTCATTGTTTCTTTGGTACATATGAGTGTTATGGGTGTTTTAATTGCAATGAAGAGCGAGTGAATATTTCATTATGAACAAATCTATAAAATGTCAGAAAATTATAATAATAAAGGTAATAATAAAGGTGGCATTCACAATTTCCTAGAGCCTAGAGTAATGTCTTTTGTTTGCTTTTTATAAGATCCATGATCCATAACCCAAATATGTTTAATTTAAAGTAATATATAACAGACAGAGGCAGCAAGTCCCTACATTTGAGAAGCTGTTTGATTAATGACGTAGATATTCAGTGGTTACTGAAATAATCGTAGTTGGAGTTCTACTGTGCAGGAGTTACCCCAGTAAATAGTGCCGCTAGAAACCTTAAAATTAAATGTTCACTGTCAAACCACTCCTGCTGTGTCAGTAGTTCAAAAAAATGCTAACAATTAATTTTTGACAGTGTACTGTTGTGTTTGTGTATGTGTCTGTGTGTGAGTGTGTTCTCTCTGTTGCAAGGCAGAGATGCAGTCAGAGTAATTTGTGTAAATTATGGCTGCACCATTGCTGATATAAGCACTGGACATCAAGCCAAGAACGGGCTAAATTACAGTGTCAGTATCAGAGATTGTTTCCAATACTTTAGTCCCACACCAAGAGCTTTATGCTACATCAGCAATATACACACTCCACTGTTACACATAGTATTGACTGAGTGTGGCTGTAGTAGCTGCCGATATCGGCATGAGTGCTTGTTTTTTAATTCGCTATTGATATTTATAGAGACAGGATGATCATGTTTATATTGCAATCAAATAGTTTTTCTATACAAGTGCAACTATCACTTTTAGCTCTTTGTGGCCAACCTTCATTTATTTGTTTTGCCTTGATGTTTCTGGTTGAACTTGTTCTGTAGTTTGAGGTTTGTTTTGTTTTTGTGTCATTGGGTCTGTGTTTTCATTTTGATGCGTGTGATAAAACGCTGCTGCGAATGATGTTTGCACACCCACAGAAACTCTGAATATTGCTGGTAATTCATATTTTAAGATCTACAAGCATGTAGGTGAAGAAAACAAACAAAGCTGTTAAGTCCAAGCGCAACTTATTTTCCCACTCTGCTTTTATTTTCCCTTTAAATTCAGCCTGAAGTTACAGTTATAACAATGCAGTACATAACTGATATTAACATAGGAGCAACATTCTTTCAAAAGCAGAGAGTGGACCCTGCCCGTGTTGGGCTGTTTGATCTTTGGTTTATGATGAAGTATTGACATCTGACAAGCTTTTTATGCCTGTTTATGCCTTTGTCTTTCTACATTCCAACAAGAGTCTGCACACATCTTTAATCAATTTAGTTGAAGACACAATGAAGAATAGTGTATCAAACCTCCCAGCAAACATTACATTACACTTCAATTCCCACAGTGGATCTCTAGATTAAAAGGCTCAGTTTAAGTGTCTAATCTATCATACCAAATTGAGAAGGGAATTGATTAAGTGCCAAAAAAATGTAAAAGATTCTCAGAAAATTTAAGACGGAATGTGCAACAATTCAGCTTTCAAACTTAGCTGCTTCTTCTGGGCTCAACAAAGGCACAATAGTCAAGCAAGCAAGAAAGTGAATGAAGAGAGGGAGGGGCTTTATTGAGAAGAAAGCAGCAAATGGCAGTTTAACAGCTTTCTTTACTGATAGTTCCACAGTGGTTACATTGTAAAGCACAAATAAACAATTGAGCCAAAGTGCAAGCTTCATTCTCTCCACTGTTTGCTTCTCTGCTGTGTGTCTTTGTGTGTTAGTGTAATAGACACTACAGCGAGCCAGAGAGAAGAGACAACAATGTAACCTGGTTGCTATGGTTTCATAAAGTCCTTTTTTATATCCCGATGCCCAGAAATATCTTGATCACATAAAGACATGCCCCTCAACACAAGTGGTGTTTAAGAGGGTTAACTTCTAATGAGTCTCTAATTTGTGTTTTGGGGAAATTTCTGCATATTATGTCTTTTAAGGAAAAGATTGCACTCTTCTTTGTTTGTTACGGCTAAAAACTGAGGGTGAGGATTATAAAGCACAGACCTGATTATGTTTTATGTCTTCATTTTTTGTTACACATATCTCAAGGTGTTAGATTAAAGACTCATAAAGAAGAATCTCTATAATTGTAACACATAAGTTTTTTTTATGTGTTTTCTCTCATTCAAACCTTCTCTTTTCCATATCATCCGTCTCCTCTGATCCTTTGTCCCTGCTTTTTCTCTTCTGCACTATTGTCTCCACACATTCCGTCATGCATCCTTTCCTTATTTCCTGCATACAGAGGAAGTCCAACAGAGCAAAGGAGAAGAAAGCGCGGCGTCTGGAAGAGAGGGCAGCCATGGATGCTGTTTGTGCCAAGGTGGATGCAGCCAATAAGGTATTTTGCAACAAGTGTAGGTAGTTAAAGTCATTTTTGAGAGCTGAGAAAAGTTTTATTTTGCTCACTCCAAAATAAGTGAAACATATGGAGAATGTAGTTCTGATGATAATTATTTTATGTGGATTTTTAAAGCATTTATCACTTGGTCTTTTATGTGCTGTTTCAAGCTTTTCTTTTGGTTCAGATTGTACCGAGCACAGCCCCCCAAATCTCCATTGTGAGCAGTGATTTTTTTTCTCTCTCTCTCTTTTGTTAAATTGCAGTAATAGACATGGTTCCAGTGATTACACAAAGCTGGGGATGCCCTTCTTGCCACAAATATAAAGTAGTAATTGATTTTTACAAGACAGAAGAAGCCAAATACAGTGCCATATGTCTCTATACATAATTAATTCTCATTATTAAATGTAGTAGAGCACACAGCTCCCGTAGCTCAGAGGTGGGCCAGAGATTTATTAAACTTTGCTGAAGCCTGAGGGAGAACAAAGCTCACACACTTGCTTTGAACTGAACTAAAGCTGCTACAAACCAGCTTTGAACGGGACTGCTTGTTCTTATTATTACTTTTCTGTGTCACTTTGTCCCAAAATGGGGCACTCTGTGTTGCATGCCATCCTCTCTCTCCCACCCCATTTCCTCTGTTCATGCGCCAAGGAGAAGGAATGCAAGAAATTCTCCCTAAGTAACGTTTATTTTTGTTTATGCTCTTGCCAACAGTAATGTATCTTGACTTAGACTGTTGTTCAAATGAACAAGTAGTTTATTCACAAGTTAGGAAAAAACTTCATTATTTCATTATGTTCTAAATCGACCCCCCTAAAATGGAGAGGAGGTATGGTTGTTCCTCTTAACAGGCCTATAGGGCAAAGACCCAGGGGACCTTTAAATAAGGCCATCGGAACAGTCAAATGGTTCATGTTAACTATGTAAGAAGAAACCAAGTGAACTGATATTAATTTGTATTTGTCTTATGTGTGTATATATTTTTATTTTTCCCCTAATACAGCTGCATAGCTCACATCTGTGCCAAAGGGTCCAACATTACTGTGCAAAAAGAGGGGGATTCCTTCTTTTGTGATTATGCAACTCTCAGTGAGAAGGAAAAGCTGATTTTGTGAGCATTTGCTACAAGTGACTAATGGGGCTATAACACTAATAGCTTTGTAATTTTCCTTCCTGTATGGGACCCATTTGGCCCATTTAGACTCCAGACCCTGAAGGATGCTTAGGGTAGCCACTGAAACTTTTTTTAATTTTTTGTGGTTTTGCTGCATTTACAAGCAAAGGAAAGGAGAGAACTGTTTTGTCTGTAAAATGTCAGAAAGCAGTAAAAAATGCCAACTTAAATTTCCCCAAAGGCCATGATGTCTTCAGATGTCTTGTTAAGACTAAAAACAATCTCAAATTAGTTTAGTTCACTATCATTTAAGACAAAGAAAAGCAACTAATAATTACATTTGAGAAATAAGAACAAGAGGGAATTTGACATTTTAGGTTGAAAAATGACTAAAGATAAATCAATTTGTTGATTATTAGATTAAGAAATTAAATAATTACTTTAGCTATAAAGATGGAATCTTCCAAATTTAGTTCAAAACAGAGTCAAATCTCTCTGAAGTTAAAGTAGCAGTGTTTCAATGGGGTCCACTGTAATAGGGTCGGGGTGGATGGGGAAAACTTTTGTGTTATGAAATCCTCCAGCTAATTTTGCCCCTTCTCCTCACAGCTTGATGACCCACTGGCTGCCTTCCCAGCCTTCAAAAAGTACGACAGAAATGGGTACGCATTGCTTTGTATGCATACAAAGGACTTATTCAGTGTTTCATGAAATACACACTTGTTTCATTTTCTACATGGAGGAAAGAGTTGGTCTGGTGACACTCTTTGTCTGTTTTTCTCTTTGTCTACCTCTGACTTTGCTAAGCATAGACACACACTCATGCACACACGCATTCTTGATGTCATTGACCTTGTTCACTTGTCTCATCTTCTAGGCTGAACCTGCAGATAGAGTGTAAGAGAGTGACCTCCCTCAACCCGTTGTCTGTGGAGTGGGCCTTCGAACTCACCAGAGCCAACATGCAGATGCTGTAAGACACTGTGTAGCTCAGGGAACAGAGGGATGAATGGACAGGCCCACATAAATATGAATGGTTGATGACAGCTGTGGAGGAAGAATGTCTTTGTGGGCAGGAGAGTTGGAGAGTGACATTTAACAGCTACAGAGTGTTTTTAAAAGAGTGTGAATTAGACCATGCACACTGGAGAGGCGAGCAGGAAAAATCTGGACAGATTTTAGATAAAGGAAGAGAAATGACTAATATTTTTACATTTCTCACTTTGGCTGAAATTGAGACGAGTTCACTTTCATTCAAAGCGAAACTATTCCATTTAGAAAGTGTTTTTTTTTCACACGGCTGTATGATGGAGGGATATGGGAGGGTAAAATGAGTGTACTGGTTTGCATTCAAGCTGACTTAGTTCCTCTTCGCTGTGCTGCAGGTACGAGCAGAGTGAGTGGGGATGGAAGGAGAGGGAAAAGAGGGAGGAGATGAATGACGAGAGGGCGTGGTACCTACTGGCCCGTGACGGCGACTCTGCCCCTGTGGCCTTCTCTCACTTCAGATTCGACGTCGAGTGTGGGGAGGAGGTTTTATATTGGTAAGGTCCACAATTTATGATCTGTGATTATGTGTGTTTTAATGCAGCTGCTGATGTATTTCACTTCTTTTTACTCTTCATTTATTTATTTATTTATTTATTTATAATAATAAACCGAACCTGGTCTCACTTGCCATCTTGACTTTGCAGCTATGAGGTGCAGTTGGAAAGCAGAGTGCGGAGGAAAGGACTTGGCAAGTTCCTCATCCAGATACTACAGCTCATTGCTAACAAGTAAGGTGTACAGCTGCGATCATGGCCATGTGACAGTGTGATCATTGCAGATTCTTTTAGGACCCTAAGATTTGACAAATAATTGAGTGAATCTGAACTAAATGGCTTAAATTGCTGCTCTAGTCTCTAAAGCCCATAACTATATTCACAATTTGTTTCCTTTATCACAAGACTTTACATTTGGTGTTAAGCTTGCAGTAAAGGAACCATGTAAGCATGATGATCCTACCACACTAACCTTTGAACTTTGGTCTGGTGTAATTGGCCAGTTTTGTCCAGTGTGGTTCAAAGTTTGTGAGCAGGCAAACATGGATGACACAATGCATGATTATAGAATTCTTTCAAGTTTGCAAATGTTTTCAAAGGAAGAAATACACTTTCAACATGTTTGTTAGTCCTCAAGGATTGAGTTTTAGTCATAAACGCTATTTGTCACTACAAGTTTAATTTGTTCACACAAAAAGTCAACAAGGCACCTTAAAGGAAAGTCAGTTACTTCTCTGTCATGTGAAATTTAAGAAAATATTTGTGTTTCTCTGCTCTCCTGCTCTTTCTTCCCAGTACGCAGATGAAGAAAGTGATGTTGACAGTTTTCAAACACAACCACGGGGCTTATCAGTTCTTCAGAGAAGCTTTACAGTGAGTATACAGAATCTACAAAGGGAGGTTTCTTTGACTGTTGGGAGTTTAGCGCTTAGACCTGGAATGTTAATGATTTTTTTAACTCTCAAGTCAGTCTTTGTGAACAGGCTGATCTAAGGAATCACAATGCTTTCAGAATTTTTGTTTTTCCAAGAAGAACAACAGACAAACACAAGGGTAATCACAGTCAAATGTAAAGATTTGTAAGTCTTCAGAAGCTCAGTTTCGCTCATCTAGAGCAATGGTGCACAACTTTGGGGTTCAGGACCTTAAAAAAAATTCCAAAAACTGTTTAAACAAATCAAAGGAAAATATCACTAAAAACATCCAACAGATTCTGGGTGTCGTAAGAAGACACTGGTTTTATTGTTAAGGGCCACAAGCCAAAATGACTGGGAAGCCTTCAGATTGTACTTTACTAAATTAAACTGTATAATAGAGTATAATAATAGGGTGTTTTGTTCCAAAAGATTTACTTTCCTGACAGTTAAATGGAAGTGTAAACTTAGACTGGCTGACAAGTCAAAAAGTAAGTTGTTTTCGATGAAATCAGATAAAGTGATGCAGATAATTGAGTTTAGGTTGATTGCTGCCTTCACAAACACACACATTCCCCAATATTAAAAAACAAAAAACAAAACAACCTTCATCCATGTGAACCGACCCCCCTCTTCTTTGCTCACTCTCTCCCACCCAATCATTCAGGTTTGAGATTGACGAGACCTCGCCAAGCATGTCCGGTTGTTGCGGCGACGACTGCTCTTACGAGATCCTCAGCCGGCGGACCAAACATGGCGAAGCCTCGGCAGGACACACCCACGGGGGCGGGCACTGCGGGGGCTGCTGCCACTGATTCTGCTTCAGCTACAACTTTTATGATTTGGTTAAAAGCCAGCAACTTTCATGGCTGTGTGTGAAAGCTCGAGCTGCCTGCTTCTCTGCAAGCATTTTGAGTTTGAACAGCTGTACATGAAGCGATGGCGGAATACCTGGCTACACATAATGATGTTGCATTATGGATTGAGATTTATGGTTTTTTTAAGTGTGTATTCCTGCTACAAAAGCAGTATGCAGTGTGAGCTTTCACACATAGGTCTTTTTTTTTCCTTTCCTACTTCTTGGTTCAATGTCCAAGCCATCTATTTTTCATTCTCTTATCCCAGTTAATGATGACAACTAGTAGTTCTGAGTCAACAACAAGCTAAGACATTGCTAAAACCCTCCACCAATGCAACTTCATCCCATCCCCTAACCTGTATTGAATCATGAATCATCTCCTTAAAATTTGGCCCTGGACCTAAAATTGTTTGCTTGTATTGTAGAAACTTACAAGATAAGTCAAGATTTCTCAAGTCTCAGATAGGATTTAGTCGTAAATACTGATAAATTATGCCCTCATGCAAATGATCAAACATACTGAAGCAGATAATCGGTCCCTGTTATATAGCCCCTGATTTCTTGGAGCTTCAACCTGAAACTGCTAGCTTGTTTCACTGAACAGGAGCACCAAGATTGGACAAAACTTTTAGTCATGTTTGGGTCCAAGAAAACCAGTCTGAGAAACGCCGCTGTACTGAAATATCATCTGTTATGTTGCAACCTAAATGCATGTATGGTGTGTTAGTTATTTCTGTAACAAAAGCACTGCAGCTAGCAGCAACTGCACTGTTATAAGCAACATCAGTCCATTATTCTACTATTACAAGCTTACATTAGTCTACCAAGCACTACCATCTTCTGTTATCAGTCGACAGCTAAACACGCAGACATCTACCCTGCTTTAATTTTTATAACTTGTGAGACAAGATACTTACGATTGCCTTTTTCTTGATTATGCTTAAATGAGTAAAACATCCTTAATTTGAACTTTGAGTCAAACTCGGAAAATAATCTTAGTATGACCTGTTTGCTCATTTAGGTGTTTAATTTGCTTTAACCATCAGACCAGTTACCTTATCAAAGGTCCATTTAATGAACCAAAACTCTGCTCTGCCTCATTGGAGACATAGAGTCCTTGAGTTTGAAAAACATTTGTTCTCATATCTGCTCTTTCTTCCCAAAAAAGAGATTCTCCTGCCTATAGTGTGTTTTCCTTCCTCCTTTTCTTAAAGCCTCTATTCTTCCTCCATATCATGAAGGTGCTGAATGATGACTTCCCATTTCTGTAGACTCATCTTTAGCAACCTTTGTATGATTGCATTACTTCTGCTTGCCTCTTTGCTCACTTTGTCTACAAGAGGTACTAAGGATTAACAATTTGATGTTCAAGCTATCTTAGGCTGTATTTAAAAAGATAGTAAAACCACCTTTCATCCCCTCTCTTACATCTGTTAGCATGAGCAAATCATATTGATTTAACATGGATGAGCATTGGTAGAAGTCACCACTTCATTATGTGGCTGTTTGAAGCTGTTGATTGCTATTTGCTTGGAGGAAAGAACATTTGACTGGATGGATGGATGAATGATGGAAGTAACTGAAAAGCACTGAAAGTGTTTTTTTTCTCTTTTTTAAATGGTTGTTAATCCTCCTGTTTCTCAGTCGTTAGCTGTTTTCCCAACCTGTAATTAGTTTGCATGACAAAAGTAAACAATGTTAGCAAAACTTGTAGTCTAAATCAGGCATACACAACAGCAGTGCTGATTTTGAACTTTAGCATCACTGTTTGAACATGTCAAAAATCCTTTTGTGACTGTTAGCATTACTTTAATATTCCATACAAATCTCCCATGAGCACCTGTGCATGTTAGATGTATGTTAAGGGGACAGTTGTGTGAAATTTAAAGTAAATGCTAAGGTTTGTTAATCCATCAAGCATCTTGGCATTAAGTTGCGTACTTGTAAGATTTTGTTGAAGTTGTGTTGTACCTCTGCAGCCAAGATGCTCGTAGGGGTTTTAACTAGAATTTTTAAATGCCACATTGCTCATCAACCTAGAGAGGCTGCTGTACCGGCTCGATCTGGTTGTTTCCATCTTTTTTTGTACAAAACTTTTGTGTTATATCTGGACCGTATCAATTGCTGGCCTGTTGATTTAGAAGCCCTATCTAGAAACCACCAGAAAACCCTTTAATTAAAAGACTGTAGTCAGTTTGCAAATTTCACATGTTGACTAGAGGAGTAAAAAGACATAACTTTACACTACTGTGGATGTAAATATTCCTCTAGCTTGGATGGCTGTGAAGGGCTTCAGTTGGTACGTTTTTAAATGTTTCCTTTATCAAGGCACAGCTTAAGGTTTCATACAGATGAATGTCTGAGCGAAACATGTGAAATACAGGGGAGAGTGAAATGTGAAGAAACATTCTTAGAAACACCTCTTTGAACGAAATGTTATTTATCGCCAAAAAAAGGCAGAAAAAGCACCTTTTGGATGACCAAATCCAGATTGTTTTGTGATTTTTTTTTTTGGTTGTTTCCAGATTGGGCGGGGACAAAAGAGATAAAAAAAAAAAAAAAATCAGCACCTGGAGATGACATATTGGTCTCTCATGCTTGTTTGATCATGAACTACAAGATCAAGTAAACAACATATTTTTCATTTTTAGTGCTAGACTACCTTCTGATAAGAACAGTAAATCATTTTTTTGTACTGCATAGGTTAAAATAAGAGGATGTACATAGTAGTAGAATATCAACTGACTGACAGTCTCTCTCTCAGGTTAATCAAACATAATCAAACCTCATCTGTTTCATTTAACAGCCATGTTGTTAGTTAGCTGTCTGCTGGATTGGATTGGCTGCAGCTCTGACCTCCAGTCAGTTTTTGTTTGTGTCATAAAGAAAGTAATTTGAAAGTCTTTGAAATTTTACTATTAACACAAATATGGTTTGTCAAAAAATATGATAATGTTGCAGCAAAAACTCCTCAACTCCTCTGCCTTGAAAATGAGAGACTACATGTGAATATGCCTGACACAAAGTTTAAACTGACTGTAGGTCAGTGCTTAGCTGTGTACATCTAATCCAGACAGGTTGGCTGTCATTCAAAAAAAAAAGGCTGAGTGGAGGTAAAACTGCTTTTGTGAAAATATCTTCGGTTTGAAAAATAAGTCTAAACCTGATCAGTTTATTTTAAGTTGATGAGTACTTTCATTTTAAAAAAAGGTAACATACCCACACAAAACCACAGATCCTTCTCTTGATCTTCTCTGTGTATATATATATAAGCTGTTGTGGATACATCTTCATTTACATTTCTTGGCCTTATACAGGTAAAACACTTTTTAAACATGTTAAAAGAAAAAAACTCCATGTTTGAGAGCGAGTGTTACAGTCCTGTCAATAAACGACAATGAAAGGGAAAACTAAGTCATTATGCCTTGTCAGTGTTTTATTTGTATGTTACAAATAAAGGAAAGTTGTTTGACTTTTCAGAAGATGCCCTTTTGTTTTTTGTCGTTAGTTATAGTGGACAGAGTAACAGGAAGAGACCTGTTTCTACCTGAAATGATTATAACTCAAGTCAAATGTCAGACACCAAGTAACAAGAAACAGTATAACATTTGACCTGAGAAATGATTTTTGAACACTTGTCAGATAAAAAAGATACAAAATATATGAAATCCTTATTTTAACTTAGTACTGCAAAATTTTGACCTAACTCTAGCCCTGAGGGTTTTGTGTTTATTATTATTATTATTATTATTATTATTATTATTATTATTGCTATTTGTCTCAGCAAAAATGACCCTCCGTGAAAAAGTAGCTCTGTAATCTATCACGTGGAACTTCCGTGATCTTAAGTCACACGTTCTGAGGGGACTTCTTTCTGTGTAGCACTAAAACCGGAAGTTGTTGGTACATTGCTGCAAAAATGTCCTAGCTAAGCCGAATGAATGGATGTTCTGATGCACTGAGGTGCCTTTGCGTACATCTGTACAAGATGTCGTGAATCTTTAAGCCAATAAATCAACTATAACGCTTCTGTCTTCTACGATTTCCCGCCTTTAGTAAGTGCATATAAATCAAAGGACAGCATTTTCTGTTAAAACAAATTGTTAGGCTAACATTGCTTAGCTAACATTGATTAATCGTCAAGTGAAACGCACTTGCATGCAATCCGAACTTTTCAGACGAAAAAAGCATCCTTAGTTTAAATGTTTTAGGGCGAGCCCCAGAAAATGGTCGGTTAATATTGTATAAAGGGAGTGTTATACGTCTTTGCTACTTGTCTTGCTAGCATAAATGTTGGAAAACTGATTTTTGGCATACCTTAATTCACCTGAACATTTTAGGTCTTAAATTATAATCCCACCAGCCAAGAGAAAAAAATTACATCAGATTAGATAATACAAATAATCACAAAAACACCAGAAAGTAGTGCTTTTTGACCGCTAATGTCTATGTTACATGTTGCCATCCTTTAAGCTGGCCTGGATACCATGGCAACGAGGATGAAGCTGAAGCTGAAGACTGTGTTTGTGCTCTACTTCATGGTCTCCCTCCTGGGCCTCGTCTATGCATTGATGCAGCTTGGTAAGTGGTCAGCACATGGACACACACAGTCTCCATCCCGACTTCCATCAGAATAGTAAGTTTCACATGTTCTACCAGTCTGACTTTACAATGCAATCAATAAACCATTAAGTTTTGCTTTAACGCTTTGCAGGTCAGCGGTGTGACTGTACAGAACATGACATGCCTAAAGACCGTACCATATCTCGACTGCGGGGGGAACTGCACCGTCTTCAGGAGCAGATGAGAAAGCAGGAGGCAACTAAACAACCCCAGATCAAGCCCCCCCTCCCCACCATCTTTGTTATTACCCCAACATATGCAAGGTAGCCTAGGAAGCCAGTTTCCTTACTTCATTTCCTGCTCACTTACCCACTTCATTTCCACATTCCTCTGTTATTGCTCATGTATTTCACACTCAAACACACAGTTCCTCTGAATTTTATCTGTCCAGGTTTGTGCAGAAGGCCGAGTTGACCCGTCTGTCCCAGACCTTTCTTCATGTTCCTCAGCTTCACTGGATTGTGGTGGAGGACTCACCACATAAGACACCACTGGTGTCTGACCTGCTGTTGAAGAGTGGTCTGACCTACACACACCTACACATGCCCACCGCCAAGGACCGCAAATTGCAGGAGGTGGGCAAAAATCTTCAAGTTTTTCCAGTTTTTGTCCTTTTAAGCTGTATTTTTCATCTTTTAAGAATGAACAAAAGAGTGTTTTTAAGCTTTCAGCCTAAACAGTGACTCTTCTGCTCAGGGTGACCCCAGCTGGCTGAAGCCTCGTGGAGTCGAGCAGAGAAATGAGGGTCTTCGGTGGCTCAGGGAGGACAGACTGGCTCAGCCAGGAGGAGCCAGCCAGCAGGGAGTGATTTACTTCGCTGATGACGATAACACATACAGTCTGCAGATATTTGAAGAGGTGGGTGTTGGAGTGTGAACGTGTTAAGTTTAATGAGCTGTTGGTGTACTGATCTTTACAAAGTGTAGAGTAGAGGAAATATCTGTTTTAAATATGCAGTGTTTGAACAAGAAAACAAATTTCCTCTTGTCTTGTCTCAGATGAGGAGTACCCAGCGAGTATCAGTGTGGCCAGTGGGTCTGGTTGGAGGGATGAAATATGAGAGGCCCGTAGTTGAAGGAGGAAAGGTGGGTGTTTTTTATGTTTCCCTGGTTTTGTTTACCGTTCCACTGACATAACAGGTGAAGAAAATGAATAATACTTCTGAGTCTGTGTTTTGCTTCAGTTAAGAAAAAGCATAATCTATTGGCCAAATTACATGCAGCAAAAATAATTGCTTTCTTTTTTGACTCTCAATGAACTTTGTGAATTTAATGTGATATAAAAAACAATTCAAAAAATTATGTTATTTTAATTTTCAAAAGCCTTCAGCCGTATCTCATCTTTCTTATATCTTGATGACAAAACAGATATAAAATTTAGTCATTTTTTCACTTGTTTTTCCCTCTCATATTTATTCATACTAATAATGATCTTTGTTCTAAAAAGGATACGGCTTTTTAAAGATGACATCTGTGATATCAAATATCAACAATTCTCTTCTTAAAAAGTTCTAATATATGCTTTTAAAGACTTATCTGAGCCACTTCAGATAATTTCTTACCAACATCAATTTAATATTTGTGTTTTTGATGATTACAAGGTGGTTCGCTTCCATACCGGTTGGCGTCCAAGTCGCCCTTTCCCAATGGACATGGCCGGCTTTGCTGTGTCCCTCAAACTGGTCCTGGCCAATCCAGAGGCTCGTTTTGATGGAGAGGCACCAATGGGCTTCCTGGAAAGCAGCTTCCTTCAGGGACTGGTTACAATGGACGAACTGGAGCCCAAAGCTGACAACTGCTCAAAAGTATGTGTGTGTATGTGTGGCGGACTTTAAAGTATGAGTAAAATATGTCTGAAAAAAGAGCTTTTATTATACAATATGTCATAATTTAGATGAATAATACATACAGTGTGTGATGTTTCTGGTCTTTGGAACCTTCTTAGGAAAAAAAAATCTCATATAAAACAGATTTGACTATGTTTTTTGAATTTGATATATTTACTAGTTGCAGTGTATTTAAGCAAAATGTTATATTTTTATTTCCATTCATAATATGTGTGTGACTGTTTTATAGGTGTTGGTGTGGCACACACGAACAGAGAAACCCAAGATGAAGAGAGAGGAGGCTCTGCAGGCTCAGGGACTGGGTTCAGACCCTGCAGTGGAGGTCTGATTAGCACACACGTACACACTCACACACGCATATTGTAAAGCGTACTTTGTTGTTTAATGCTGCATATGTAACTCTATGTTGTAAATACTGTTAAACAGAAAAATATCAGTTCGAGTGGACATTTAAATTGAACTGGTTATGACCGTCTGTTCTTTTGTTGCAGGTAGTAAATGTAGTTGTGTGTATATATTGAGTGAGTGTTGTTAAAGCTGTGCTGACCGTTTGTTCGTGTCATATCAGGACTTCTTTTTTGGTTTTAATGGATAGATTGTCTTCATCTGGCATTACAGTGGACAGGCACTCTGGATTTTTAACAGTTGCCTGATGGGGGCGCCAATTTTTTATTTTGCAATACCAGCTGTTACATCACAATAGTCATTGGCTTGAAGCTGGAGGAAAATGCATCATATTACAGATGTCAATACTTGCATTATTTGTAGGGATTTACTAGTAAACTTGTGCTCATCATTCCTGACAGTTTGACATTTACAGCTACACCAGATCTGACTCCTGCTTTCTGTCCTCCGCTGGTTGGATCTGATCTGCAACCAGCTTCTTGACCGATAACAGTTGCAACAGAGCACCTAATCATGCATGGCTTCTATTTTTGCGTGATTAGTGTCTGTGAGTCTGTATTCAGCCATATAGATTCTTTTAATTATCATCAGAGGCATGATAATATTCTCTATACAACCTGTCTAATCAAACTGTTTGCATTTGCTATCAAGATAACAGTATTATGAAGTAAAGGTGCATTTTTGACGGCAAACAATATTCATAACATGAACAAAAATCACAAATCTCACCGGGTAATTAAAAGAAAATGCTAAATAACTGTTGCCTTGCATTTATTACGCTCTCATACACTTGTGTTATTGACACAACTGGTGCAACCCAGCAACCTAACCAGTGCAACACTGACATAACAAAGATACAAAGGTTACTCTCCCAGTGTAGCTTCAGCATTAGAGCTTAGAGTGCAAATGCTTGTTTTAAACGACATCATAGCACAATACAAAAACCACAACTAGTTTTAGCCAGTGTTTTTATGTGTATATTTTTAGTGAGGCTTTTTAGAAACATAAGGCTTGTAGTATCCTTTTAGAGGTCCTGAATAAGGAAACAACACTACTGAAACTCATTTAAATTTCTTATGCAATAAACAAATACAAAAGCACGCTGTCCATGTTACATTTCCACTCTCTGATGACAAGAAAAGACTTGAATTTGCCTTTAACAGGCAGGAAATCCCTGGTACTTTAAAGTAAGAGTATTTTGAGAGTATTTTTGAAAAAATAACTATCAAAGGGAACTGTTGGAGCTGTGCTTGTTTATCTTCCATGACATCCTCAGAATGGGGAAGAATAAAAAGTATAATGACATTACAGCTCAAGCAAGTGCTTCTCAGTCACTTGTAAGTATGTATGATACTGTAAAATCAAGCTAGTGCCTGCTTCTGTGTAATTAGTGCCTGTAAGTCAATTCTTTACTGGTGTATTATGTATTTATTACTGTTATATTGTTCTTTACATTGTACAATGTGATAATGTCTATTCTTGGCCTTGAAAATAAACCTAGATAATGTAAAACATGTTCTGTTATTGTATTTTCTTTTTTGTTTTGAATTTTAAGCTCTAATAGTTGCTAAAATTGAAACATTTGGGACAATAAAGAAAACATTGTGTCTTATGTGTAGCTTTCTACAGATACTGATGTGTGATCAAAGTTTGGGAGAAACTTGTAAATTCAGAAACATGGAATTAAATCCTTATTAGACCGATTCACTTTCCTAGGCCTACAAAAGATGCAATGGATTCTGAGAAAGAAAATCAATGATGAAGAAAAATAGATAATTGCGAAATTTTTGCCTCCATCCAAAGACGAGAGGTGAATCAAATGTTGTTTTTGGTGCCCACAGCATGAAAAAATGATTATTCAACCATCAGTGATGTTTTTCAACTGGACTGTTAAAAAAGGGACCTGAAAGAGACCTAACACAGTACAGTTTGTCATTGATTTCTCCTCAGCATTGCAGATAAAATGTGATGGTAGAAAAGGTCGTCCCTTCCTCTGTCTACAAACTTTTTTTCTTGCAACACATTTTGGAGTCTGACCCCTGACAAGTTAAAGAAATGCTGACTTAAAGAATTTGTTGATCGACTGTCTCGACAGTCTCGACAGCCAGTTTAATGTGTTTTGTCTGAAAGCAGCCAACAGCACATCTGTTCTGTGAGCGCATCAGGTAATAATGAGAGTGTCACACTTCACACACTTGGCTATGAGTGTGTCTGACCTTTGTCTTACATTTATCTGTTTATGTTCCATTAATTGCTGAGTACTTTTAATCAAGTTCTGTACTTTATCACAAGTTCAAGGTAAACCACACTTGATTATATATATTTTGTATTACTTTATAAAACTACTCCACTGCATTTTTTGGAGAGAAATATTACACTTTTGCACATGAATAATCTAATAATGTAAAATACAACAGTACAAATAACAGCGCAAGTATTCCTTGCTTTGGAGACTCAATACATACTGATTGAAATTCTTCCATACTTTGACTTTAGTACGATTTCAAATGAAGCACTTTTACTTGTCGTGCAGTTTTCTCCTGTCTCACCACATCAAACTCAACAATGATCATCCAGCCACAGGACCTAACTTGTCCCTGCTTGACAGCAACCATGGCAACCTGCTCCTTGTGTCTGATACCGTCATCAGTGATTACCCACGTGGGCGGGAGCTCTCTAACCTCGACACAGCTGAGGCTTTTACAGGTCTGTGTGACTGACAGTTGTTACGCCCTCGCTTGCTTGGTGACTGTATATGGAGCGTTTGGGAGGTGTGAGTCTCCCTCAGCACCGAACACACACTCCACACCGGGCTTGTAAGCTAAACGTGTATTGGGAGATGAGTAATAGGAGCTGAAGTCATAGAGGCAGACGCACACCATCTTTTGATCCACCATGATTCACTCACAGGCACACGCATACACCTGTGGACCAGACTACTTGTTATACTAAAAAAGTAGTTTGATTACTTTAACCTGTACCCTGTGACAGTCACATTAACTATCATCATCTGCGCTGTCATGCTTTTACACTTGGATGACTCTCACCTCGCCATGTTTGTGGGTTTTCCTGATGTTGGTGTGTCCTCACACACCTGTGCATGTGTGTGTGTGTGTAGAAGAAGGTGTGTGAGTACTGTATATCCCAAAGCTGAACTAGAAAAAAGTTAGGCATGTGGACACTTGTGGACACCCAACACACGCGCACACACACACACACACACACAGAACTGAAAAGCCTCCACTCCCTGTTACACCCAAACACACTGTTTACCAACTAAACAAAGGGATGAATCCAGTGACCGAGCCATTCAATCTATCTGCTTTCTGTTAAGATACACCAGCTTATCAGTGAAAATTTGTAATCTGGACACAAGAATGGATATGAGGCAAATTACCTTACTTTCTTACCTAATATCAGAGGCAGACATTTTGAACATTGGTCACACTATACCTAAATCCAAAGCATATTTGAAAATGTTTTAAATTTGTTTAAAGTGGTGTGTTATTCATAATACCATGGATAGTTGATGGTTGAAAAGTACCTTAAAGTTCATCTTAATTTAATTTAAATTTTCCTACAACCAGTCTTTCTGACTTTCTTTCTTTCTGAGTTTTGTTTAAAGAATTAAATTAAGGTTGGATTCACTCATTTTGAGGTACTCACTTTCATGTGCATGGATTTTAAATTAAAAAATATTAAAATATTGAGATTATTAGAGCTTAACCAGTTCTGCACCTCAATACAGAGTGGTTCTTTAACATGATGACAATCACCAACTCTTAATTTTAACATGTTAGCACGCTAATGTTTGCCAATTAATTAATTAAGCTTACATTTATTTTAATACATTACTTGAATCTGTATCAATATGTGGTTATATTTGTTTTCAGATCAAACTAAATATAGTTATTTTTTGTTTAACTTTTAATTTTTTCAACATGAAAAGTAAACATGACTAATGTCACCTCTTTTCTTAGGAAGATTTGACATTAATAAAAAGAGAAATTATGTGTTTCATAGTGTTACAGATGAAATGTTGTCGCCTGTAAATAATAAAAGATAATCATACAGGAATTCAGGTAGGTCTAGACCAAAAACATTCCTATTTCCTTAAATAAATTAATGAATTGTCTTCATTACTTTGTTATGGACTGTAGAAGTTGGAGTTTTGTGTTGAAGAGTGTTAAACACTCAGCCTTTCAGGTTAAGGTGAACTGAAAATCAGATCTACTCTGCAGGTTTATTCATGACTACTGAGGAACTTCATGGCTAATGATTGATAAAAGAGTGGGATGTTTGCTCCTGAGCAACTGTGCACTGGAAATAATTTTCATTGTGTGCATGTAGGCATGTTTGTCCCTGCATCTTGCTTTTGAGTTTAAGATTTTAATCAGAGCTTTATCTCTAAGAAAATGTGTGTTTTATGTGTGCTTTGTGGTAAAGAAGAAAGAAGAGAGAGAGAGAGAGAGAGAGAGAGAGTCCTGAAGGAGTGAGAACTCTGCATGTGTGTGTGCCATTTCTCGCATGTGTGTATTAGGAGATGACTAAACTGTAGGCTGGGGCAGAGTAAGTGTGTGACGTATGTTGGGGGAGTATCCTCCGAGCTCTCAGTCAGTCACTCATACTCACGCGCAGACACACACACACACACACCGTCACACAGTAAAGAGAGATATTATTCACTGGTGCTAACACACAGAAGGCAAAAGAGAAACAGCATTAGATTAGGTAAGATGTTCAACTCTTTCTTATCTTCTAAGTTTTGCATTATGTGTTCTGCTACATTATGACATTTTTTAAGATTAGTCATGTCTCAGCGACTAACTTAACATAGTAATAGTTGTTCTCTTGTTTCCTGTTACAATATATTGCAGAATATTGAATACATTTTCTTATTCTCTCAGTAGGTATTGTTTTTCTGTGTTTTTTTGGTGTTTACCTTCTCTGCTGATGTCTCATGTTTTTCTGCTTTGTTATGCCTTTGACTGTCAGTTTTCTTTTTCATTTAACTTCAACTCTTGTTCAGTGACATTTTTCTCCATCTTTATTTCCTGATCTGTGATTTTGGATATGAAATAGGCACAATGTACTCACTTAACACTGTTTAAAAATTTAGCACCGCACAAAATGTAGTTGTATCTATTTTATTCTTTTAGTTGTAGTAGTTGTTTTAATAACTCTTAGTTTTAGCTTTACCTGTTACAGTTCAATTTCAACAAAATTTTAGATTTTATCTGCTGACAGACACCCAAAGCTAATACACAGGGCTGTCTTGGAGTTGTCAGTGATGATAGTAAAACTTCTTTAAAACTGCAAAACTCTTGCAACGTACATAGATATTGCTTCTTTGTTGTGCACGTTGTACATATTTTATGATTTTACAATGCTCATGTAAAATCTAGCCAGGTTTATGGATACAGCATCTAGACACAACCCCTCCTAACTTCTTAAATTTATGAGCTTAAGGTTGATATAAGTACAATATGTAGCTTACTTAAAGAAATATATATATAAAAATACTCTATTTGCTAACTTGCTGAAAGATTCATCAGAAGCGTGTTGCTGCTGTAATATCAGTTTGTTTAAGCGACAGTCAATAGTCGCCACTGTAGCATAAGGAATTAAAACAGGAGGAAACAAATATGCTGGAGGAATCAAAAAAAAGTCACTGCTCATGGTGAACATTGAGTCTATTAGTCATATATCTCCACGTGAAACCACAACCTTTCTTCATGCTTTGGTTTTGTCACAAGTCTTTATGCTAAGCTAAGCTAATCAGCTGCTGGTTTTACCTTTACATTCAGACAGGCATGGGCAGTAGTCTTCACTTCTCTATTCTTCTCATGCTCATTGGTTTTCTGACAGAGGGTTAGATTTGTTGATATCCCAAAACATTGGATAAGTGTTAACTCTCCAGAGTTTTTCTTTACAATACATATCATAGTTTTCATTTGCTGAAAGACTAGAAAACTATCACAAAAGCTTATAAACAAATAAACTTAAAGGAAAACGTATATCAATAAGTTTCTTTTAAACTTGATTTTCATAAAATTTTTATAATGCAGATTACAGGAGAAAGGATCAAAAGTGCCCCTCAATAGAGCAGTATTTGGGATATTAGTTTCTTATGCCAATTTGTAGTCCATTGCAAAGGACTGGAGGATAATAATCACTAAACCAAACTACACTTTTCATTATGGAATAAAATCATTAAGCATTATTCACTTGTGCAACTACCCAGACAGTCACTGGCAGTGTTTTACTCTTGATGCCTGATTGAAGATAAACCAATGTACCAATGCTTCTCTGTCATACTTTTCAAAATTAGTAAATTTGATCCTGTACCCATTTAACATCATCAGGATGGAGCCAAAGGTTAGGCTGACTTTGGCACGGAGAGATAGCCATCACAAGGTCACTGATTTTGGCTGCTGTACAGCATCCAACCTGGTAAACCAGTGTCAAAGTCTAGTCTTTGTGTCCCTGTTAGTGTTTGTCTTCAGTAGTAAGAACATTGTGTCATTAGCTTTGACATTCAGTTATCATCACAATCCTGATAACACTGATTGTGACCTGCAGCGTCAGTCTCACACACACACATGCACACGAGTATTTACGCATGCACAGTCAAGTTAGACAGAGGCGATGGTGCATTTTTCTCTATTTTCATTTAGTTTTTCATTGTCTAACTTCTCCTGAAATGTAGCTAAATGAAAATCTCTGGTAGCTAGTTTGAAATTATTACTGTGAGTGTTATAGAAGGAGGCTCCAGTGAGTGTAAGTGAATGCAGAATTATGTAATGACATTAATCTCTAATCAATTTACATCCTATCTTTCAGAGGTAACAAAAAAACAGCAGCAAAGCACGTAAAAAAAAGTGCAACAGAGGACATAAGAAGTGAAAGAAAGACAAGAGGAAAGAGAAAAGATGGCTATTGGCAAGAACTCCAGAAAAAGCTCCATGCGGAGCTCCATTCGTGCCCCAAAATTTCTGGACAAAGCCAGCGGCTTCTATGGTCGCCTTGATGAGCCTGAGGCCGCTGGAGAAGAGGAGGTGATGGGTCAGGAAGTGGAGGAGAGGTGGAATGGGATGGAGGACAGCAACAGAGAAGGGGGAGTCACTGGCAGCCCGAGCCCAGATGTGGTGCAAGGTTCTGGGGAGAGGGAGGAAGCATTTGACTACAATGAAGGAATGATGGAGGACGACGGGGAGACTCTCCTCCAGAGGAAGCCCAGCCGCCTCAGCAGCAGGTGGAGAAGAAGCTCCAGGAAGAAGCAGAAGAAGGAGAGCGCAGAAGAGGCAGCCCAGGATGAGAGGCCCAGCCTGGGCACAGAGAGTCCAGCTACCCTGGAGGACACCAGGGTGATGATGGAGGTAGAGATAAAGAAGATGAGGAAGGCGGAAAAGGAGAAGGAGAAGGCAGGAAAAGGGAAGGAGCCCGCGCTTGTGCACTTTGCAGTTCGGGAGGAGGAGGACGACCAGGTCCTGATCAGAGACAAGAAGAGGGGGAGAAGAAAGGAGGGAGAAGAAGAGAGGAGGATAAGGAAGGAGCAGGAGGAGGGGATGAAGATGTTGAAGAAGAACGCAGGGAAGAATTACCGCAAGGTGAGAGAGACCAGACAAAGAACTACAAAAGAAATACCCTTTCTGTTAAATAAAACTTAGGTTTTTCTGCTCTCTGCTCCTAACATTTCCATAAACTCCATATTCACTCAACCTGGTTAAACTTTAAGCTACTCGAGGTTACATAATCGCATCCACAGAGTTTATGGAGCAGAGGGGTAAAGTTCTCTCTTAATATCCTCCACGTATTACACAGCTGACCATTAGACCTATTCACCATGGAAACTATCTCCTTAATAATAGACTGCTACTAGGGTCAAGGTACAGCAGCCACCGGTGCATGTCACTGACTCATTAGACAAACTCCTCTGATAGGATTTTTCCCTTTCATCACATTGAGCGACAAGAAAAAAGCAAAGCTCGAACAGAGGTTTCACCAACACGCTTTTAACTGTGAATCAGTGTTATTATGGTCCATGGTGCCTTGTTAAAAAATCCTAAGGAGTGTCACTTGACAGCACTATCCCAAACCCACCCAACTGTACCTATCGAGATGTGGTGGGTCGAACATTTATACAGGTAGCAAATATTGACAGAACACCGACAGCATTGCTTAAACATACAACTTGTACCTTCACCCACATTCACATGTTCTTAAAGATTTTCTGCCTCCATGGAGACACTGAGGTGACATTCCTTTGGCTCCTATATCATGTCCTTTGATCAGTGGAGCGAAGTGCAGCGGCGATGACCCGCCTCCTAAGCCCACACCGTAAAAACATTCCACCGCTGTTAACCAATCAGCCTCCACCTTCAGGCCTCAGAGCCCTGTTTGATAGAGGACAAAGTCACCAGTTTGTGTTTGCAAAATTTACGTGCCAAGAGTTCGTAGAGTACGTGTATATTGTTACAAGTACAATAGATTTTGTTGAATATAAATAAATATATTAAATATATATTGTTGAGCTCCAGCTCAGGGACATGTACATGCACTTTTAGTGTCACATGACAAAAACTCACATGATAAACAGCTTCAATTTCCCACTCATAAAATTTTAAATAGAAACAGCGAAGTAACCTTATCAAAAATGGGTCATCACTTTTTTATCAAGTCTTTAATTTCCTGAAAAGTTTCCCTGAAACAACTGGGTTAGTGTGCACCACCAACAGAGACAGCAGAGACATTCATGTTGATTGAATGTTTAAAGAGCCGTGTAGTCAGAACACAACAGGTCAGCTAAAAAATGTAAAAAATGTGAGCTTCCTCTACAAGGAAGCAACAAAAAAGTTTCTATTATATGTAAATAAATATTTCTCTTATGTTGATAGATAATAATTTTACAGAGTTTCACAGAAATTGCTGAAATATCTCAACAAGTGCAGGATGAATTTTCTATAGATAAGACATGTAGAAAACTATAATTATACTGTACAGTCAAAATCCATTTCTGTAACTTGCTTTCTTTACAGACTTCTATGTAACTTTCAGGTCAACTTATTTGTTATGTTTCAGATCTTGCTTAAGTTGCTAAGTTTGCTAAGCTTGAATTGCTAAACTCTCCTGTCTCATTCCCATCAGGCCTTGGACCGAGCCTTTCGTCGCGGCTGGGAGACCTTCATCGCCAACCTCTACAGTGTCACCCTCACACCTGTGACATCATCCTCACCACCATCTTCCTCACCTTCGGCGAAGAAGAAGCTGCAGCACAGCACTGTGCTAGCTGAGTTTCGGTAGAACTAGAAGGCGACATGGACAATAAAATCAACTGCTTCCTTTTTTATTTCGACAAATTCTGATTATATTTCCCTTATTATTGAATTGTGATTGACAGTCCTGCTGCATGACATTTAGCATGAAAACGGCAGGGAGTTTTTTGATTATTTATGTTATCTACTAATTCTTAAACACTCATAAAGTTTACTTCCCCGTCTCATCATGATGCACATGATGACACACAGACTGCAGGTATCCAGTTTTACTGTGTGAGCTGAGGGAACCAAGCTGCTGATTTTACAGTGAAGTCTATGGGACTGGCTTTAGCGGAAAAACCCGGTCCTCATGTGACGGAGTTCAGCTGCTTCTTGTTCCCTTCTATTGTTGCTATTTTCAGATTTTAGTCAGCAGTGTAACGTCTTAACATCTTAGCTCCTTGCATTCAATCCACTATTAAGAGCTTGGAGCCTAAATATTCCAAGCGCCTTTGGTTTAGCACTATGAAACAGTGGAAGTGTTGATGTGTAACCAAAAGGAATGGGAATTGTCCACTGTATTGTGATGACCAATAAGTGGACTTTAGTGGAATATTCACATTTCTCGTTTGTTAATCGGTGCCATTTTTGCTGTCTGGCAGCTAATCAGTGATCAGGAAAAACTTAAGATTGTAATCAACATTAGGACACATTTATATGTTAAAAGTCAGGGAAGAATCGCTGTTTTTACCAATGTTAACCCATTTAAATAGGTGTTTTCTAATCTGTGTGTGCACAGATAGAACAGCTTATCAGTGTTTGACTTCCTCGTGAGATAACGATCATCTCTCGCTGTGTGTTCTGATGAAGGTTATCTAACCTGAAGGGAAAAGTCAGGAGAGTTAATGCATGTGTGTGTGCATGTGAATGAGAGCAAGAATTTTTTACAGTCTGGTTGTAAATCAGCACTGAACACACTGTAGGACCCACTGTATGTGATTTGATTGTGTCCATTGCCTCTGCACATCATGTTCTCTTTTCAAAAGAGTGGCTTTAATAGCCTAAAACATCTTTCTTTTGCACTGTTAAGGTCAAATAGTAATTAAGAACAAACTATATCTTCAGTTACAACATTTAGCTGGGACGAGAATATGTGACAGAGGCAATTCAGGAGATTTTTTCTGTATTTATAATCAACCTTAATTAAAATGTAAAAAAGTCATTTTGCCAAAAGCCCTGCTGTAATTTCCTGTTAACCACTATGTATTTGTTTTTTATATTAAATTTTACCTCAAGTGTACTCAGTTGACTGAACAGATGTGGTTGTACATACTGTAATGATTGTCCAAAAAAATGTGTTAATTTCTGGTAATTTTATAAAAATCTTTTTTGTATCCTAATCAAGGTATCTAAAGTCATGAACTATGACAAGAAGCACTTTTTGAGTAAATAAAGACTTAATTTATTGTCATGGGTGTATTTTCATGTTGAGTACAGTTTACAGATGAACAAACAGTAAAACTAAACTTCTGCCTCGATTTTATTTCATTGATGTCAGAGTGATCGCTATGAATGATTCTGAATGAAGGGTCAGACTCAGATTCACATTTTCAAAGGAAAACAAAGGGTAAAAAAAAATTCTGGATTTTTGACCCTTTCAGACTGCTTTCCCTCCCTTAACACCTTTAAAAAAGCACCTCTTAGTTGAAGCTGGGCATTAAGTTGTTTCGGCAGGAAGACGAATGAAGCACAAAAACAAGAAGATAAACCACATAAAAACACAAGAAGAGCATTTAAAGTGCTGTTTAAAAAAAACAACAACAAATTTTGTATTTAAATAAAGTGCAAATAAAAAAGACATAAACCTACATGGTAAATAAATAGTGATAAAAATGATGGTGACTAGCTCACTATGCATATGAAGCTGAATATGTATGTAATATGTATGTGCATCATATTGATATGGTTGTATTTATTATTAAATAGAGTTATTTTTGTCACTTAAAAAAAATAGGAAAAGTTTGTCATTTGCACAGCAGAAACTTTAGCATATGCAGTTCATATTTTTTATAATATAATCTATCATTTAAACACTTTCATCCCAGATTATTTAATTACTAAGTTCTATAGTTTTATGGTAACGTAATACTAAATTGGTTTAATACTGTCTTGTGCATGAGTTATGCCATTTTTTTGCATGTTTGCCGCCATCTTGTGGATGTAAAGAATACTGCTTTTTCTTAACGGAAATGACGTTGCAGAAGAAACCCCGTACACTTTCTTCAAATTTGTCTTCAGCTGGGAGTTTAAGTTTTCACTCTATGAACGGTGAGTCTCTCTTGTATAAAACAGTTTGGCACTTGATAAAACTTAATCGCTGGAAGCCTGACGTTGCTCGCTGGAAGGTTGGAGTCGTTTTCCCGGTAAAAACTTGCCGGGTGGGAGGAGTCCTTCAGTCGGGACATAAAAAGTAGATGGACCCGATTCTTCTTCCACTTCCTTCTCTGTTCTGTCTAAGGTAAGACCATGCACAGGAGTTATTACTTCTCTTTCGATGCAAACTTTACGATCTACATAGATAAAATGTAACATGAAAATGTTATTGCTTTAATAGTATAACACATTTGCAATAAGGTTTTACCTTTTTAAAAAAAAATTATAATCGGCTCAAATGGTGTTTAAGCTAGCAGCATATATGCAAGGTTTCAATCCAACCTGAGTCAAAACCAGGCACAATCCTTCACCATCCGATGGTAAAACATATTTATTTGAACTGTTTAATGTTGTCAACTTAGAGGACAACATATATATTAAATTCTGCAAGTAATATTTTTTGAATATTGACGAAATTTGACATGAATCTCTCTCTTAAGAAATGGCCACTGCTTGTTCGTGGCTGCAAGCTATGTCTCTCAATGATGATAACTTTCACAGACCTGTCCTGAATGACTGTGATTGCATTTTATTATTCTGATGTGAGGCATACAAAAAAATAAATCTTGCCGACTCATGTCGTCCAGAACAGGCTGCATGGGACGGTCACGTGTAAACCGGCCAAAGGAAATTAGCCAACCAGCTGCAACACTTTTACATAATAAATGTTACTTTGTTTTTCTAGATGGCGAAAAAAGAAGCAAAAGCTACCACATGCAAAGGTAATTTATCTTGGCTCTCTTGTAGATTAAACATGCTGTTGTATCAGATTGTAATAAAATGATATTTGAACTAGCATGCCTTGGAGGCTTATGCTACAGTGATGTATCAATTGAACTCTCTCACTGAAACCTATTGAGGAAACTTCATCTCTCGATTTTCTGAGTAGCATGAAGCATCTGCTGGTTTGCGTACCTGAAGTTGCTGATATATATTTAAGAAATGTTTTGGTTTTTTGTTTCTTTCAGGTGTGACAAGAGTGTCAAAACTCTACACAAGGTAATTTTTTTTAAAAACATCATTTTATTGATCATTTGCTGTTGTAGATCAGTCTGTAATTGCCTCTGTGGCTGTTCAGGAGTGCAGTGCTGCGGTGATGAATCTCTGAACTCTCTCTTACCGAATCAGCCTTTGAAGAAACTTCTTTACCAGATTCTGAGTAGCGCATGATCTCCAACTAATACAATTTAGTTAACTTGAGAACTTTATGGTCAGAATGATGAATTTATAACCCTCCCCCCTGTAAATCTTAATAAATTTCCCTTTTTTCCCTCCTTAGATGTTCAAAACTGACCAAAGCTGAAGGGGATTGAAGAGCTTTAAAAAGGTGAACTGGACTTAAGCTAAAACAATCTATCAAATTCCACAAGGGTGAAAGTTGATGAGTTTTAAAACAGACAAGCATATGCCTGATTCTTGTGATGCAAAGTTAGAAATCTGATCAGCCCTTGAAAATCCTAAAGCCCAGATTTACCTTTTGGTTTGGCTAACCACTGATTTTTGTTTGTAGGTTGGTCTGCATTGTCTCCTCTTCAAAGAAGCTAACCTGTGCACTGAGGTAAGGAAAAGATGGATTGATTTTTAAGAGTGTATTCAGTAGTGGGGTTTAAACATGATGATTACAATTAATGACAAGCATATGCCTGATTCGAGTGATGTCAGCTTTTAATCTGATCACCCCGAGTTAAACTGATACAAAGTATTTAGTTTTCAAAGCATGTGATTCACCTTAGTGTTATTCATTTGCTAGGTGGAAATTCAACGAGAAATTTGAAGGAGGACGTCACATGGACGTGGATCTACTACAACATGTGAGTCTTTACATGAGTTGTGCATTTTCATTCCAAAGAAGTGGTTAATAAATCCTAATGTGCACAAAAAAATGTTATACAGTTAAGTGGGAAGTCTAACAAATCAAAGTATTTTTGTTCTTGTCGGCCTATAATTTGGCTTTAGCACTAAAAAGCTTGATTGTTTAAGACAAAACTACTTCATTTATTCAGTGTTAAGTTTCCAATTGGTTAAAGGCAAAGTATCTAAGAATGTTTGAAAGGATGACATGGGGTAGCACCCATCAAACACCTGGACGACTAATGTCACATGGCAGTTTGTCACCAAAGCACTGATCAAACATTCAAATCTCAGGATGTCACACATAACTGTTGCTATACTCTATTGAAATGCCAACTTCTCTTGCAGGATACTTGAAAAGGAAGGAGCCCACTGACTCACATGGTGAGTTTATTTAGTTTTTCCTAACCAATGCATCCAAAGAGTACGTGTCCTTTTCTTAATGCAGTTCCAATGATGATGATACTTAGCTCACTTTGACCCGATGTGAAACGACACGAACATCTGAGCAACTGCATTTATTCACATTGATCTATTCCAGCATTTGATCAAAGTGTACTTAAGAAAAAATGAGCTTTAAAATATTTCATTATGATTTACTAATTCTACACATGGTTATTTTAAATCTAGAGCACTTGTATGAGCTATGTAGTCAATTGAAGTTTTAGTTTGCAGTTCAATTTAGATTTAAAACTTTCTTGTGGTTTCGTTTGAATGTGTAATCACTTATCTTCTGTCAACAGATGACTGAGAGCTTCAGCAGCGTCATGGAGGTTTTCCTCTTAAAGGTAAGTCATACACTCATTACTACAGTACAATAGCCTTTCTTCCCTGGCCTGCTGAACATGATGAGATACATTTGGAATCTCGTTCGTCTGAACTGCTGTTGAGAAATGGAATATCTGACGTCAGTGTTGGTCACATTGTTGCTGTTAATCTCTTGCATCATTGTGTTCTCAGACATCTTGGCATGTTGTGTGTTACAGGTACCAAGCACTGAACGTGTGGAACGATGCTGCCATGTCCACCATAGATGTTGGTCCAGGTGAGTGAGCCAGTTACACAATTACTCAGCGACATGCACCTGAGCTGACATGTCACTGTTATTCCAAAACACCTTGACAAATCCCAAAATGGTGGCAGTTTTAAGACTTTTAACTCCACAAATATCAGTTATATTGTTTCCTTCATGATGACACCCGCACATGTCTTACGCCCTGTGTCAATGCCAGAACCTGAAAAGGTGAACCCACTGGTGTTACCTTGGCAATAAGGGGAAGACCCGTTGGGGTTACCAACAGTCTGAATGGAAACAAGCTTGACGTTGGAAGTGATGTTTTCATATTTGGTGCATAGAAGCTAATGTGCTGTGGCTGGTTACTCAAATTTCCTCAAAATAAACATACATACAAATTGAATGTCATGAGAAAAAATGACACTTGAGGCTCCATATGTAGTGATACTATGTCCTCTTAACACCATTCTTTTTCTGTACCCACCAGGACGAATCAGGTTGACTAACAGTCTGCCTGGACACATGATGGACAAGGCGGTGTTAAGGATCGGCCAAGCTTGTCATGGAGTTCAGGTGTGTATCTGATCAGTGCAGTATGATTTGCTGAAAATTCTTGAGCAGAAGTGATGAGTTTCTTATTACCGCCCCAGTCTGACAGTTCATGACTGATTGGTATCCCCTCTGATCACACAAGAATTAAATGCTTTGGTTATCTTAATATACTTTTTGTTTTTGTTTTTGTTTTTTAAATTCAGGCTTATTGAACTGGATTGAGTGACTTTTCATTTGTTGCAGGGTTGATACCATCAGAGTATTAAGTCATGGGATTACCAGCACAACAAAACAACCTCTAACTGTCACAGGTAAATGAGCAAGTATAGTAATGTTTCTGGGATTGTGGAAATGATGAAAAGGTCTTACAGTCAAGGGGCTTTATCTGGAGGCCCCTTAGCTTAAGTCGGCCCCCTTTCCTGTTGACCCAGTACGGCACTGAGAACCCTGATCCTTCCAGGTGTAAGGTGACCTGCTGGAGCTCTGATGGAGAGGTAAGGCTGGCTTAAGTGTGTGACTGAGAAGGTGGTCCTGATCCCTTTCCAGAAACATCTTTCATTTACAACTTTTCTTTTGTAATCTATCAGATTTGTTTGAAATATTTGATGCTTTGATGGGCCAGTAATTTCACTGTACCAAACTGTTAATGCTTGATGCACATTCGATGTATTTTAATTTTAACAACAATGCATTTTAAGTAAAGATCGTGTTTAGTATGAACATTGATAGACTTAAAAACCCCTTAAACCTCCAGTGTCCTGGTTGAGAGTCAGTAATAAGAGGTGCAAATAAATAGAAAACAGTCAAAAAATTAAGCAGTGTGAATTGAAAATTACCAATAGATCTAAATATTTGACTCTAAAAATAACTTTAACATTGAACTCAATATTCAAAATATTAAATAAATTGAATAAATTGCAAATACTGACGTACTCATAAACACTGACAGCATGATGTGCATTTTAAAGAGTTAATAGCTTTTTTTGTTTGTTTTTTTTTTAAGGTTTCTGGGAAAGCCATTTCAAGTAATAACTTGAAATCTTTGTTTGGCAGCATGAAGTCATCGCATCATCTTGTTGTGCTCAGCTTGACCCATGCTGGTGAGTATTTGACAGCATAAAGGTTTGGGGAAATTTTTATTTTAACTGTCTAAATTCATAAAGCGGAAGTGATGAGTTTTTTATTACCGCCCCAGTCTTAAGATTCATTACTGATTGGTATCCCCTCTGATCACAAGATTAAAAGCTTTAGTTTCTTGCTGTATTATTGCACATTTTAATACGTGCGTCTTGTGTTTCTGACCTCCTCAGAATCCAGTTTGATCTGCTGCCTACTGCTTTAAGTTCCCTGGTAAGAATTTATAACTTAAAACTTGAAAAACAAAAGCATATAAAAAAGTGATGAGTTTCTTATTACCGCCCCAGTCTGACAATTCATGACTGATTGGTATCCCCTCTGATCAAAACTATTAACTGCTTTTTTTTTTTTTTTTTCTTTTAAGTGTTTTTCTAAGATGTCCTCTTCCTTTGCAGACTCTGGACTGAACTTGGGTGTCATCATGAAGCTCCATCAGCTGCGATGTGCTGTAACTTTGCTGCAGTTTGTCTTAAGATCGAGTGGTGCCACAGAAGACATTAAAAATGTATCCAGTCATGTACCACTCAACTTGCAGTGACAGAACAGAAAACTGGACTCTAAATGTCCAGTAGCTAATTGTTCCCTGAAGAGCAGCACTCTTGAATATGCATTGTAATGGCTGTTTTAGTGCATTTCCAGATTAATGTGCAAAGTTAACTGGTGCAATTTTTAAATAAAGATTTCAGTATAACTAATGTTGTCTCCTACTGCATGCTTATGATGTTTAAGTCGTTTTCTCACATTTCCTGACAAAGGACCAGCTTCAGTTCCTTTAACACAGGACGCAAAAGGAAACTGGAGAGAACTTAAAAAATGCTAGCTTAAAATTGCGAATGCTCTGTAGTTAATCCAGATAGGCAACTATTATTTTAAATGATTAAATTTAAGCCATATTACACATGGGGAAGGGAAAAAAATGTTTTCCGATGTGATTTTAAGGCAGACGGTATAAAAGGGCCAAATTACAAGATTAAGGAGGAAAGTAGTTGCAATTCTTTCATTAGAGAAGCTGACAAATGTTAAGAGTGTTAGCAAACAAAGGATTATCTCAATGTTAACAAATTGGTTGAATGATCCAGTGCCTCCAAAATTAACTTACATACCAAAAAACAAGGTCCACTGCGATCAGTCTTCATGTTTTTTGACATTGTGTAATTATTGGCATGAGATAGGTGGTAGATGTTTGTCATCCAGTTACAGAAAAGACATTGACCTCATCAGCCAAGTGAAATGAGCATTTCTTTCCTATGAAACTATCTGCTGTCATTATGGCAACAGTCTGGCCCTCAGTTTGCAGTAGCCAAGAAACTGAAAGCACCCTTGTTTGACGTGGAGCTGGAGAAAAAAAATCAGCCAAAAATGAAAGAGCAGCACTGTAATACACTGCCAGGAATAAATGAAATAAGTTTATTTATTTGATGAGGTATTTTAACATTCATGTTTGATGTGAATAGTGACACAGCAGTCTTTAATTAGTAGGTATTTAAAATGATTACAGAACACATTTAAGCAAATGAGAAATCATCAGCTGACGATCTGATGTACAACAAAGTATAAAAGTAGGGGCCAACTAAAACAGGAGGGTTTTTTAGTTACCTTCCATGCTGTAAACAAACAACTGAGGCTTCAGTATGCGTCAGTTTAATTATTAATTTGACAAAAACAATCTGATATGACCTGAAACTTCAGATCTCCTTAGTCCAATAAATAGCCTGGAGTTGTTTCAAAGCTCAACAAAGAAGAGGCTGCTGTAGCAAAAAAAAAAACAAAAAAAAAAAACAGACGTGCACGGTCAGTCAGCAGTGAAGATCCTTGCAGCGATATCGTCTAATAACCAGTCCACTCCTGCTAACAAATTCTCTCCCGTTATTGCACTGCAACCGATGATACACCAATGATGAGTTTTAATCTTATCCAGGGCCAGTGCCTGCAGGGAGAACACAGAGCAAGAACATACATTGTGATTCACCACCTCTGACAAAAAAGTGACATGAATTTAAAATAGTACCATGGGCATTAACCTCACCTCTCGTATTGCCTCTTTCGACAGGGCTCCAGGTAAGTCCTGTTTGTTGGCAAACACAAGCAGCGTAGCTCCAGCTAACCTCTGCACGGAGGAAAGGACACAAAGCTCAGAAGACTCATAGAATAATGATAAAGGTGCAAGAAGAAGATTTTCCTTGACTGTTATTCATTGCAGTCTCTCTCTGGTTGACTCCAAAATTAAAGATAGATTGGGAGGAAAACATAAAGAAAACCATAGAGATTTCAAAAAATGTTGGTATAAAGAAACAAAATATAAGAGGTGTGATTAATTGATGAACCCAAGATGTTCATCCCCATAACTCCAGAGTGTGTGTGTGTGTGTGTGTGTGTGTGTGTGTGTGTGTGTGTGTGTGTGTGTACCTCCTCCAGCAGCAGTGCACTGAGCTCCTGCCTGCAGTCCTCCAGTCTGAGTTTGTCTGCGCTGTCCACCACCCACACCAGCCCATCTGTGCTTTCAAAGTAGTTCCTCCAGTAAGAGCGCAGTGACTTTTGACCACCAACATCCCAAATATTCAACTTAAACCTAGAAAAGGCATAGGAGAATTTGACATCTAACATAAGTAGTACTTCAAAGTGATGATGGTTGACGGATGCAAGGTAAACACTGATGGTTAGACATGTTAATGTAGACTTTTTGGAGAAACACACTTGTTTGCACTTATGGATACTGGCGATTTGTGCAATCTATTAAGATGTTTTCAGGTTTCCGCAAAGCTACTGGGAAATAGCATGGTCCTATTTTTACTAACTAAATTACATGTGAGCGAATTAGTGCATAGATGTGATCACTCACTCATAGTGAAACCAGAATTTTAGGCAGAGTCAGGGGTATTGGATCCCTAAGTTTACCACACAATGTCCTTCCTTTTTCTTTAATTGCGTTTTTACCATAAAAGCATGCCATTAAAAGCAAAACAGCATTTACAATACCAGTACCTGAAACTAAAATAGCTCAATAGAATAAAGCCATGATTAATTTTCTTCACACAAGCTGCTTCTCCAGCGACAAAGACTGTGCTTAAACTTGTTCAATAAAAATAGTCTATTGACAAGTTACTAAGTACAAACATTTTTAGTTACATTTATAATTTTATACCTCTACTCTGCTGAATCTCAGAGGCAAAATTAACCACATTTAACTCAGATTAGAACTTTTCCTGTACAGTTAAAACAATGCATCTCCAATCATGCTGCATTTTTAACCTATTTATGGGATTTTTACTGTAACTGGTGCTAAATTGCATAAATGCACAGTACTTATGAGCTAGACCGACTTTTTAAAGTCTTCTGCATTAGCTGAAACATGAATTTTTCTAAGTCTGAAAGCAGTGCAATTTTTCTGAGCTCATCAAAAGTTGACTTTTTAAAAGATAATGATGCTGCAATGATAGATAGATAGAATATGATGCTTTTCTGTAGATTAAACTACCCAACAGTACATAATGTTGTTCAGATTAGCCCAACCTTAAACATTACCTTCAGTAGTGTTGCAGCATTAAAAGGGCACACACATGTTAATGCCTGCAAAAATATTAATCCAAAAACACAACATATAATAGAAAAACACGTTCAAGGACCATTTCTTTGTAAAATGCATAATTAAATTTTTGACATATACTTTCCCTTAAGTACAGATTTGAATTAATAACTTTTCCTCGAAGAGCAGTACTTCCTCAGTGTGGTCTTACGAAATTTACGACTACTTAAACCACAACTTCGTATGTGTTGTGTGTGAGACATAATACGTGTGTCAAAGTGTGTCATATGCTGTGTGTTGTGTTTTTGAGTTACCCTTTGTGCTCCAGTGTTTTGATATTGAAGCCAAGGGTCGGGGAGATGGTGCTGACGTCTTCACCATTAAATTTCTTTAGGATGGTCGTCTTCCCTGCGTTGTCCAGACCTCTACAAAAACCACGTTAAAGAACAAAACCGCACTCCTTTATATCAAACAGCCCTGTTAACTAGCTTTAAATAGCTAGCACAAAATACGCAAAACAAACTTTAGGAAGTGACGACAGTTATCCTTTATTAAACAACGATATAAATTGCTGCTGAAGGCTTTTGTGTTATTAACACAGATAAAGTTATTATAGCATGGGTAACGTTACATGAATGCTATACTTTGTTTCAAGCTAAGCTAGTACACTGTTCAAACAGGATACAGCATCAATAGTCTCATCTCCCGCTCCTTCTGCTTCATCTTCTTTAAAATCGTCAGCAAACCCATCGCGACGTACAACTTCGGTGAAGTTTAACGATTATATGTAGGAGTTTTGTATGAAATATATTTTGCATCTACAAGGAGCATTGCGAGCCGAGAAAACCAGGAAGAGGCTGTTATGCTAATCCCGCCCTAGGCAGCCACTGATTGGACTGTTTGGCAATGAGCGAATGGTAATTGGTTATTGGACACATTTGATGCTATTTGATTGGTTAGTGCGTATTTCAAGGTGTGGTCGTGTTCCACGGCGCCGAGTGTTCATACTAGTTTGGCGCCCCCGTATGTCTGTTGTCAAAATCACGTTTGGCTGGACCAACTTGTTTCCCTCTTTACAGATAAACGGTTATACAGATATACAGAATATATACACTCTCGTGTTTCCAAAAAATACAGATTAAATAAGAGGATGCAATTGCACAGTTTGAACCGAATTCCTATGGCTACCTTACCGATCATTTTAAGATACTTCTAAGCAATTCCAGTTTTTCTCGGTACTGAAAACAAGTCTGAGGCTACCTTAGGACTTACTATTTTATTTACTCTCAGTATCAGAGAATAACTTTACGCAATAAAAAAAATAAAGCTCACATATCAGTATTACATCTTAGTCTAAACAATGGGGAAAAAACAATGTTGAAAAATAAATGAAAAATGTATTGCGGTGCTTTTATTTGAGGTTTCTGTCTACAATTGGCTATGGGATGCTTGCCGCATAACCAATTTAAAGCCCTAATTGCATCATTTCTCATGCGTTTTAGATATCTATTAAGCAATAATACTCTCACAACATTCTGTAGAGAGAAAACAGTTGTGAAATAAATTTATAATAAATAACTTCCTAAATAGGCTTCATAATTTACAGTGATTACCAACAAACTAAGTAAAAACAAGCCAGGAATTCTTTGGTAAAATCTTTTAGCCCGGGCTGTGTCTTTTAACTTCATTGAGAAGATATTAAGCCATGCACGTCGTCGAAGAATGCAACTTTTTCTACCATCAGTTTCATCACTTCCTGCTAAGAACCCGTAAAAGCAGTTGAGTGAATGGGCTAGGTCACCAATTTCCTGGCAGGGTATTGGGAAAATCCCCCGCACGTGTAAAAGGCGCATCCTACATTGTTTTATATGGTCATTCAGTTCCGTCCTGTTCCTGTCCCGAAACGCATTTTCCCATTCATTTCCATGATGCATTCGCGTACAATCAAAATATTAAGTTAAAAGTACAAAATAACCTCACATTCACAAAAAGACGACCTAGCTGTGAGATGCTAATTGAAAAAAAGAGATATATATTTTTCTTTAGACACCCAGGATTCAATAAGTAAGTCAGAAGTTTTTAGAAGACAGTCAGATAGATTGTAAGTAGGCTAAAATATTATGAAAATGCTTGACGTGAAGATATCCTTCTCAGTTTGCTGCTGTTTGGTTCTCATTTTTATTAATAAAAACACTAGCCATTTACAAAAGATACATTGATCACATGTTGAATTAAAAAAAAATCATCTTTGTACGTCCTTATGTGTTATTATAAACTGGAACGTTAAAATAACCCACTGCACGCAAAGGCAGCAGAGCCCCCGCCGCTACCTTTAACTCGCAATGGGTCAGTTTAAAATAAAGAGAAACCGAAAGCAGTCGCGTCCCCATGTTGCATCATCGCCGTCGGTGCCAGATCTCTCCAGCTCAAAAGGGCTCAGTCACACAGACAGAGCGCTTCACTTGATTCACTTGAAACGTATCTAGACTGAAGGCATCAATTATCAGCAGACATTAGTTTGCATCACAGAAATAGTCTGTAGTACTCCTTATTTTGAAACCTGCATTATTACAATTGTTATCTTTTGCATCGTGAGTCATTCAGATTTTACTTCAAGGCAGCGCAGGACGTGCGACTACAACAGTATTTGAATGGTGCCGGCTCTACATGCTGCTGCTCTGCACGGATGAACCGGGCTGGATTACGGTTGTTTCTGCCGGTGGACAGTCGGTGAACCAGTCAAGTCTTCCACGGTTGAAGAAATGTCACCATTATTTATGGACACCGGGTGCGAGCCAAACAGCCCTAGCTCGCTGTCAGCTGAAGAAAGCCACACTTACACCGCCGAATCGGTAAGTGTCCCTTATCAATCAATCAATCAATCAATCAATCAATCAATCAATCAATCAATCAATCAATCAATCAATCAAATTAGTCCAGAGTTTACTGTAATCACGTCATATGAAGTTCTTGATGGATCCAAGTGTTTATTACTGTAGTGCTCTAAAATAAGTTCAACTCAACTTTATGAAGGAAGTTTCACATATCTAAATTAAATGTTATATAAATATATGTATAAAAAATATTAAGTAACAGTTTAATGTTTATTTATTTACATTTTATTCTCTGTTGCATGCATTTCTTGTTTTATCTTTATAAAAACACATCAGTAAAGCAGCTTAGATACATACAATCTCAGTCCATCTAATAGGGTAATAGGAATATAAAGGGAGTTTTTTTCTCATTAAAAATCTGTCAAGACATGCATACCCTATGTGCTCTGATTGCAAAGGCCATAAATCCAGCTGGGGACATTTACTGGATGTCATTCCTCCCCAGTCTCCTCCTTTTTTTGTCACTTTCAGTTTTCCAATACCAAATTAAGGCAAAAAAGGACCAAAGCACACATTCTAGTTATAATATATGGGGTCATGAGAATAGTTGGCATCAGTTGGTTGTCATGATAACATTAGTCTATTTCTGCCATTAGCAAAGACTGACCCACATCACTTTTTCTCAAAAAAAGAAAGAAGGAAAGAAAAAAAATTCCTACTTTGTGGCATGATGATATCCATTTGATGGAGAAAACAAGAGAAAAACAGTCATGAATTAATTATTGAAAGTCTCATAGGCATTTAAAGAAATCAGAAGGACACTGTTAATTTACCTTCACATCAATGACTTTGTTAGTTGCTTATTAAATCACCTTGTCAACTTGACCTTGCCTATAAAATCTTGCTCTTGAATTTAACATCATGTGCTACAACTTCCTACTTTAAGAACTCGTGTAGTTTTATGTAATAATTTTGTCTTGTGAACTTTTGAACTATGACATCTTACAAATTATTGTGCAAACCCAAAAAGTTGTTAATGTTTACAGTAAAAACAAACCCAAAAAAAACCTCACACTTCATAGAAGGTAGTAGAGGATACCTCAAAAGTTAGTACCTAAAAAAAAAGATGTATACTCTAGTAACAGGAAGTAAGTGTGTCCGTGGTGTTAATATTTACAGGAGAGAGAGGGAGAGGGACAACAGGCGGGAAAGAGAGTCTCAAAAAGACAAGAGAAGAACAGAGATGCTGCCAGGAGGAGCCGGAGAAAACAAACAGAGAGAGCAGACGAACTCCATGAGGTTTGAAAACACTCCCTCCTTATTTCTGTTCTATCCTTTTTTTCCCCTTCTTCCTTTAATGCTCTGATTCTCTCACTTTCTGTCTCTCTTTCAAACACTGTGTGTGACTGGTGTTTGTGTCTTGTGTAATCTGTCGGCGTGCTCACAACTGTTTCTGGTAAGTGCTCTGCTTTCTGAGAACGTTTGTCCCTCCTTCAGGATTACCCCCTCCATGGCCCCTCCCTCTGCCCGACACACACCCACTCACACAAAAACCCACCCATATACATAAACACACACACATTCCCACCTTTAGTTTCAATCTCAGCCTTTTTTTTTTCACCTGAGGTGCAAATTCAACAAGTACAGACTTACACAATGGGCTTTCTGAAGCACTGGGACAAATTTCTCACTGTATTCAATGAAGCAGAACGTGGCCTGACTCAGAAATTTCTTAATATGCTCTGCTGGATAATGTGAATGGAACATTTCTTTTAAAATGCGTATGTTCTTCCGTCCTCCAAGAACACAGTCACACCTTTAGAAAAACATTAGGTGAAACAATCCTTTAAAAAACTTTGTTAAAATTCTTTGTTTCATATCCTTACAAAAAAAAAAAAGACTTAATTTAAACAACCTGATTTTTAATTACAGTTTCAATTCTACGTTGCAGAAATGTGATGTAGTTTTCTGGACTTTCCTGACTCTTAACTGAGACCTGCCTTGACCCACTTGGTTACGACTTTCACATTACCAATGATTATTATCATAAACCTCATTGTATTTATAGTTTGTAAAAAGTAAAACCAACCATTTCTACAATATTGTTGCATTACTGATATCAAGATATTTGGTCAAAAATATTGTAATACATGATTTTGTTCATACTAGTTGACACTAATTTCACATTTTGAGATATACATTTGTTCACTTGCTTGCTGAGAGTGAGATGACACAATTGATGATAGTCGTGTCTGTACAGTAAATGTGAAGCTCCTGCCAAAAGTAGGCTAGCTTAGCATAAGACCATAAAACAGGAGTAAGCTGTAAAAACAAGGGTAAACAGTTAGCCTAGTTCTCCTCGCCTTGGTAAAAAAAAACATTTACCTGCACCTCTTATGCTCACACATTAACATTAACACCATTTTATTTGTTTAATCTGTACAAAAACAACTAAAGAGAAGAAGTCATGACTTCTAAAGTCATCGTTATCCGCAAGAAAGAGTGCGACACATAACCTCTAAAGCCACAGCTAGTCTTTGCAGCTTATATTTGTACGAGTATAAAATAAACAAGATAACAGGTTTGTGAGCTTTGAAGGTGTAAGTAAGCCAAGGTAACCATCTCCTGACTTTAGCTATGTGTTTAGCATGCAGAAAGAAGAGTAGCATCGATATTATTATCTATCTCTCAGCAGGAACATGAATAAAGTCACTGCCAAGATGTTCAATGGCAACACATTTAACCTCCGCACAGCTCAGTAACCTTCAGCAGCAGATTACTTGAAACAGTAAATAAGTTCTTTTTAAAATTAGGAAGTTAAAAAACGTTCCTGGAATGGCTGCAACATCATGTTTCTCTGCTAAAATGTTTCCTTGCAGCTAAATGCGTCATTTGTACTTTAAAGGTGTCATTCAGCTTTAAATCTAATTTATTGCTTTCAGGTCATACACATGCCTGTAAAATGTTTTTATTACTCTAACTGCAATGATATAAAGTTCAAACTTAAATTAAACTGCAGTACACTGCACTTCAGGGTCGAAGACCTGCTCTTTTTTACTTACCGTTTGCTTTATGTTCTACCTGTTCTAACCTGTTGGATGAGTCTGTGTTTGTGAATAGATGTGATTAAGCCCTGTGTGTGTGTGTATGTGTGAAGGGGACCCATACTTTCTCTTTCTGTCTCTCTCTTCTTCTCTTCCTGTTCTGCTCTCCCCACGTGTTCTTCACCTTCATTTTGAAGAAGCAACAGTGCCACAAACTGGTTTTACTAGGAAAAAAACTACTTTTCTTAGTAGACAAGTCAATGGTCAGTGTATGTGATACATCACTACATAGCACCACTGCTTTGACCATGTCTCTGCTACTTTACAGAGAATACAACTGAAGTATAATCTTACTGAGGGGAAACACCCTTCTTCAGAGCCTTGTTCAAGTCTGCTTTTGCTATCTTTCGTTCTCACAGGACACAAATTTGCTTTTAAGGAAGTGTTTACAAAACCTAATGAGGCTATAAAAGCACGAGTTTAGTTGATTTATTTACCCAAGAGAACACATCTACAGAAATCATAAACAGGAACAGGTTTATTTTGAAGGGTCTCTAGGCAAGTTAAGATTATTTACTTGCCAAATAAAATGATCCCGCTCTGCACTCATCAGCAGGGAGTCACCTCATCTGCTCTCTCCAACATCAACCCTAACCTTTCATGCTGAACTTGCAGTAATGTCATTTACGGGCAATATTTCAGCTCTCCTTCGAGGTTCTGCCACACATCTTTGCAGTTGGCCTTTCTTTTACAGCACCTAAGAAGGGTCTTTGAGCAGAGTGTCATTAGTATTGCTGGGCTGCAGTGTTTCATAACAGCACAGGTCAGGCCCATTGGTCAGGTCCGGAGTGAAGTTATATGATGTTGTGTTTATTATTTTTCTTATGATAAATGTGTTTAATCAGTTTTTATGGCCGATGAGCGCAACTCACAGGGATAATAAAGATATACCTAACTCAACTTGACATTGACTATTTATTACTTTTGACCCGCTCTTATCCTCTTGTTTTCTACATAGCCCTACCTCCATCTTATCTTATAATCTTATAATACTTTTCTTTTGCCCTTTATCTTTTTCTCCTTAGGAGCTCCAGTGTCTGGAGAGATCAAATTCAGTCCTTCAGAAGGAGATTGCTGCATTGAAAAAAGAACTTCACCTATATAAGACAGCTCTGGAGCGCCACGAACCTTTCTGCTGCCTCCGAGACACCACATCCAGCTCTGTGACAACAACCAACTCTGAGGCTTCCCCCTCAGTTGACTGTCAAGTCGGGTCCAGACCTTCTGGAGTCCCTCTTCAAGTCTCAGCATCCATTCAGGCTGCTGCCCCTCCACTCTCTACCTCCTTGACTCCCAGCCTGGGTTTTCAAACCCTTAACTGTTTTAAGAGTGATCTTCTATCTTCAACTCCTGTACCAACAACTGCAAGTTTAGCCTCATGTAGCAGCTCGTCTCTTCAACCCTTCACTACCTCCAGCACTGTAACTGTTCCTAGGTCTGTCTCTTTGCCTACAGTCCCGTCTCCTCACTCTTTGTTTTACAAAAGTCATCCTTCTCAAATCACACCAAGGCTGACGAATGTTCTGCCTGTCTGCACCAGCTTTGTTTCAAACCCTGCACCCTCCAGCTCTCTCACTGTTCAGTCTCAGTCAAGGCAAGATCCAATCTCTAAATCTTCTTCAATGCCAGCAAATGCTTGTGTCTCTAGACCTCGACCTGATGTATTGAAAGCTTCTCTAATGAAACAAGCTTCTTTTCTGAAAGCTCCATCTAATGTAGTGCCCCTTTTTTCCCAAGTTGTGTCAGAAAACGCAGGATTTGTAGAGCAAGGTTGTCCCATGCCCCAGCCTCCCTCATGTCTTTTCAGAGAAGACCCAACCAATTCAAACCCACTGCATTCTTCTTTACCGTCCACTCTTCAAGATTCTGCTCATCAGTCCCTCTCAGTGTCCCACAAGGCAAACAAGGAGCCATCTCCTGACTCTTGTTTTGCCTCAAAGCCAAGTTACAGTCAACACGCTGAGCCTGGTCCTGTATCTCTGCTTTCCCTGCTCACAGTTCCAACACCCCCACATGTGTCTCAGACTACCTCCAGCATCTTCAATGTACCTCCCTCTCGACCTCCACCCTCGCTGCCTCTGTCGGGGGATCCCTCAGGAGATCTCTCCTTTTCTGAGCTTCTAGAGGTCAATGAATGGATATTGCAATAAGTAAGACCAGTAGCCATTAGCACTACATGCCAAATAGCAAAGGAAGAGCATTTTTCTTGTGTTAAATGCACATTTAATTTATATATTTCTATATTTTCAGCAGTTTAATTAATCACCATTGACCAGTGGTACCGAATCACAGAGCAGAGACATTTGGCAATTAAGATCTCCTAAAAAAACACCAGCCAGATTGTTAGAAGTGAAAACACGATAACAAGCAGCCACAGTGATGGCAGTTAAAATACAAGGCTTTTATTAGTATGATTAGTCACATTTATACATCTTTATAGAAAGCATGAGATCAGAAAGTGAAGCAAGAGCTGAAAAATGTCTGGACTGTTGCTCATTTTCAGCTTTTTGCTTTGTTGAGGGTTAATCTAGTGGTTTTGAACTTTATTGTGGTGCTTTTAGAAGATTTCATTGGGAGACTGGTGCAAGCCTTTAAAATCTCTAACTTTGCTGGATAACAGACCAAAACTCATAAACTATGATTAATAAGCTACTTGTTGATAAAATGTGACACGGCCACGCAGTAAAATCCAGCAAAGCAGACTTGATTGATTGATTTCAAAGAAGTCAAAGGTGGACATCATACTTTCCTTTACCCAGAAACAAAACAATGAAAATATGGCTCAATGTATAAATCATAGAGGTGTAATTTTAGATAGGGTGGGGTGCTTACTTCCTTGCAACCTCAAGTAATATCGAAAGGAGAAATGCCCATCTTTTTTCCATGGAAGACACACAGCATGAACATGGTTTGAGATTGCAAAAAAATTAAACACACAGCCCTGACCTGGCTACATGTGATTAATATCTAGCTGTTGGAAACTTCCTTTTTTTATTCTCTTTTTCACCCATTTTAACGTTCATAATCGACACTCGCACTGTCCTCTCATCCTCATCCTTCGTGTCCTCATTTTGCTGCTACTGATAATTTATTTTACACATTGAAACACTGGAATCAAACTAAGCAAATCAATTTTCTTATTTTGATTTTTTTTAATGGCTACACTTAATTTTTGTATATTTTCTACATTTCCTATGGTTAAATGCATTAATCCCTTTTTGTCTTCACTTCAAATAATTAAACTGCATTATTTCTAATAACTGAAAATATGCTTCCATGTAATTAATCATTCATTAAGATTTTGTACCAAACTTTGCTTGCAAGGATGGGTGCTCTGCTAGACAACATGAGACAAATCATTCAGGGCACCAAAACTTTTACTTAAATATATAACTGTGAAAGTGTTGAAATTACACTGATTGCAAATAGAAAAGTTTCTGTGTATATGTATTATTTATGTTTTATCTATCTGTATATAAAGTACAAGTTTCTAAATAAATGTGTTCTTGATTTAAATACCAACTAACAAAAGGTCAATGGGGGTTCACACCTCATTTTTGCACGGGGCCCCTTTGTGCTTAATTCCAGCCATGATTGCATGGACAGTTTATGATCACATCCATTCACATGTATGCAGGAGACGGCATGTTTTTGTATTAGCTTGTAATAATGCTTTGCAAACTTAGCTGTTTTTAGACGAAGCACGCTGATGACAGGCCTGCACTGATCTGAGAGGTAGAGAACAGGGAGCAGCAGGATGAGGTGATGAGGTTGTCAGGGACAGCTTCATTAAGGGCCGTAGTGCTAGAGTCAATAGGCCAGACACAATTCTATGGATCTAAACCTTTGATTAAAAAAAAAAAAGGTTGTATATTGAATAATTTGCTTATGTGCTCATTTTATCTGAGTTAAATAAGAGAAATTACTTAATATTTCCACTGACTTCATCTGACAGTAAAATGGGGCTGCTCAAAACTGTTGTAGTGCAACTACTGCTGTAAGGATTTAATAGTGGATTGTAGTGTGTTTGTGGCTGGGCTTTTGCACATGGAATATATATTGGATGACAATTTTGTTTTTCAAAGGCTGATTTGTTAGTGTACTGTGCTTTAAAAATATGCCAATATGCCAATATGCCAATCACAAAACATTTTTTTTTCTTTTGTCCTGTGTACGATTCTGTTTTATCTGCAAAATAATATTATACAACACACGTAATTTACATTATGTAATATAATCACAAACAGTTCTCACGAATTAAAAATTTTAGTTTTTGGAATTAACACCGTAAATAAGTAGAATACACTCATAAGATTTATTGCCTCAGCTTTAATTAGTCTGGTATGACTTTTAGCTTATGGTGGCTAACCTTAGCTAATGTTAGCAAACCCAAGATAAATACTGCTGCAAAACCTGTCATTACTGACTGTGTAAACTTAAGAAATCTTCTCAATTTATGCAACTGTTACAATACGTTTTATTATTTTTGCCATCCATGACATTGCTCAACAAGAGAAACGTGTAGTTTCATTCATCAGCTATGGGAGGTGCGACTGGTGCCATGCACAAGGAGTCAGAGGCTTTCAATGGTCCCTGAGGGATGGCCATCATTGCCGTTCTGGTGACAGTTGTGTTGCCCAGCTGCTAAAGCAACTGCTCCATGAGATCATTAAAATCTACTCTAACAAGAATGTGATAGTTGTATATGGGCTACACCCCCCTCCCACCTCATTCATTACATTTACAGTTTTGCATGTGCTGTGTGTCCTTACAAAATAACTGAAAACTGAAATAAGTTAATAACTACTGGATGGATTGCTGTTAAGTTTTGTACAGTTTCATGTTCTTCAGAGGATAAATCAAACAGACCTTGGTGATCCCCAGTGCCACCATTAGGTTGGCATGTTTTTTTAAATAGTTTGTTTGTTTTTGTTTTGTTTTTTTGCAAAATGTCTTGACAATTGTTGGATGTATTGCAATGAAATTAGGTACACATGTGCATGTTCCCTCAAAAGGAAGAAGTGCTGGTGATTTTGGTTATTCCCTAACTTCTCCTCCAGCGCCATCCTCTGGTCAAATTTGGAACTGGAACTAATTTAATCAGAATTGGCTGTATTTTACCTTTTGTGCTTATCAGCAAACTTTTGCACATACACATGCTAAACTAAGATGGTAAACACGGTAAAAAAAAATACATCTGTAGAAGTCAGATTATTATCTTAGCACTGTTAGCATTTTGCACAAAGCACCACTGGTCTTGAGAAAAGGCCTAAAGCCTCACAGAGCTGCTTGGATGACTGAGACACTACAGTCTTGTTACAGATTTTTCAGCTTGCAATTTATGGAAATGATGCTGGATTTGATAAGGATTTAAAAATATTCTTGATAGATAATCAAACAATTGTAAGAGTACAAGTGCTGTTAGGCTACTGGTCATTGTCTTTTACAGACCAGTATAAACAGCCTCTGCTAATACCAAATAAGAAGCAGACCAGTAGCCTACCAGCCACTTACCGGACTGCCGGTCCCCCCGGTGTTTTTCCCAGAAGACAACCGGCTGAGCTCATCTGCGACAGAACACAAGAGGAGGGGGAGGAGGAGGAGGAATATAGGAGGAGAGAAAGAGACGCAGGCGCATGGTATTACGCACGCCCTTGTACTGAATATATGATTGTGAGGTTGAAGTGTATTTACGGTGAGAAAAGAGCATTAGGATTTCAAGGCTGGCCGCCTAAACACACCAGCAAAAGATATTCACTGCCAGCCAAGGTGTGACTTTGAGAGAGATGAAAGCGCGTGGATAATTGCGTCTTTAAATACGCGTGTGTATGTGTGTGTGTGTGAGAGAGACAGCATGAGAGAGAACAAGTGGCTTAGTGAAGAGCAGAACAATGGATGGGACTTGATCCTCAAAGCCAAGTGCAACCCCGCGTACACAAACAACACGCACACACGTGCTCACCTCAAATAGGAAGCGAGGAAAATGGGGGAAAGGGAGGGGAGGGACAGGGGGAGTCAGACAGAAACACTGATGAGCGTCAAAGCGGCGCGCTGCTGGAGGAACTGGAGCGAAAATTTGCCAGCAGGATGAAACCGCAGCCAGAGGTTTGGCAGGGTGACGCGGTGGGGGCAGAGGAGAGGAGCGCGAGGCACTAATGACGCATTTGTTTAAAATTAACCGGGTTCAAGAAGCCCGGCCATGCCACATAAATAAAGACAAATAAATAAATAAATCCATCCTATAGCGTCATCCGCAGTGAGGAGCCTCATTCCTCTCTCTCCTTGCACCACCTTTAGGCTGAAGAACCAGCGGTAAGGCAGTCAGAGGGGGATAAGGGAGCATCCGGTTACAGCTTTCAGAATAAAACCTGCACTATTGCCATTTAAAGAACTGTCCAAACCTTTACTCTGTGACTTAGACTTGTTTTAGATAAACTATTGTATGCAGGGAAGATTCAGTAAGTTATTTCTTACCTTCAGCAAGTACAAATCAGAGTTTTCTGATGTCAATGTCAGCGTTGTGTGAAAAAGCCTCGGTCGTATTGATTTTTGGTCATGCTTGGGGGTTGAGATCATTCTAAGCTATACACAAATAAATAGATCATTGTATTCAGTCAGTAGTTTAACTTGCTCTGCAGAAGAGGATGTAAAATATGCCTGCAAAATTGTGATATAGAGAAATTAATGTTAATAATGTAAATTTATTATATGTGAAACATAAACTGATTTACCAGATGACCCTGATCCCTTCACAACAACACTAAGGGAGTTAATTTATTCAGGGTTCAGTCCAACACCCCTTTGCACTGTAAGATAATCAGGAAATCCTGTGACAAATTTTTAGTTGTCACTTCAATTATAATCCAAGAGAGTTAGGTTTTTGCCGTTGAATGCAGGTAGATGCAGACTCTGCCTTGAGGTGTGTAGAGGGAATCTCCTGACAATGTTTCTCAAAGGGCTTTTTTCTTTCTAGAGAAATATTTTGTGCATGCTGATAGCAAAATAGAAACACTGTACCAGAATTATAGTCATAAATGATAGGTTCTCAACTTCACTCATACCTCAAATATGATATTTTCAGTTGGAATGCTAAAAATCAGTGTTTCCATACATTTACGTCTCAAGTGTGGGACTTTCAACCTCCTTTCTTTGATGTCTCCCTGCAAACCAGCCCCTCACTTCAAAGGCTGTGTGTTTTCCTTCAGTCCTTGAGATATCTTGTCAGTAAGCCTCACACTGCAGGTTCAAGTTTACCAAACCATACAAATATATAAGAGACTGGAGGGAGAGAGAAAATCTCTGTCTGTTGCATCCCTTGTTTAGCCATTAAAAATTCATATTATTGTTTCTTGGTGTATGTTCACAATATTTGAGTTGCATTTTTAAAATTAATATGAATATATTTAAATGTTTAAATGTATTATTTTATTCACTCAGGGTTAGAGGCAAATGTTTGAAATCCTTGTCTATTTTATTACTCTCTTTATTTTTCCATTAAATCCTGCATTACCCACCAGGCAATCCCAAGGGGACGCTGAAAAGCCACAGGTTCATTTTGCAGCAAATTGTTTAATTTCAATTATTCTAACAATCTTTGCAGATGTGGGAAGCACTGAAGAAAAAATGTCAACTGCAATGGCAACAGCCTTCTTATGAGTCTTATAATCTGATCTGGAGGCCTTGTTTTGTAATCATATTGTATGAAAATATGGATTTAAGACATTGATATATAAAGTCAAGCTTAAATTGTGCCTAATAAAAACAAATGTTTGTGTTAACTCTACCACATCAGTGACATACCAGTTCACAACAGAAATAGGCTTTACAGCGGCATAGCATAGATCGGGGACATTTTGGACCCGGTTGCTATTTCAAGTTAATTTGTACATGAGTTACTGTGTGCAAACCGCACACATTATTTTCTCTAGCTATTATTTTATTTTGAAATCCGTGATGCCCCGTTTCCTTTACGTTCCTGACTCACAGCGTGCCCATTGACGCAGCTCGCTGTGGCACTGTAGGACGACCGGATAACGGGATCCGATAAGGGGGACAGGAGCAAAACGCGTCAGTCTGTCTGACATAGTCGGGGTGCTATTGTATAACACGGGCCTACAGTCTCTTAAACTCCAGGCTGCTGCCCGGAGGAGCCATTGATTTCTTTTATTTTTCTATTTTCTTCTTCTTCTTCTCTCCCCTCGGAGGTAGAGACGGAGCGGTACAGCGGGGCTCGGTTCATCGGCCGCTGGCGGAGGACCTGCACATGTCGGCGCGGTGAGGGACCGTTTGTTTCCCCGCCCTGATAACGGTTTGCGGACGGCGGGAGGTGGACGTTGTGTGGTGGGGGCACGAACCGCGGCGAGAACAACATCATCCACGTCTGAGAGAAAAACCTAAATACGCAGGTGCGGCCGTTTGAACGGTCGAAAGAGGATCCGTTAAAACCGAGCGAGAAGGACAACAGTGATGCGGCAGCCGAGGTGGGCCCAGATTGATGATTTTATGATATCATCATCCACCATCAGGACCGATCACTGATTTTATTGATAAGAAGCATCAACGAGGAGAATAAGCTATAAACTGACCTGGGATCCGTTTGTTTTGTTTTGTTTTTTTTTTCTGGATAAACAGGACGAGGATAATCGGTGCTTGATTGCATTGATTTTTTTTTAACATAAGGAGCTGTATGATCAATCACAGAAATAAATATCCAAATTTAGGCCGATGACTTAGTGTGTGTGTGACGCCAATACAGCAGCAGAGAGGGGTGTGTGTGTGTGAGAGAGAGGAGACGCGCCTGTCTGAGCATCATCTGGTAGCTGTGCAGGCTACTCCTCCACGGGGATGATACACAAGAGATTTTTCATCTGTGCGTGAAAAGAAGAAGAATCAGGGATGCTACCGCTATTTCCAGCCCGGCTCTGATAGCGACAGCGAGGCGCACAGCACGGGACTGGACATCCAGAAAATATCTCTCCTCACCTCTCCTCCGCCTCTGCACCTTCTCCCCTCTTTTTCTCTCCCCCCTCTTCTCCTCCCTCCTCCTTCTCCTCCTCCACCACTACCACCAACCCGGAGCGTCTATTCATTCTGATCAACTAATAATCCATCTGTGAATCAGAAAGCCACCCACTCCTCCATCCTCCCCTCCATTCACCCATACATCCTCTTAAAGCACCTCTTTACGCGCTCACACGCGCAAAAAAAAAAAAAAAAAAGGCTCGCACGCACCGCCGCCGCCGCCATCTACAGCCATCATGGAGACGACCAAGCTGCCTCCATCCAGTCCGTCCTCGCCGACCACCAGCTTTTCGGTGCCGTCCGCGGAGAAGGTGGACGGCTTCCCGCGCAGGTCGATGCGCAGAGCCAGGCAGAGGAGGTCCCACAGCTCGTCCCAGTTCCGCTACCAGAGCTCCCAGGTGGAGCTCACCCCACTGCCCCTGCTCAAAGGTGAGACAGAGCTTTAGTGAGGCAACCATGGGTCAATGTCAGAAACACAGGGCTATGTTCTGGTGGTGGGGGATGAATAATCCAGTAAGGTCACAACAGACTCACTGTTTACACATTATCTATGATGAAACATCTGGATTTTACCTGGACCCCTATTGATCAATACTGAGTGGAAGGTCTATTTATGTATTGTATTTTCTATTGATAGGTGTCCACTGAGACAAACTGTCCTTTCTGTCCTTGTCCTTTCGATCTAACAGAGGTGATAGCAGTGGCTTTGATCTGTTGCCTGATAGGTGTCAGTTCTCTTTTGGATCTTATTGTAAAATTCTGTTTTAAGAGCTGCATCAAACATTTTTTTTTTCCATCACTGATTTATCTTTTTTTCCAAGTCAGTATCAGAAAAACAGTGAAAAATATCCATTTCAGTTTCCTAAAAGAGCCCAAATTCAAATCTTTAGTTCTTTGGTTTTGTCAAACTAACAGTCCCAAACCCCAAACAGATTCATTTTACAAGGAATAAAAACTGAAAAACAACAAATCCTGACACCAGAGAAGGTGGAACCAGTGAATTTTAGGCATTTTATTTTGAAATCAAATACAATTTAATATCATTTTTTGTCACTTGACTAATTTGATTATTTCTGGTCTACTTTTGACCTTTTATATCAAGATCACATTAAGATTTAATTACTGCTAAAAAATATGATGATTAGAGGGAAATATCTTGTGATGTACTGTGGGAGGGACAACGAATGAGTAAGAAATGGCAAAATTTCCTTCTAATTATCCTAATTTTTAGCAACAATCACCAACTCTGTTACTCGGTGAACTGCAGTGCCTCAGTGTTTCCAAGTACAAGTTTTCCCAAAAACATTTGCTTACTAAGATAGTAGGGGATCTTGTTGGTTTTGTTAGCTTGCATATTTTAAAGAAATATGCTTCTAACTGTGGCTAAAATGAGTTGGACCAAATGTTCAAGTAGATGTTCATGTATGCAGAGTCACTGAGCTCGATGTTGACCACTTACACACTCATTAAAACGCAGTGCCATCAAACATCTGCCTCCTTCATTGGTTGATGGGGAAATGGGAGAAGCATCTCTCCATTATGATGCCTTTCCTGTTGACAGAACTCTGTTGAGAATAATTGCCTCATTAGGAAAACCTAAAACAAAAACACACAAAATACAAAGTATACATGTACAAATTGTAGCTATGTAAAGACCTTGACATTCAGACTGGTGTTGCATCCCCCATAAAGGCAGTCAGGCCTGCACTATTTGCAGACCTGTGGTTGCCATAGCTCTAACCCTAGAGCTGCTGTTACTACACTGAAGCCACATGATCTGTGTGAGCTTGTTCAATATCCTTTCAGAAGAAAAGCAAGAGGCTGCAAACACATAGAGCCTATTGACTTCATTTTATACCATGGTGTTGTCTCCATTTCCTGTAGATCAACCAGCTCAAACTGCAGACAGGCCTTTGAAGGGGGAGGAGTCATCAATTTTTAAATGTGGAGAAAAACTAATTATTAAATATATTTAGTATTTAACTAATGGAAAATTTTTGATGCAGGAATTAGAAAAAAAAATCTGGTCGTAGCTTCTGAAGATTTTGTTGAGTGTTATCCCTTTCATACATCTTGGCATTCAATATTGTTGAATTATAGATTGTTTGTGACAAAATAAGAAATTTGAAAATGTCACCTTTGGCTCTGGGCGCTAGGGTTGCTCAGTTTTCACCTGTTTGTGACCTGTTATATGGATTAAACAAAAATCAAACTTGGCAGGTGAATCCATACACTAAATGATCATTAGTTGCACCCTTTAGAGAAAACATTTGCATGATGGTTGGCAAAAAGGACCTTTCATTAGAGGGCACTCGTTGCTGATTTAGTACCTAAAGATGGAGAGAGACAGCACATTTAACTTTACATGTAAAAGCCAGTTGACAATTTTTGAATTAAAAAATGGCACAATCTTCCTCTTGTAAATAAAAACTTTGATTCCTAAGAATTAAAAGATACCCTTACTTACATTATACCTCTTCTGTACTTGTGCTTCTGCTATGCTACATTTTAGCATTTACAACACAGTTGCTTTAGGCCCTAAAAAAATATTCTCCTGTTAGATTTTCTGTTAAAACATCGGGTAAACTTCAGAGGTTTCCAAGTCAATATTTTTGTACCTTTTCTTAGTAGGTTCACTCAGTAAACAAGTCCTGTCCCTTCACATTCCTTCACCTTTTTCATATTTGCTTTCTCAAGGTCTGTTCTTCTCTATTTATCTACGTCTGATCCTCACCTTGCATATCTCCTTTCTCTTTCTTTCTAACCTTTGTGTGCAGCACAAGGGCACATTGTAAGTCCTCATATATGCCTGTGACCCCTCTTTATGAGGTTACTCTCTCTTTCATGTAGCCTGCAATCTCTTCCCATTAACCCTCTATGAAGAGAGGACCTTTCTGCTTTTAGAGAAGTATTAGGTGCGTGCGGCTATGTGCTCTCACATGTTTTTACACCTCATTTCCCTGGTGTCGACTTCCTCTCAGGCCCCTGAGCGAGGGGCGTGTGCAGCATGAAGATGGAGGGTGTCCATTGCATTTTTACAGCACCTACAGCTCATACCTCTCCGTACATACGTGCTGTAGCCTTTACAGACTGAAGTCCCACTTACGTTGCTGCTGCACTGCTGCGGCACTGTTTCTGGATCCCCAGGAGGAACTGATAGTAAGATCCTGCAGCACTGGTGCAGGAGAAAAGCCTGGTGTGGGGAAGTCTGTGACGGACAGTATGTAGGCCAAGTGTAGACAGACTTGTGGGTGTTTTTCCCTCCATGGAATCACATTCCCATTGTTAATTTGAACTCCTCCTCTTATTAACAATGGCATATCTTCTCCACAAAGCATCATTCCTGCTCTCACTCTTATTCTCAGGCTGAATATGAGACATAATATAAATATATGGCATATAACAGTGAAGATATGATAAAAGAAAATGCTGGAGTGCAGCATTAAAGGTTAAATCCTGCAGAAACAGCCTCAAAATTGCATTGTTATCGATCAAGTTAAGGTTTGATAGCAGGGAATGCTTGGAATTACAAATAGTGAGTGCTTATTTGTAGTTATTCACACCAGAAAGAGCAAAAGTCTTAAAATTTCAGGCCAATTTCTAAAGTCAAAACAGGAAGAAATCTATCATAGACGAGGCAGGCATAATAATTCATAGCCTTAATCGATCAGAATGCAATGTAACTTCAACCTGCATCTTTGCAGATCTTTCATCAGTAGTGTGTGAAATATTGTCCTCGAAAAAGACTTTCTTTAAAATTGAGGCTAAACTAAATGTTTTTCTCTCTCTTCTCTGTTTTCTGGACCTGAAAAACTCACTATGGAAAATTAAAAAGTAGTTGGAAAAGTAGTTGAATGTAGCAGAAGTACATTATGTAGGGTTTCTGAGAATTAGGCTAGAAGTTGGAAGTTGGATTTACCTTCGAAGTCTTCAGTCCAGGGCTTAGCATTTTTTCAGTGGATTGATTCTGCTCATGAAACATGTTAATTGATTGGTTGGTTCCTCTACAAAAGTCCTGTTCATCCACCAATAATATTACAGTTAGATGTCAATACAGGTAATGTAGCTGTTGCCTGATCTAGGAGATACTTATTTCCCCATCAGTGGCCTCAATTGATCGTGATGCAATGCCGTTACAGCTTTCATCTTTGCAGATCTATCATCAGTAGAGTGTGAAATATATCAGCCTTTAAAAATAACCTGGTTGTTAATATGATAATGAGACATTTCTCTAGTATAAGTACTTGATGCTGATTTATAATAATTTGGAAGAACAAAAACAAGTTGATTCATTGCTTTATCATTTGTGAAAATATCCAAATTGGAAATGTGTAGTAATTATTAAGACAGATCGCTGTTCACCTAAAACAGTCCTTATTTATGCAATACTGAAAGATGTCATGAAACGATCCATAAATTCTTATGTAAGCAAACATCTTCCTTCCTGGTGTGACACTGAACCTTGCATTGACTTTCCTCTCGCTTTATGGGCTGATCTTCTGTACCTGACCCTGACCTCTGAACCCCCTAAGAGATCTAGAGTGGTTTATGGTCACATCATAATAACATGAGCACCACTGATATCTGTCTGTGGAAAGTAAAGGTGTTTGGTACTGAAATAAGACATTTAAAAGGATTTTTCTCAGTAAACATGGATAAGCTGATCATTAGGTGAAATAACTACACTACCCAAGTCATGCTGAGGTAAACTGACCTGGACGAATAAATTGACCAATAAAAGAGCAGCAGGGATGGTCATGGCAGTCATTGTATCCATAGACGAAGGGTGAAGGATGCAGGGCCCCTGTAATCTCTTTTATAATGTGCTAATGTTTGGCCTCAAGCCTGCAGCAAACACATACACGTGCCCAGGCATTTCACCCCTTCCCATGGACACTGTGTTCTTGCACCAGTGCTGCACTTTAGAGTGTTTGCACTGTACTGCAGAGGATGGTGTATGTCTGTACCAACAGATGTACTTGTTTCAAATAAAGAATTCATGGTAGATTTTTCCTTCAAGGCCTATGTAATGAAACACAACCCCTTCCCTTCGGAAATGGAAACAGGTAGTCCTCTACGAATTACTAACCCTACCTTGTCTTGCAGTAGGTATTTGTGTTGTTCATTGAACTACAAATTTGTATTGTAAAAATTGAGATGAATCACTTCCTCTCTTGCTATTAGCAGTCACTCCATTTTAAGTGGCTTCTATTTTTCACTGCTTAAATGTTCCTGTTAAAAATGGAGCCGTAATGTGAGTACTGCTGAAATTTTTCAGAATCCCAAATGAGGCGATGATTAAGTCCACCAAGGGACCAGAGCTTGATCAAACTTAGTGTTTCTTTGGGACTTAGGCAAATTAAAAGTTTTAATATCTGCTATTGTACAGTTACAGAGCCACCAGATGCATATTAGTAACTGTTTATTGTAGAGAAATTCTCCTCCCTGTTCCTCTACACTTAAATTGCCACATTAATAATGAAATACTAGAGGATGGTGTCCAGTAAAGGTGGTGTTTGGAGCTAATGGTTTTGGAAACTAGCCTGTGGAGGTAACTGGCTATCATCTTTACTGTTTGCCTTTTGTTCAGAATGTAAGTAAACAAAAAAAATTTGTTATTTGTTCTTTATTTGTATCTAACTATCTTGCTGTATATCTGTCTGCTGGCTGAGCAAGTTAGCAAACAGCTGGCTAATGAAGCTGGCTACCTGATCAGCTACATATGTTTGGCTATCTACCAGTTGGTTTTATCTTAAGATGAACCCATGAAAAAATTTCAATGTTAACATTTAACAGTACAGGACTAATTGATTGTTAACACCAAGGTACTGTTTAGAGCAAGTAAGTGGGTAAAATTTAAGCAAAAGCTATCCACAGGCTGAGTTATGTTGTGATTAATGCTAAGGGTTGTTTTGCCCAGCGCGAAGTGTAAAGCTGAACAACAGTTAAAAATGGTTACTAAATATGGCAGTTAGTTGTTATATGGTTGTTAGTTATACACTTAAGCCATTTTATTTGCATATTCATTTCCAAGCCATTGTTCTTACAAAGAGATATTCCTTGCACAGTGGGCAAGTGGCATAGTGCTATGCAACATACTAGCTAAGAGACTTAGCATGCTGCTGCCCATTTAGCTTAACCTAGCCCAGCCTACCAGTTACCACCACAGACAACTCAACCTCACAACCTATGTTATCGTCAATAAATTTAGTTTATTTGTCATATTTAATTAATGAAGGTATGATGGTTTATGATCAGACTAGCTGTTGGGACAAAACACAGTGGCACTGTGACTCGACGCTGTACATGCTGCTTAACTGTGCAATTGTAGAAAGCCTAACAGCTGAGAGGCATCTGAGAAATCCCATCTCTGTCTGAGGTATATACTGCTCAGTCCACTGCTCCACAGTGAGGCCTCAAGCATTTCCATTTTGTAACAGTTATATAGTTAAAATTGTGAAATGTAGCTTCAGCTGTGGATGTCTTACTGTGTTGCCTAGATACGGTAGAAGTAGGCCGGAGCTTACACGCAGAGTGATACAGAATTAGACGTCATCACCTTTATGCACAGTTATTACATCAAGGCTAAGGACCAATCTGACTGCTTGCTTTCAGCTGAACATTTTGTAATCATCGTGCATAAATTGTTCCTTGTTAGTGTTGATAAAATTCAGGACAATGTCACTCTAGCTTTCATAATGGCATGAATTTGACAGACTGATGTAAAATCTATTGTGCGTCACAACTCATTATATAAGATGCTATTTGTTGCAGCCATATCAGAGTTGATTATTGAGTTGGTCCTTGGCTCTCTCCTGGTTGTCCTCCATGTCTTTAGTTACACTGCAGCTCTCTGTCAACTAGAGAGCAGGCTGTGGCTCAGTGCTCCTCCCCAGCTGCGATGCTCTCCCCTGGGGCTACAGACACCAGTCAGGCTTCCCAGTCACGGGTGTTGTGCTGTCGCTGGCAGGCTAACTAGGCTAAGGTCACATTCCTGCCCAACATCTAGTCAGCAGATAAACAAAACAGTGATTAAGATTGATGTCTTGTTCACACGCTTTTTGACAAACTTGTGCAAATTTAGTTCAGGATGATTTGTTGTGTACTGTAAACACAAGAGGATTATCATAAAAACTCTCTGTTCTTCCAGCCAAACAAGACAGCACGGGATTCTTGGCTTTGACCTTGAGAAGAGCTCAGTTTTCAGATGCTTCTGTAGTTAATTTGCAGACTCTTCCACCTCGCTTCCCTGTTCTTCACTCCTTATACTAGGTGTTAAAATGCAAAATGCATCCAATAATTAAAAAAACACGTGTTCATGCATTTTATTTACGCATTCAGCATGCACTGTAATCACATTGTGATCAGCTTTTTCAGATTACGATGCTTGCATTTTGAATTTATTACATTAAGAGTGAGTCATCCAGGTGAAGCTACATTCTACACAGTGTAGCTGTGTGTGGAAAAATACTACACAGCAATGATGAAAATTATGTCATTACCACAGGTACAAATACTGTTACTGCATGAAAGAGATCATGATCAGAGGTAAAAAACATGATTATTACAGAAACACATGGTAGAAACATCAGCACTGTATATAAAAATATGAGTGATCAGTCAGAGTACCGGTAAGTAGAAATGAAATGCAAAAGAACTGTCACAGCTGTAAGCAACACACCTACACTGAAGTTAGAAATATTATCATTATGAATAGAAATGCAATTACTAATGGAAATGTGATGCAGATAGCAAATTGCCATAATAATGGATGTAGGTGGGGACAAGGTTTTGACACGTGTGGGATTAACTATGCAGTGTGTCAGTAATTTAGTTCCTAGCTTAGTGCGGAAGAAGTCTTTCAGAGGCACCACAGTCACCAAGTATTTATAAGTAAGGCCTGAGTGTGTTTTCTTGTGTGCAGTATGTGCAAAGGATCATGGGACACTTCCTGGTCTATCTTGAGCATGATCTTGAGATCTTGGGGAACAGTGTTACAGCCAGCAGCAACCTCAGCAGGAACTCAGAGTTACAAAACACATACAAAAAAGAGAAAATGCCATCCTTCGCTACTGAATAGTTTTACAAAGCTCACATTGCATTTTTAAATGCAGTAAATGGTATAGAGATCCGAGCTAACATGACTCAAACACATGTAGCAAGAAAAGTCATAAAATTTCTGAAAAAAAGCATCTATACAATGGGCCCCATTTTCTGCATATAAAATGAGGGCATTAGTAACAAATCAAAAATCTGTTTTTAGAAGTCACAAGATGATCATACTGAAACTATTCTAGTACGCTGTGTGTCACCAGAGGGTTTTTTTTGTTATCCTAGTTAAAAAAAAAACAAAACAAAAACTTTGTCAGGCACACCATCTGATCTGGAACACAGCAGCAGATGAAGCCCAAAAAAATATTAATGGTCCAATTTTACTGCAGCTGTTTCTTACAGTCAACAGTGGCATTGGACTCCTTCTCATCAAAAATTGATACCTGGTTGTTTATTATTATCTCCCACACCAATGTGAAAACAGCAGGCCTGATTGCTGTTTTGAAAATGAATCAACACGCTCAGCTTCAATATGCTTATCTGGGTGCTGAATCCTCAAAACAGCTCAACATAAAAATCATTAATAGGAAAGCACTCGCGTCAAGTAATTAATAGATGAGTTGGGCAAACACCCTTCAGAGTGTAAACTAGCAACAGCTTGTCTAATTGCTATTTTAACCATGCAAAAGAAATACCCATATAACAGAACAGCCATGCATGATGGTTTCTGTCCTTGACGTTTCCATCAGTGGCTGCCAGCAGTAGTGGCTTTTCAAAAAGCCACTGAGTGACTTCAAATAACTGTGTTAGGCCATAAGGATGTGGTGTGAGCTCAGAGTGTGAAATCTCCCATACCTGCAGGAAACCCATCCTGCTGTTTAGCGTTAGCATTTAAGCATCTCTAAAAGCCCCGAAACACCCTGCAGATATATGAAGAGCACTGCAGACAATGTAATTGAATCAGGCTTTGTTGCGCGGAGAAGCAGATGGTGAGTCTTACCAGAGTGAGATAACAGGAAGAATTAATGTTATTAGATATTTTAGGGAAAGTAGTATCCGTTTATGTGCTCATGCTCCCTAAAATCAGATATTATGATCCCTATTATAGAGCATCAAGTACTAAATCGTTTCACAACTAGGACGTCTTTCAGTTTTGCATAAATATTTGTCTGATTATGCTTTGAGCTCACTAGATGATGTTTATCAGGTCAAAGTGTGCCTCTGCAAGCCTTCTATTTTTATTGAATCATAGAAAATGTATTTAAAATGCTCCCACTGCTGTCTGAGAAAGAACAAAAATACACTGCAGCTTGTGTTTCATAATTTACTCAAAATGGGCCACTTTCACTGCTAACAATGAAGGGATTAGAAGGAAAACATGCTGTCACACATGCGTGTTATGAAACCTTAAAGACTACCTCATATATATTATAGAGTGGCACAATAATGAGGTTTTTGCAACCATAGAAAAATACAAAAAAAAATGTTTTCAGGGTAGGAATCAGTGTTTGAAGTGAAAAAAGCTACAGCACAGGTTTGACTTTTTAAGATGCATTTGCACAACTTTGACATCCTTCCCTAAACTACTATATGACTGAGCAAATTCAATGAAATTCATTACATTTTTCCACCTTTGACTATTTTGCTGTAAACCATGGTCTAGTCCAGAAAGTTTTGCTTTGCAGTGACCTTTCAGTATGGCACATGTCTTTCTTTGAATAATCAGAAGGCCAGGTTCATGTCACACACGCAAAGAAAGAATATAGTCCACATTATTTAGGCTTTATACAACAACTAACTGCCAAGCAGCTCCCACAAAGTTAGTCACATGTGAAGCTTATTCACAATCAAACAGAATCAATGAACACATCCAACTCACAGTGTGCTCACACAAAGTATATTTGGTCTCAGTCTGTTTTGAAAGTCTGTGTAATATCCCTGGGATAGAAACCTGCAGGTCAGGTGTTGGTTTTCCATTAGTGACCACAACTCTGTTAAAAAACTTTTAAGTAAGAAACATCCAGGCTTACTGCTTCCATTAAGCTATCCATGCTAAAAATGTGCTAGAGAGTGCAGAAAGGCTCTAGTCTGACGTAATCACAGTCAAAGTGTTGTAAAAAAAAAGTCCTTAAAACTATAGATGATACCCATGTTGCATCAATATGTCCTCTGTTGGTCCTTAAAACCTAGCCGTTGCTACATGACATGCAGCAAGCTGAGTGCTCATTGCTGAGGCTGTACATCCAAGCTGGTCATTAACCACAGCATTCACAGGCTATGTATGTGTAAATCTCCCTAAACTTTTGACCTTGTGCAGACAGAAGCATAGATAGAGGTAGTTTTTTGGAGCAAGCTTTGGCAAAAGAGTCTTCTTGTTTTTTGATGGTTTAACTAAAATTTCTTTAAATTTGTCAAAAAACAAAACAGGCACAATTATAAGATAGTAGCAAATATTAAAATTTTATGCAATAATAACACATGTTACTGTCAAAGGATGAGAAGAGTCACTAAGTCAACAAAATGAGCCAATAATGTGCATTATACCTAAATATATACAGTGACTAAAGTTGGATAACATTTGTTAACTTAAACCACCACAAGCAGCTGACCATGGAACAAATGTAGCAACAAAACCTCTGAGTGTGTGAAATTGAGCTAAGTTACATTTCATTGCTTTTGTTTTTAAGAGGAAGACAGTGTTATTTCTTCTTTTGAGGGGTAGACAGATTGTCTTTAAAACCAAAACTTCCTCACATCTGTTTGGACATTGTAATGATGTCAGAATAGAAAAGTATTGTAGTAAAGATCTACTGTATGTCGCAACAGAGGAATACAGCAGGCAGTGTGATTCATCTGGTAACGATAGCCACAAATAGCTGCTTCTGACAAATAGAGCAGCGTATCTGCTGTCCATTTCCCTGCTTAGATGTAATTTATATGATTTCTCTGGGCCACAAGGTGAATCTTTAGTTCTCAAAAATTATGTGTGACATAAACTCACACAATTTAGGTTACATGTTAACCTGCATGAGAGGATATATTTGTCTGTATTTCCCTTTTTGTTTATGCACGTTATAAAATGTTTTAAATGTAAAACCGTTAACTGTAAAACAGTCACCTTCTCACACAGATTGTATGTGGGAGATTGAATGACTGTGTGTGTGTGTGCATGTGTGTGTGTGTGTATGCGTGTATGTGTGTGTGCAAGGGAGAGGCCAGCTGGATGGGTCTGGTGTTGGGTAACAGAAGGCACGGAGTAGTTTTTGCTCTATGACGGTCTCAGATCAATTAAGAAGGAGAGTAGGGGGAAAGAGTGGGGGATGATGAAAGAAATGGAGTGGTTGAGGAAAGAGGAAATGACTGAACATTAAGATGACAGGTGGAGGAGGAACAGTGGGAGGAGGAGAGACGGCGAGATAAAAAAATAAAAAAAGAGGCAGAGGATATTGCAGGGGAGAGGATGTAATGAAATAGCTAGCGTTGCAATAAACACAGCCGCTGCTGTGTCACCGAAGAAAGAGTTGACTTTAAAAAAGGAATATGCTAATGCTCAGGCAAATAGGCTCGCTGATTGGATCACTACAGGTTTCACCTTGGCAGGTGTGCACTATTAGATATGCTCATGTGGTTCTGAAAAGCTGAGCAGACAGAAGATATTTAACACCAGGCATGCAGATATGTTCTGAATCAGTCTTGATATTGTTTACAATGATTTCTTTTTATTGGGATGAGACACTGAAAGCAGAAAATATGCCCAAATGTTTGCACTGTATCACCAGCAGCTTTTAAAAAACATGCTTAAACTCGATCAAGGACAGGAAAATGTGAGATTTTTTTGTTTTGTATTTATTCATCACATTGCCTTGTGTGTAAGAAGCAGAAGCAGCGGTGAGGAAAACACCCTGCCTGATCTACACAATTATTCAACAAGTGAGGGTTACAAAGCTGCTAATCAACTACTGAGGATGTCTCCAGCTGGGATAACCATCTCTCATATTTGTTTACTAAGTGCCTACAATTTGAGTTTACATTTTGCACAGCAAATATAACTTTCAGAGAACAACTTATTATTTAAAATTTGTTAAAATCACCTTTGTGGTCAAGGGGAATTTGGACTTTTAGATGACAAAGGAGACATGTCCAATAGGCTGAAGGCCTGTAAAATTCATCTTATTGATATACGTTTAAACCTCTGATAGTAATTTTGTTAAAAGCAACAAAAAATTCAGACATCAGAGATACAGTGTGAGCCACAGTCTACAACAGCCAGCTGGTCTCCATTCATTATGCTGGGTGGTGGATGTGTATTATTAGAATCATTGGATTATTTAAAGATGAGCTTAGCGCGCCACTTAATCTTTTGCCATGACTTCGCCTTCTCTTACAGCCTTTGTGAAAGAGAATGGGATGCTTCTGTCTACGTCACCACTAAGTGCAGCTTGTAAAGACTTTCTTCCATATTTTGAAAGCCACTGGCATCAAAATAAAGTGCTGCAAAGGTCTTCAGACACATAAACTGTCACTTTGATTTTCGGTTTCACTCCAGTTATTAATATTTTTTGATTGTAGCCATCAATTTGGAATTAAACTCAGTTCTTGGAGCTACTTAACAGAGCAGATGTAAAAAAAAATGTTCTGAGACACAGACAGAGATTGCCATTATGAGTATGTCTAGTTTTGTTGTCAGAATTTCATTATAGTGTCTAAGTCTAAAAATAGAGGGAAAAATTTATAGTGACTTTTTTAAAAACTAGAAATCTGTCCATTTCTTTTAATATTGAATCTGAAGCACTCACTTTCATAATTTTAGCTAAAATTGATTTTGCAAGTCTATATTTGACAAAATAATCTTCAACAAAAAAGTGAATGCTGCTAAACTTTTTTGACCTTTTTACCACTTTACAGTTTTTCTTATTGAACTAAAGTTTTTTAAATCCATCATATATACAACCCATTGTTATCATGTGACAGGTGCTCCACATGTAGGTCATGCGCAGACAACTCAGCTGACTTCTTGTTCTTTTTTAGGCAGTGGAACAAACTGTAAATATTGTCATCTTCTCTATAGTTAGGTTGTTTTAGGTTAGCCAAAAAAAAAGCTAGTTTGACCTCCAAAACTAATAAGTGAAACATCTCACTCTTTCTCTGCTAAATGCTCCGCTGTGCTCTCTAGCTAGTCGCTAACTCTGTGTGATAAGCTGTTTTATGGTGGCAAAGCACAAAGTGAGGTGAAATAGTTAAACTGTGGATTATAGAGCTAAAATCTGGAGCTTAAAGATATTAAAATATGCCACAAAGCTGAAAGAAACCGCAAAGTCGAGGCTTATTCTCTATAGGTTTGTTTTTGAGAGCCTGATTAATTATTCTTTGTGGATTTGCATTTTGAAGAGATGATTGCACAGCTATATTGTATATAGGACAGAAGGGAGAAGAATAAGTCTTTAAGCCCTTTGTTTAGCAGCACTGATAGCTTACTGTATATGATAACTTAGCTGCTAAATGCACCACCGTGTTCATCAGGGGTGCCGAAGTTGAACTCCTGAGTGCCATGGCTCAGTGGGTGCAGAGGGTTGTTTGCTTATCAGAAGGTTGTCTGTTTGATTCCCAGCTCATCCAGTATGCACTTTAACGTGTCCCTGGGCAAGACACCGAACCCCAAATTGCTCCTGACGGCTGTCCCATCAGTGTGTGAGCATGAGTGTGTCTGTTTCTGATAAGCAGTATGGCTCTTTGTATAGAGCCCCTGCTATTAGTGTATGAATGCCTGTGAGAATGGGTGAATGTCGACAAGCGGTCTAAAGCATCTTGAGTGGTTAATGGACTAGAAAAGTGCTACATAAATGAATTTTAATCAACCGTTTAGCTAAACAGTAAAGTTGTGAGCTGTAAAAATCAAAACAAATGAGGTGAAAGATGCTAAAATTCTCTGCAGCCATGATGAGAGGTGCACAGCCAGGCGATAGCTCTCTGCTGGGTTGTCACTGCCAAAGACACCTTGAGAAAAAAAGATATTGTCACTCCTGTAGAAAAAAAAAATTGCTGTCAGCCACAGAGCACAAGCTTCCATCAACACTGAGCACCAAAAACGCCCTCACTGCAATTTTAGATGAGATTGATTTTTTGACCCTGAAAACATTCCATAGATTTTGGAAACTCTATCTTTGTTCTTATAGTAAGTGGAATGGAAATTCCAGATCCATATAAAAATAAGAATTGTTCCCAACAAATGTCATAAAAATCTGTTCATCATTTGGTGTGATCTCCTGCTGAAATATAGTCAGGCTGAGGAATAAAACATAAAAACATGTCAAAAATTGTGCTCTTTATTATTTTTCCATTTCTCTTGGCTTGATTAGCAAGCAGACTCTACATGAAACTCTATTTACATGTTATATGCTAATACCAAGTCACTCTCATCACCTCTTCTCGGTACCACCACCAAGTGACAACTTCCAAGTATTTCCTGCTCTAATTTTGAGCAGCGGGGTGATTCGTCCTGTTCTCTCGTGGCAGGTAAATAGCTGTTTACTCCTCAGTCTACTTCTGTAGATTGGTGACAGCAGGGAAGTGTACTCAATCACACGTGATAACATCCCTCCTCATTTTTCCGTTCTAATTAAGCTGTTTACAAGCAGAATAATGGATAATGTGTTGCACATGTTTCCTAGTCAGTTTGTCATGTCATGGATGTGTTATCAGGAGGATTAGATTATTTAGAGATGGACTTAAAGCACGTCACTTAAACCCCTTAAGGTGATATTTATACTGTTCCTGCTTCCACACTGCATGGTGTCTCACTTTTGATTGCTGCTGAAGCTCACTTCTCCTATTTATAACTGTCTTTCGCTCGCTTTCCTTCTTTATCTGTCTCTATCTGTCTCTTTCTTCCTTTTCCCCTCCCCAATCCTCTCTTCCTCTCTGCGTCACTGTATCCGTGCATTGAGCATGAGTGTGTGTGCTTAATGACAGAGGTGCAGAGGCGGCTTAGATGGTAGTTAAAACGGAAGCTGTCCTCTCTTTCTGTCTCCCTCTGTCACACACACTCAGCCCCCAAACAGAATAACTGTTATTTAAAGACTAGAGCTGTACTTGCTC
>JAPZDV010000016.1:5646471-5657190 GCA_029814665.1 Acanthurus lineatus
AGCCTCGAAGAGATTGATGGGTGGAGTAGACGAAGGGGAAGATGGAGGGAGTGAGGAGAGGGAGGAGAAGGAGGGAGGTACCTAGTGATGGAAAGATGAGAGAGAAACAGAAGGAGGATGGAGGGGATGATGTCATCTTTTAACCCTATCCTGCTCCCCTCTCCTCCCTCCTGCCTCCTCCCCAGATTCTTCCTCCTCTCCCCTCTGTGTCTCTCTCCAGCAGGACTATATTTAGATTTTTGCAGCTGTGTGTGCTCGTGTTCGTGTTTTGATGCTGTTGCAGGGAGCTCGTCGCTCCTCAGTCTTATACGTTACTGCTCATTTCACCAAATGCATCCACCCCTCTCCTTCCACTTGCTCCCACCATCTTTTTCTACGTCACATGCTGTCTTTTCACTCGCTGTGTGTCCTTCTTTTCTCATCAGTCTCTTCATCCTCTGTGTATTTAAAGGATGAGTCTGGACATATTCCCTCATTTTCTTATTGTCAACAGATTCCATGAAAAGACCAACACATTTTCTGTTTGGCAAAATCCTGATCCGTCTTTTCACTCTCTTCAATTGTTGTTCAGAAACTGTTAAAAATACATCAGAGCTGCTTTGGGTGACATGTTCCTTCATTCCAATGAACATATACTCCAGTGTATTTTGATTGAATTTCACATACATCATCCTGCACCAAATGTGTGTTGAACTGCCACTAAACATAGTGCCTAAAAAAAGCATGCTTAATTCCAGAAAGAGTATTGTAGATAACTTCACTAAATGAGTAAATAACTTATATTTTTGCTAAAAAAAAAATTAATACTATCTATATCCATATAACCTGTATACCGGATAATATGCCATTTGTGGGTTTTTTGGGTGCTTTTTCTTTCTTGTTGAAGCTAAGAGCAAAAGAAAGTGAAAAAGCCAGAATCAGACCGTGGGTTTTCAGTGTAAATGCTCACTGTTTCTCTAAACTACAGTTTTCTGTTGTTTTAATGGTTGGTTTTGTTGATACAAGATTCCTTAGTCTAAATGGATGTTTTATCCTTTGGGCTTCCACTGAGGTGTTTAAATTACCTTCAGATAGTCATTGCGAATTAAATCAATGTATCTAAGTTTTTAAAAATTGAATTAGCTGCTAGATGTTAAAGTGATTCAGTTCACGCTAATGGAGAAAATTTCTCAATAAAAACTTCATTAAATGCCTGACATTTCAAGGCAACACTAAAAGTTGAAAACTAATCATTCTTTATGCATGTGCATTTTAAAAGAATCCTTTAATCTGCACAGTCAAACAAAAGAGAACAGGGAATTAAAAGAACAGTAATACAAAGCTTGAAGCACTTAGTATTTGTTCTGATAGCTTGCTGTTTCTAAAAAATTAAAGAAGGAGTGAAATTGCTTTTTCTTAAGCTGGAGTTTGTGTTGCCCCTCTTTCTTAGTGTTCTTTTTATTAAGCCTTTACAATTGTAGTAATATAACTTTAGCAATCATCTGCTATGTTGATATTTGTGTTTTAATTTCAAGGGGCTACTTGAATTAATACAGATTAAATATATAAAGACATAAAACTCAACTGTAAGCATGTAATGTTGTATTTTGGATGTTATAGCCACAGCTAGGCTTGTTACTTACTCCAAACACCAATTTAGATAGTCAGGAACATGAAAATAGCTCAGTCATGATTCTGGCATGATAACTTAATAAAAGCAAAACTTGAACTTGCATCTTTGGATATATCCTTTTTTTCTAAATCTAAGCATATTGTACCTGAACTAGGCGTAATCGCCAGTTCACCAAACAGTTTTAGCCCATTTGCTTTGCTTTGTACTGTGTCTCTGTCTGTGCCTGTCATCTCCCCACACTTGTCCTCTCTTTTCATTTTCTTTTCCTTTGCGTTCTCCTACACTTGCTCTCACATGACCCACCAAGTCTCTTCACTCCCTTCTTCTTCCCTCTTCTTTTTCTCACCTCCTATCTCACTCTCTGTCTCCCAAACACATATACATGCTCTTTCTTTGCCACTTTCTTTCACCACTCTGTTCTTTTTTTTCCTCAGTCCCAGCACGGCACATCTTCATACAATTACTCTCCATTAAAAATGGATTAGATTTCACCTTCACAGTCTGTCTACAGAGGGAGAACAAGACGGAGGGAGGGAGAGAAGAGAAGAGAAGAGAAGGGAAAAGGGGGAGTATGAGAAATCATGAGAGAAGGACGAAGGGATAGAAAGGATAGGAAGGGGCAGATTAGGAAGGAAAAGTAAAATAGATAGGCTGTGAAGGAAAAGAAAGGAAGGTACTCTAGAGGAGGAAGGGAGGGAGGGAGAGGAGCAATGAGGGGTCAGGAGGAAGAAAAGACTGAAGCTGCAGTTATTGCAAGCAAGCCAAGAAGCTCAAATACAGAAGTGGCTTGTGGCCGCCTTGCAGATTTAGACTCTAACCAGTTCTCACAACAAAGTCAGAAGAAACAGTTCACCCGCTTAAACTTTTCACACTTGTTTCTCGTCACAAATAGTCACAGAGCTGTGTGAACTCAGTGGTCACACGTTTGCAGAGTCACTGAGAAATGGCTGCAATTCAAGAACAAACTGACTGCTTATTACAGCTACATGGACAGACTCATAGATGTCAACACTGGATGTGAAATATGAAGGTTGATGTCTTAGAAAGTTTATGAAGTTACCGTTTAGAAAAGCTCATGCAGGTCAAGTCATGAATTTACATATAAACAACACAATCGTCTGCATATATCACAAGAAAAGGCTATGAGATATTTGTCTGATAAGAGTCAGTCTTGAAGAAATGTAAGTTAAAACTTTACCTTGTACCTTAAGGTATAAATTAAACATTTATAAATCATAGTATTATGTCTACAATTGGAAGATGCATCTTTGTAGTTTGTGGTTTTGTTATGCATTAGACTTTGAAAGAATCCTTTGATGAATACAGATATTATATTCCATGACCAATTTAAGTGTGTAAAGGATAGTTGTTCATAACTGATTCGGTCTCAAAAGAGCATTTGTCTTGTGCCTTGACATATCAAGCTAAGGGCAGCCCTTGTCTATTGTTGTGCAGCTCAGTGCCAAAGGGAGCAGATGGTCCTGGTAGGCCCACAAGAGGTGAGGGGGTCTGGGGTTGGAAGAGCTCCAGTCAGTCCCCCTTACTCCGCCTGTGCTTCCCACCTGGGGGTTAAGAAGGGTTAAATCTAATCTGCTCCTGCTGTTCGTGTGTATGTGTGTGCGTGTGCGTGTGTGTGTGTGTGTGTGTATGTGTGAGCCTTGGCTCATCCTCTTTCCAACTGCATAGTTAGTCTAGACTCCTTCCAAGCCATTGGTCAAGCTGTATTGTTTTCTTCTGGCACAGGGAGATTATTTGTTTGGCTGTAAGTACACTAAATAAGCAGTATATTTGGTGCACCTATGAAAGGCAGCCAAACTTGGACCGCTATTCACTTTCCAGTGTTAAAGAAGACAGTTTATTTATTTTTTAAGCAAAAGCAACACTGTGTTTGGTCACCCACTCTCATATTTATTCACCCAGACAACAGTGAGGGCTAAATAAGAGCCAAGCTCACAAGTATTCAAACAGGAGTCATACATCATATGATGTGATTTAGGTATCTTTATTTTATCATTTGTTTCAAATTAAACCATCATATCATCTTTCATACCAAACCTCACATACATCTCTAATATAGAAGTCTAAAGTCTGGATATTTCACTGCTATATTACGCCTTTAAGGCATCAGTCATCTGTTTATTCAGAAAAAGAATAAATTGTTCCTATTTGATTGCTGTCAAAGCTTGTAACTCTACTTAGGTGTTAGCTTCATTTTTTTTTCACTTTGTGCACAATGCATTACAAGCTGAGCTGCTAAGTTTCACACCTCCTCACCTCAGGCCTGGGGAATCAATTTCAGATGCACTGTATGTCTTCAGTAATCCGTTGGTATCAGCCACTTTCTCTATATCTGTAAAAAGTAGTGTTTTTTGGAGGTACAAGGTTTTAATGTGACGGCCGGCAGCAGGTTGTTTCATTGTGACGAACAGGTCTTGAGAATCGGATTTGGCTGAGCTGCATCGCCTTCTTTTTCCCCCCTTTAACCTCAGTGTCTAACATCTCTCTTCTCTCTTTCTCTTTTCTCCTGCCTCTCAATCATCCAGACGCCCCTGTGGCAGAGTTACACGACCTGTTCTGTAAGAAGCTGCAGCAGTGCTGCGTGCTGTTTGATTTCCTGGACTGCGTGGCCGACCTGAAGGGGAAGGAGATCAAACGTGCCGCGCTCAACGAGCTGGTGGAGAGCGTGGCCACTAGCAGAGGAGTCCTCATAGAGCCTCTGTACCCAGAGGCTATAAAGATGGTAGGAGGGGTGGTGGAGAAGGGAGGTTAGAGGTTTAAATGATGGAAGAATGGATGAAAGGATAGAAATGAATGACAGATGAGTAAATGCAAAGTAACTAGTGCTAAAAAAGTGAACAGAAATCAAACTGCAACAAATAAAACACCTGGAAATCGTATACATGGCAAAAAGATAAGGGAAGAAGAATAAAAAGATGGGTAAAGGAGGAAAACACATAAGGTGGACATTATAATACCCAGGTCGATTCACCAAGGATTATGAACAGAAGTTGTTAGAAAGAAGAGAAGAGAGGAAGAAAGAAAGGTTGATTGATAAAGAGAGGAAAAGGAAGGAGGGACAGAACATTTGTAAATGGTGCTTAGTAGCAATAGGCTGCACAGATGGTGAGAAAATGAGGCAGGGAAAGGAAAAAGTGAAACGTGGTGCAAAATGTGTGGACACCATAAGAGAGCATCAGAGGTCCCAGAGGATATAAAGAGGAGGACAGGGAGAAGGGGATTGAGGGAAGAAGGTAAAGCGAGCAGAGGATATAGCTTATGTTGTGGAGTCACTATACCCAGAGGATGTGAAAATGCTGACAGGACAGAAGGATGGGATGAAAGGAAAGCAGGCGAAAGCTTTAATGTGTGTGTGGCCACAACATTAAAAAGGCTGAAACTCTGTAACAGAAGTTGTTAAGAAGTGCATAGGTTAGAGCTCCAGGGCTGTAATGTAGTCAGTGTAATTAGGGTAGACCAGGGCAGTAAAAATAAGCTAGAAAAGCATGATTCCTTAATGTGAAAATGCTGTTGAATGGAATCTAATCTCCCACAAAAATCAGAAAACTTTACTCTTAATATTATTTTACAGAATATTTTGCACAAAAAAGACCAAGAGTCGAAGGCTACGCCCCTCTCTGTTAGCTGTACTTTGGCTTAAGCAGTGCTCTGAGCTAAATGCTAACATCAGCACGCTCACATGCTGATTGTAAGAAGGTATGAGTAATAAAAGTATTATAAGAAGCACATAAAAACAACCAAGTGATAGACTAACTTTGCCACTCTAATACTCACCACAGCTGGCATGGCTAATAATAATCTAATGTATAACGGCAAACAAGTAAATAATAATGGAGAGAAGATGGAGAAATGACATGATGGATGAAGTAAGAGTAAGGAGAGAAGACAAGAAAAGATACATTATATGTTAACCTCAAAGGATTGTGGGAAATGAGTCCACATCCTCCTGCAGTGTAAAGTTTTACTAATGCAAACAAAATTGCAAGGAGAAGGAAAGAATGGATAAGAAAACAGCATTAAATTGTGTCACTGGGATTCATCAGATTTGATTTTTGCAATGTAGTTTATCCACTAAATGGCCAGTGGAAATGCATTTGTTGAATAATTCATGGCATAGCGAGCAGTCAGATTGCATGACTTATTAGTTGTTCTTCTCAAACAGCAGCATCAAACATGGCCGACAATAGCTGAAGTCATCTCAGACAACTCGGAAACTGACCGTGACTTTTTCCCTTGTTGCAAGCATTTTTTGATTGCTGTGTTCTTATTTAGTAGTGCAGTACTGCCACTGTCAACACAACTGTAATATTTATTTTATGTGCTTGATTTAATCAGTAGAATTCAACCTAGATGTCCTTTAATTATAGGACTTGTGAAAATTTTTAATGTAAATGACTGACTTTGTTTTATGAGACCATCTACTCATTCTGGATCTACACGGACAACTAATTTGTTGCATAGTGACACAAATCTGTGATGTGCATCATTGTGAAAATAACAGAATGATGAAGTCTAGCAATGAGTCAAAGGATGTTTTTTATTGATATTTTATCTCAGTCATGTCATGACTATGACTATACTCTACCAAGACAGTTATAAAACAAGATTTCAATTGGGAGACTCATAGACCTTGTTTTTGGAAAATTACGTACATCTCACAGTTTTCTTTTAGTAGTTATCTCTAGAATATTCACAACGTTTGTAAACAGGATTGTAATTTAAATTGTTTTGTACATTTCTAAGCTCACTTTCTGTCCCTCCATCCCTTTCCTTTTCATCTTTTCTTCCTCACATTTCACTTTCTGTTTCCATCGCTCTCTTTCCCTTCCCATCCTGTGGTTGTGGTTTTCCAGATCTCGGTGAATATCTTCCGGACCCTCCCACCCAGTGAGAATCCAGAGTTTGACCCCGAGGAAGACGAGCCGACACTCGAAGCCTCCTGGCCACATTTGCAGGTATATCATACAAAAAAAGTTAATTAAATTCATCAAATTAAATAAATTTTATGACCATATTCTGACACTTTACATAGTTTAATGCAATTCCCTCTGTAGAAGTTAAGTGAGTAAAGGACAGCTTCTCCTGGAAAGAATTTGTTTGGCAAAACATTGTGACTTTGGGCTTTTTCTGCCAAAGCCAGTTTGAGAAAACTTGAGAGCTACTTACTTTGTTATTAAAGTGAGACACAATGCAGTGTCAGTAAGTATTATGAAAAATGGGCCCCACTATTTGGCAGCGTCATAATGCACACAACTCCCAGCAGGTGTTGCTGTTCATGCATTGTTCAGCATTTATTTATCTGCACATAAACACACTGTACCTGAGGCTGAGATCCCTAAGAGCAGCTCAATCTGCTGTTTGGAGCAAAAGAAAGTGTGTCATCACTTAATGACAAATGCACATGTTTTGTCAGTCTGATGAACAAAATAAAGCTCCTACACAGAAGAACGTCACATATAAATAGACTTGACAGGTTTGCCCAGATGGGTGTGGTGTACAGTCACTTCTGCACCATCAGAAAGAGATGAGTCAAACACAAGTGTGAAGTCCAAACTGTCATGAACAAAATATTTCTCATTTTTTGCTCAGCAGTTGTCTTTTGGTGTAAAGCATTAATTATATGAACTTGAACTGACTTTGGACAAGTGAAGTTTTGTGATGTCACCTTTTGATACATCTGGCTTAATAATCTTTGAAAAACAAAGAAACAAAGAAAACAAATTAGACAACAGGAAAAGAGCAGTCACATTTTTTTCTACGATTTTCTGTCTCTTTCTCTCAACCACAGCCGTTTTTCATTCTTTGTGCCACACAGTCTATACGCTAAACTAAGCTAAATGACTGCTAGCGACATAGTTAGTGCACAGGATGAATGGTATCTTATATTTTCATTTAACTCCTGAAATAAACTACATAATTCTCAAAATGTCAAATTATTTCTTTGAGAAAAGAACTAACTGACATCTTTTGCTTGATGTTTGTGCGTCTCTCAGCTGGTGTACGAATTCTTTCTGCGTTTCCTGGAGAGCCCAGACTTCCAGCCCTCCATGGCCAAACGCTACGTGGACCAGAAGTTTGTCTTACAGGTAATCATAAAATAATCATTGACTAAATAAAATTCTTCTCTAAAAAAGCAACCTTTAACATTCCTGGTGAAGTATTATCCAGGTTTGGAGCATGTATAGAAAACTGATCCAGTGAGTCCACAGATAAACATTTGTACAATTTGTTTGCATCCCGTCATATTTTCTAAACTGGTGAGTAAAAAACATAAAATAAATGTAGCATTAATTTGCTGTCGGGTTTAAGATTTATGGTTGAAAGTAGTTAAAATCAGGATTTGGGTTCAGGAGTGAGGAGGTTAGAGAATAACCACAGTCATACTACATGCATACTCTATTTGTGTCTGTAATTATCATATGTATGTGCAGCTCCTGGAGCTGTTCGACAGTGAGGACCCCAGGGAGAGGGAGTACCTGAAGACCATCCTGCACCGTGTCTATGGAAAACTACTGGGTCTCCGAGCCTACATCCGCAAACAGATCAACAACATCTTCCTCAGGTACAATCTGCCTTCCATTAAACCAATGTGCAGGATGTAAAGGTGCTATCTATAGCATTTTATTATCAATAAATCAAACATTAGCCAACAAAGACCATCAGATGGGAGAATAGCTGTGTTTATGATCTGTGAAAAGCCTTTTTTTTAGCATAGTGAGTCACCTGAACAAATAATGAATGTACCGCAAGAGACAGGAACACTTTTTTCACAACTTTAAAGGATATACGGTAGTCAGGATGCATCTTTATTTTACGATGGGGTGTTATTTCCTGACAGAGGTTACCAGTGTAGGAAGAATGGAAAAAAACCCTGTCATTTATTCCTACTTTAGAGCACTTACACATTATTTGTTTACTATCTTTGCTGGTCTTGAGGTCACATGAGATGCATGAAAATAACAGTTTTAACCGTTGGTTATTTGTAGTAATTTGGTCGCCAGTTTGTCAATACTATTGTAGTTCTGCTAACTTCCCCACTTAGTTGCTTGTAACTGTAGTACATTATGTACGATGTCAGCTGGACTTGAGCAGCAACACAGAGAAGACAAACAGAAACATCCTCAATGTTAAAGGAAGTATCAGGATTTCAAGGACATGTCTTAATATTAAGCACAAAACATTATAGGTAGTATTTTCTGACTCAGAGTAGTATTCTGCCCCCCACATGCAAACAAACAGGCACAAGGTATGCACAAACATGACTGTGCACATTTGCAGGCATAACACTCCCCGAATCAGCCATCCTGCATCTATCCTGAGTGTTTAAATCATTGTGTAGTGACACAAATCTCTTCAAATGATTGGTTACGCAGCTCTGACTAACAAGTGTGCTGTGATGTACAATCATGTTTCATCTTGTCCTTCACCAAGTGTTACTGAGTTGTTGTGTTTGTATAATTCAAGCACGGCAGAACTGCACTGCTGCAACACACTTTGCTTGTGTCTCAGCGAACTGGTTTCAGTGTTTCTGACAGCTAAAAGATACAGCATGAGCATAAGTCTGCTTAGCTGTTATTTGCTTCATTTCTCTCTCACATGGTATCATCACAGAGGTGATAAAGTTGTGTTTCAGACATGGTACATCATGATATTGATTGACCCCCACTATCTACCAGGGAATTTAATGCAAGGGTAATTTAACAGGAAGTAAAAATATGATGTTTTAATAACTCTAAGATTTGCAGTCCCTCTTTTATTTGCCTTTTACCTTTTAAACTGCCATTGAACAGTGGCTTGTTCTGCTCATAAATCATCAGAGTCGCTCTCTATATATGTGTGTGTGTATGCTGTATCTGATCTTTAGGTTCATATATGAAACTGAGCACTTCAACGGAGTCGCGGAGCTTCTGGAAATCCTCGGCAGGTTTGTGTCCACAATCACACAAACACACAAAGGAGCAAACACTGTTGCACCGTAGGAAAGCAGAGTTTAGAGTGTGTTATGGCCTGATAAATGCTTTTTGGAGTTGAGCTTGAAAACACACACACACACACACACACTTACATATACACATACTGTACTTGTCCCGCTGCTCCTATTTATGAGACAGCTGGTAACCTAGTGAATTAAGCAGCTACAAAAATATTGTGACAAAGCATAAACACTACTGCATCTGCTCACTGCAAAAAACCAATACGCGTTTATTTTTCATTTATCGTCATCGCTCCCTCTCTCTTATCAGGTAAACACAACAGTGGGTGAAGCCCGGCGGAGTAAAAAATGAGTTATAAAGCTGGAGGAAAATGAGTAGAGGTGGTAGATGTCTGCAAGGAGAGACACGAGCAAGAGGGGGGTTAAACAAATAAATGAGAAACAGCTCAGAGGTTTGCATAGTTTGTTGCTTTGTCTCTGAGGTCTGCAAGTGAAATATGAGGCAGATAGAAACGAAGAGAGAGCAAGGAAGGAAGCCAAACTGATAAACAAACATGTCTTGCCTTCTGCTTGTGCTCATACACAAATCAATGGGAACAAGAAAGGAAAGATGACAGTAATGAAGAGAGAGAAAAGGGAGAGAGAAAATGGAGGACGAATACAAACAAGACTGGTGAATATATACGGTTTGTTTTCCTCATTCTCTGAGCCTGAAAGGATTTTAAAGGAATAATTTGACATTTGTAGAAACTCATTAGGTTTTGTTTAATTGTGAAAAAAAAAGAATCAGTTATCAACCCCATCTTATATTTTACTGAGATAGACTCAGTGTGGGAAGCTTAGCTTAGCATAAAGACTGAACAAATCTGTGCAAGAGTCAGTAATTATTCATTTTCCTCAAAGGCAATCTAGTGGCTGAAATCTAGTTTGTGCCCTTTTATCATTTGACACCAAATAAGACAGAAGTGTTTTTAAATAATCTTAATTGATGTTAAACATAGAAGAAAGTAAAGAGAGTTTCAAAGAGGGCTGGATTCAAAGAGATTCAGAGAGACTGTGGTGTTTGTCTGAATGTTGGTTAAGTGCTAGAATATTTTTGCAAGAGTTTTGATACTATTTCTACATTTATTTAGTTTTTCTGAATAGAAAAGATAAA
>JAPZDV010000016.1:5657584-5681669 GCA_029814665.1 Acanthurus lineatus
AAAATGGAGGATGAATACAAACAAGACTGGTGAATATATATATGGTTTGTTTTCCTCATTCTCTGAGCCTGAAAGGATTTTAAAGGAATAATTTGACATTTGTAGAAACACATTAGGTTTTGTTTAATTGTGAAAAAAAAGATCAGTTATCAACCCCATCTTATATTTCACTAAGCTTGACTCAGTGTGGCAAGCTTAGCTTAGCATAAAGACAAATCTGTGCAAGAGTCAATAATTATTCATTTTCCTCAAAGGCAATCTAGTGGCTGAAATCTCTTTAGTGCCCTTTTATCACCGTCTTTCATCATTTGACACCAAATAAGACAGAAGTGTTTTTAAATAATCTTAACTGATGTTAAACATAGAAGTAAGTAAAGAGAGTTTCAAAGAGGGCTGGATTCAAAGAGATTCAGAGAGACTGTGGTGTTTGTCTGAATGGTGGTTAAGTGCTAGAATATTTTTGCAAGTTTTGATACTATTTCTACATTTATTTAGTTTTTCTGAATATAAAAGATAAATAATTTTCATCCAGGATGTAGAACCTTTCTTCTCTAACCCACAAATAATATTTCATCTGATCAAAAAGAGAAAATTAGAAGTGGGCAATGACTTTTAGGATGATGTAGAGAAAAGTGAGGGAGGCAGAGGAGAGGATGACTCCAAGGTGAGCATGGATGAATGAATGAAGGGATGAGAGATGGAGGCAAACCAGGAGATGGAGAGAGGATGAGAGAGTGAGCAGTGAGTCAGAAGTGGAGGAAGGAGGAGGGAGAGCGAGAGAGGAGAGAGAGGTTTGTATTCATGTTGGTGGTAACAGAGGTATTTATAGCTCCGCCCACACTTAGAGACGGCGAGAGAGAGGGGCGAGGGTGGATGTGTTGTACAGAAGGAAAAAAGAGAGAGAGAGAGGAGATAGAGGTATTCAAAAAAAAGGGGTGAGAAGGAAAGATTAGAGGAACAGCAGGAGGGAGATGTTGTTGAAGGAATGTTCTAATCAACAAAAACGATATGAGGAAATAAAGGCAGACAAACAAGCAGACAGACAGACAGACAGACGAGCAGACAGTCAGACAGACAGACGAGCAGACAGACAAGTAGTCTGACTGATAAAGAAAAAAAACGATAAATAGTCCACGCAAACTGACAAACAGCTCAGAATGCTGGTAAAAAGTGTTTCCAAGTTTAGTTCACACAACTCCGCTTCTCATACTCTTAATCCCGTAGGCTGAACTCTGTCTGTGGGTCAGTAGTGAACAGAACAGAACACACACTTGACCAGTCACTCAGAAATGGACACAGTACAAGAATAAGCTGACAAATGCAGACAAGTGGACACACATCACAGATTTGAATAGTAGATATTCAGTGTAATGTGTGATGTTCTAATTGCTTCAGTGTCATAAGCTATGAGCGTCGTTTAACCAAGAGGGATAGTTTTCTTATAGTTCTTCTAGTCTAATGTTTAAGACATTAGTTATTTTACAGTTGGTCAATTTAAATGAACCAACAATGATTATGATGGTCAATATTAATGGCCATAGGTTCGGAGTTCCTGCTTTTTTCTGTTTCATAATGTTCAAATGTTATAAGACACTATTGTTATTGTATCTTTTGGTTTGAACTCTTGGTTGGTCTTACTAACATGATTGCATTGGGAATCTGCAATGAACATTTTAATCCATTTTCAAGCATATTAATTAATTGATGAAAGAAAAGTTTTTGACAAATTACTTGACGCTAAAAGTGCTTTCTTTATACAACTTTAATCTTATCAATTATCTTATCAGTTATTCTGATTGAAAGAATGTGAAAGGAGTGAAAAACAACAGCTCTGTGTCTTTACAAAAAATAAATCAAATATGATAAAAAAAAGAGTTCATATGCTTCAGAGTAAAAGTATTAACTGTAACTTTAACTGTCTTCTTCTCTCCTCCAGCATCATCAATGGCTTCGCTTTGCCCCTGAAGGCTGAACACAAGCAGTTCCTGGTTCGGGTCCTCATCCCACTTCACACAGCAAAGTCCCTTTCCATCTTCCACGCACAGGTCAGTGACACTTCTGCATGTTTCGGTATTTAGATTGTTTGTACATGAGACTGTTTAATAAAAACTCTTTAATAATAGTAAGTATAACCACTGTTTTTTTTTTGATACATTAAAAACCTACCAACTCAGTATATTGTTACATTTTATATAAAGACGTAAAAATGAATAGTCAGCTGCAAGATTTGTTGACATAGTTTGATGTTTTGATGTGATGGAAAGGTGGTTATCTGATCATCTGTTCAGTTGTCTGTTGTCATTTTTAACATATTCAAAGAAAAAAAATTTACTAAACAGAACTTTGGATAATTATTTTTATGATTGCCAGAGTGCTACTGAAGCTCAGATATTGCTAAACTGAAAATGAAAAACTGAACTGAAATGAAACCCAAATTGTTTGGTGATTTTGCATTAATTTCCTGGTTAGGTAATGCTTCATTGTCTAACTCTTTCAAAATTAAAATGGGTTATAGTTCATCTTTTGGATTCTGTATAGCATCTCATATCTTGTATTTTTCTCTAGCATTAATTGTAGTTGAGTTGTAGTTAAGGATTCCTGCAGTGAGTGAAATACACCACTAGAAGGCAGAGTTGAGTCACAGATAATACGGTAGAGGGATGCAATCATCTTTGGATTACACTCAGCGTGTGTGTGCCTCTGGTTTCCTCGGTCTGAGTGTGACTGTGTCTCAAAATGTGTGTTTGGGTTAACAAAATATTTGATAACACAGATGGCAGCCGGTCTATTGTGTGTAGGTGTGTGTGTGTGCATTTTATTTGTGTCTCATATTATTTGATTATGCAGAAGGTACAGTTTGTTCTCCACTAACTGGTCTGAGGTATGTGTGTGTGTGTGTGTGTTCAGCATCAGCGTGCCCTACATTTCTCCTCCCTGTCTCTCTCCCTGTGGTTCACACACATACATAATTCACACACTCAAACACACACTCGGTATGACAGGGTCACAGGGGACACGGTGTTAGTGGATGGCGGTTTTTGCGCTCTTTAGGTGTGGCAGTGGAGGAGTGACCCAATTCTGGATCTAAATATCAAAATATGATATCGCAGCAGCACCTTTCATATATCTTTATGGTTTCTCAATGCTGGGAAATACATTAGAATCATCCTTCCTGTGGCCTGTGAAGGGTTTTCTCATTTACATTTATGTCACTGAATTGTAATAACAGCTGTTTGAGCTATATTGTCTGGCCACAGCATGGTTACACATCATGATTCCCAAAAAAGCTCATATATGACTCCCTTGTGTAAAAGTTCCAGTAAAGTTTGAATAAATTGTATCTATGTCTCTGCTGCGACCCCCCACGCACATTAGTTTTTTGCATGATAAGTAATTTTTTGTAATCTGATTGTTGCTGATTTGAGTGGGTGAACATAAAAATAGCTCGCAGCATCACTTCATTCACATTGGCCACACCAGCAGTTTTCCAGCTGAGGGGCTTTGAGTTGTAGCAGTATGGTCCATCGACTCATTAAAAGACAAATAGCTAATGCTAGCTTGACCCCCCCGCCGTTTGATGAGATAGAACAAACATGGCACTAACTTTACAGGAGCTTCCAAATGGCTCAGCATGTTTTGAAATAACATGAGCAGAAATTAACTTCTAGTGGGAACGAGCTTGAACAATAGCTAGCTAGGCTAACTAGCTTAAGGTTTCCAGGTTCAAGCCTGTTTGTCTAGCTTGCAAGCTTCCATTTTGAGTGGAATACAGACTTAGGAGCATTATGTGTTGAGAGACATGTTTTAAATCTCTAAGGGTAAAAAAAAAAAAAACGATGTTAGACTTGTTGAAAGAGTAAAAAAATGCCTTTTATCAACGTATGTTTATGTTAGCTACACAGGACTAGGAAACACTAAAGCCAGTATCTAACACACAGAAGTTGAAACTGCATTTTTTTAATCTTGTGCTTAAAAAATGGATACTTGTGCAATAAAAAAGTTAACTTACATGAGAAAGGATGACAAATTAATGTCTTGTTTCACTATAAACTGTAAAACTGTTCAAATCTTTTATATCTTACAAAATGACTAAAATAACTGTAAAGAGAAAGGCTACTTTTTGACTTGCAGGTCGTAACAAATTTACAAGCAAGAAGCCAGCATCAATGTTCTCTAGAATCCCCAAAAATAGACCTTTATTTGACCTGTCACCTTGACAAATCAATACTGCTAAAATCTCGGTCTTAAGAGACTATGTCTGTAATCTTTAGCCTAACAACAGCCTGCTGCAGCCACAAAGCCTGGCCTGACAACAAAATCCAACATTATATTTACTCCAAGCAGTTTCTCAAATGCTACGCTAATGCTTTAAATAGTTTGACCGACCACCACCTTTGTCTTAATCCTCCTCTTTCAAGCTCAGAATCACGGCTTTCACCGATTCCTTTTTTTAGCCTCCGCTCCCTCTTTCCCCCTGCCTCTGTTACCATGTTGTGGTGCCGGTGAGGGAGAGGAAAGTTAAGGATGAAGCGAGAGGAGCAGACAAACAAGAAAGGCACACTGTAAAAAGGGATTAGACATGAGAGGGATGAAAACTGTGGTAGATGTGAAAGCCAGACATGCAGAGACAGACAATGGAGGCATGGGTCAGGAATTAGACAAAGACAGAAAAGACAAAAAAAGAAGGAAGTTAAAACTAATTTTCCTGCAAAAAGATAAAGAGCATCCATAACCAGTGTGAGAGCCACATCTGCTGCTTGTAATTATAAAACTGGACAATCCGTGTACTCTTATTTTGATGATATGAACTTACTCATCTAGAAGTCGTAAAGAGGACCGTTGAAGTAATAATTTGAATGAAGGGAAGAAAATAGGACAGAGGGGGAAAGACAGAGAGGCTGAGACAAGAGGTCTAAACTCTATCTCACATTGCCCTTAAGGGACTTCTTTTGTGTGACATCACTTCTTCCGAAGTAAACACACGCACACACAGTCCCCGTCGCCACGGTGCCCACTCGCCACGGCAACGGGCCTGGGTTGAAGGGGGCAACCGCAAAACACACTCATGCACAGACGCACGTACGAATAATGGTAAATGATTGCAGATCATATAACAGAAGACAAGAGCTGATGTAGAAATAGACACACACAAATACACACATACACACACATGCACGAGGGCACACACACACACACACACGCACACACACACACACACACACATACACACACATGTCACACATCTCCCCTTGGAAAATTTGGCTTTCCGATTCTTAGCAGTGTGTAATCCTAAGGGGTTAGTGCTGAGATCTCCTTTGTCTCCTTGACATCTACACAGAACATGTGTGTTTCTGGTTTGTGTGTGTGTGTGTGTGTGTGTGTATGTGTGTGTGTATGTGACTTTGCTCTAACCATGTCTCCACTGTCCTTTCAGCTGGCCTACTGTGTGGTGCAGTTTATGGAGAAAGATGCTACAGTGACTGAATACGTAAGATTTTGTTTTCATCACATTGATGTTCTCTCTTCAATGCATTGCTAATTACATTGAAAGGATAATGAAGTTCTCAGTTTAGCAGTCAGCTGTTTTTAGCAAAAACGTCTTGATAAACACATTATGGGATCCTTGATCAGCACCGAAGCACAAAGTAAGTGGCTAGCTGGTGAACACAGTGGAGCATTTAGCCGCTAAAGAGCCAGATATTTCCCTCATGGGGGGGTTGAGACCAAAAACAGGACTAAAAGGAAAGTGAATATCATAAACAAGACTCCAAATAACTGTAATGTTGCCTCCCTGTCTGCCATATGTGTAAAGCAAGTGACCAGCTGCTTGTTAGCATGTGTGCTATTGCTAGTTAGTGATTTTAGGGTAAATAACTGGAAAACATACTTTTAACATCGATATTTTTACCCAAACTCTTTGTTATTAACATCCATCAGAGTTTAGAGATTGACTCCCTGAGACAGTTTTGACATATCATAACCTTGTTTTCCTGTGTAATAAGAGGTCTAATCATTTATTTTGATAGAAATGATTGTCATAACTACAAAATAAGACAAAAGTAGTTAGAAACTTTTCCTTTGGATTGTTTTTTATTATTATTAATGCCAGTATTATGGCCTTCAAATTAGATTATTCATAATATATTTGAATGGGGTGCCCCAGTTTGCGAACTGCCCCCCATTAGTGTATTTGCTATTCTTCATTCACCAACATTGATGCAGTAAAAATGAGAGATTTTATACAAAGTTAAGGACATATTTCTTAATGCACCAGCCAGGGAATGAATATGAGTTAATGGAGATGGCACAGACACAGATGGACGCCAGCCAGCTACCATGCTGAGCTAATGGCTGCAGTGTTTATTTATATTAATATACTTCATATTTTCTCTGCAGATCATCAGAGGGTTGCTCAAGTACTGGCCAAAAACCTGCACGCAGAAAGAGGTGAGAGAGCTGATAATATAAAAAGATGCTGATATTGCTCAGCTGTTCTCATTAGTTAATGCTGAAGCATTTTCTCATCTGATGTCTTTAACATCAGATTTTGTTGGAGAGCTTCTGGATCAGTTGTGTCTCGTTTTTGATTCCTTTTCAAAGGATCTTAATATTTTTATTTTTTCTAAAACATGTGAATGTCTCTCAGTCTTTTATGTGTCAATCATAAGAACATGTATGTTGGTGTGTCTGTGTATTCAGGTGATGTTCCTTGGGGAGATCGAGGAGATCCTGGATGTGATTGAGCCGTCTCAGTTCATCCGAGTCCAGGAGCCGCTCTTCAAACAGATCGCAGCCTGTATCTCCAGCCCTCACTTCCAGGTAAACACCACTCCCCTCTATATTCAAACCATAGTGGAAGGTTTAAAAATGTTATCTTGTTAAGACATGGATCAGCACAAGGAATGAGTGTGTCAATTATCTGCATTCTTTTATCCAACTAAATTATCCATCCTAAAGTGAAAGTAGGCCATGAAATGTGACCATGAACCCAACCTCAAGTTTTTATTCAAGTCTCAAATTGATTTTTGTTGAACAAAAGTTCTATATTTATCATTTATTAAAAACTATTCACAGAACAGCCTGAGAATTGAGCTGCAGAGCAATGTGCTAGATCACAAGATTAAAAGAATTATTTAAATTCAAATTGAACTATTTTGATTTAGCTAATTAAAGAGAATGGATGAACACAACACTTATTAAGAAATGTGAAGTAAAATGAATAAAGCAGAGTTTTCACAGTCAACATGTTTATTTTTTCTTTTTCCTACTTAGAATAGTTACACAGATCAGACCCCAGTCTCATGCTATAACCAATATAAAAGGATTAAGCCTGATTACATTAACCTGATTTACTACAGACACACTTTATCACTACATAAAAACTTTCACTGAATTGTTGAAAGAAGTCAGTTACTTGTACAGCTTTAAAAACTTTTGGCACAGACATCAGTTAAATTAGGGTCAACTCTTCTGTCTGTGTGTTTTGTTGCAGGTAGCGGAGCGGGCTCTTTACTTCTGGAACAATGAATACATCCTCAGTCTTATAGAGGAGAACTGTCAAGTCATCCTGCCGCTGGTGTTCGCCACCCTCTACAGAGTCTCCAAGGAGCACTGGAACCAGTAAGTGGCTCACACATGAACACCAACCACACATTAATGCCTCTCACACCTCAGTGCTTTTAGATTCTGGTTGAGTTGAGTGTAACTCAAGCTCTATTAATGTTGGGATGGTAAATAAATACATATTAGACACTGTCACAAGTCTACACTGGTAGTTATTATCAAACTGCCTGGAAACACTGAACTCCATCTTTAGAACTGAAGTAAAAGTGGAGTTATTCACTTCAGTAGCACTGTAGCTTCATTCAGTTTGGGGGGCACACTGATTTAAAGTCATGTGACCCCAGTAAGCCATCTATTTTTTTGTCTCATGTTAATACTCGGTGATGTAAGAAGTATTTAAATCATTTATTTTAAGATGCATCTTGTTCCTCAGTTGGTAACTACTTTACATGCTGTTGTGTCATTGGTAACTCATTACTGTAGCTGTTGTGTAAATGTATTGGAGTAACAATAATAATAAACAGTAACAATACATTACTCCCTTTTAAAATGTTATCCTATAGCATGAAATGCAAATACTCAAATAAAATACAAATATCTCAAATTTACTTAAATAAATGTACTGAGTTGCTTTCCATCGCTACTAAAACATAACAAGATATACAATTAAGCTTCACAGCTGCCACAAACTTGAAACAACCAACACTGATAAATACTTATGTCTCCTATCATCCAATAGTATATGCTGTTTTTTTAAGTGAAGTCAGCCAGGTGGCGAAGGGGAGCTCTGATAATATGGGGGAAGAGGAGGAGTATGCAAAAATAAATCATTTAAAAAAAACAACATCAACTCATTAGTATTATCATGTGTATTATTATAAATAGAATTTAAAAAATACCATATAGAAAACTTTACCACACATTTTCTAATTGCTTTCCAACCAAAACTTCATGTAACACATTATAAGCTGTCAGTGTTACCTGGTACAGTCTAAACTTGCAAGCTGCTTTGTCTCTGAAAATCTGGCTAGCTAGCTTGTTTTTTTTAAGTTGCTATATAAAGGAAAAGCTTAAAGAAGATACCTACAGCCTCACTGAGTATGATACAGTAAATATAGTATTGAAGGTAGTTTTACAGACATCTTGCAAAATGGGGACCCGGCTATAAAGTACTGCTAGATACAAGGCACAATGTATTCCCTGACATGGAAAAGTTTGGGAAACCCCATGCTCAGGAGTAAGGGGTAGAGCTAATAACCTACAGGGACACTTAAATGGCCCTTGTGCTATTATTTAAGCAACACATTGGGTTGCCAGTTGGTTAATCTTCCAAAAACATGGGCTTTTCCTTTAACCTTTATGTCCCGACCCATAATCCCATGGTACTAATAACCAGCCAAGTTGATTATGTTCTTTTTCTACTCCTCCAGGACCATTGTGTCTCTGATCTACAATGTGCTGAAGACCTTCATGGAGATGAACAGCAAGTTGTTTGATGACCTCACTGCCTCCTACAAAGTGGAGAAACAGAAGTGAGTATGACTCACTCTATTTGTGTGTGTGTGTATTTGTGTCACTGGATACAACAGTGACAACAAGAGAAAGAAATAGAGGACTCTTAAGTCATTTTTAGACAGTATTTGTTCCATTATCCATCACATTGTAATTCACATTGTAAGTGCGTATCGCTTAGGTCATTTTTTGAACTTGGACTCCCTCAGTGCAGACCCTTGTTGATGACAGTACTAGTTTATTTACCCAAACAAACTGGGTGTTAGCTGAGATATGATTTTATCCAATTATGCGTTGTTATAGAGATCGCAGATAACATGAAGTAAGACTTTAACAATGGGTGACTGTCAAAGGCTTTACGTAGTTCAAGAGACATTGTTCACATTACCCCTTCCTCATCTAAATTAGCCTTGATTGCTTCAAGAAATTGCCACAGGCAGTTTCAGTATATTGGTTCAGTCTAACTCCAACTACAGCAGAGAGTGCTGTGTATTGTATATGAGAGAAATATAAATACTCCCCCCTGCAACCTGTTTATGGAGCAAGTAAGAGAAGTTGTTAAATTGTATTTGATAAGGATATAATATTTTTATGTACTTTAAGCTCATCTATTTGCTTAACAGTGAATGCAGCTGTATCATTATTTAAAGTCACAGAAAACTTGTATTCTTGTGATTTAACATCCAGTTCTACCAATGATTCAGTAAAATAGCTGGTAAAATTATTTGCAGCCTAAAGGCTCTTATTTTGAAGCATCTTATGTAAATTCTTTGGCTCTGCAGTTTGGAAATTCTTCAATGGTAAATAAAAATGGTAAATTTGCTCTCCAGAGTCTGTTCTCATGTTTTAAAAATAACAAAAAAAGTACAGGCCTCCCTAAGCTGCATTATAACTTTGTTGCCAAGGACCCTTACATATTACTCATCAGTCAAACATGATTTTTATATAGATTTTTTTCAAGGCTGCATTTCTTGTCTTCATTAATGCTATAGGATGTCATTCAGCCAAGGTAAAGACTGCTCTCTATTGTTTTATTTGGGACATAACATAAATGTATATATAGACATGAGCTGCTTGAAGGTTCCCAGAAAGTCATCATCAATGTGCTCATAAATTTTAACATATGTCGTATTTCACCATAGTTTCCTTCCTTTTTACTATTTCCCTCCATTATATTTAGACTATGTAAAGACATTCTAGGATGACGGTAACTCGAACGCACCTCAATAAATCTCCAGGGATTTCAGTATTTTTGACGCTGAAGTCCTTCTGCAACATAAATCACAACCACCCACTCCTTTATGATTGTCTCCATGTCATCTATGAGCAGTGTAACATGGTTTACTCTTCTCTCCATCAGGGAGATGAAGCGAGAGAGGGAGCGCGCAGAGCTCTGGCGAGGCCTCGAGGAGCACCAGGAGCGCCGGATGCAGATGCTCACAGAGGCGGCCAGGAACCAGCGCAACCTCCAGGAGCGAGGCGAGAGAGGAGACCCGCCCACCCCCTCGTCCCCGCAGACGGCTCACTCCGACCAGCCCGAGCCTAAGCCCAGTGGGGCCTCTTCTTCCTCCTCTGGAGCTGGAGAGAGCGCCACCTAGGTGCTACTCCACAGATATTGGATAACACAGGGGTTGGGGGACAGGGAGAAGACAGGAGGCTATTGGTGAGAATGTTGGGAGAGGTCAGACAGTAAAGGTACAAAACAAACCCAGTGCTTTTTATCTTGTATCATCGAGGGGGTGGCTTTTTGCGAAAAAGGCACACAATCTCAATGATCCGAGGTAAAGACTGTACCTTTTTTCTGACAGAGTTGTGTGAAACTGGTTCACTTTTTGCTGTACACACAACATGTTGCAGATCAGAAGATGAGTATTGTTCAAAAGTGCTGTCATTTTAAAAAAAACAGCTGGTTTATTAAACTGCAGGTCAGTACATAAAATTAGTATTTGTCCTGCTTCAAATCATCCTCGAAAATAAGGGATAAAATGTCCCTTTTGGTGCAAAACTATCCAAATTTAACATGTGTCTAATTTGTCTTGATATTTAACCAACTGAGTCAGAGTCTGTACTGTGGCCTCGAATTTATCTTTTGGTCAGAGATGCTTATTTCATGCGTAGATAGCACAATGCATTTACAAACAAAAGAAGCAATTTCACACAATTGTCCCAAAACTATCAACACACAGACCAGACACACAAATCTACACACACTCACACACATATACACACATATACACACATATGCAGGTGCATATTTACTGTAAATATGACAAGTCAGAGCTACAGAGAAATAGTGTATGCAGGTCAAACAAATCTCAAACACCAACAATCGATTTATGCACCTAGTGTTTTGTTGTTTTTTTTTTGACACACACTCACACTCATGCAGTCTCTATCTTACACACACTCTCACGCACACACATACATACATACACAGCTAGTTCTGGCGCTAACTCCTCTCCCAATCTGTCGGGTTCCACCAAAGGAAGAGCCTAAAGTCCCTAAAGGTTAAATAACCAAGATGATGATAATGATATAAAGTACAATACTGTTCCTTCTTCTTACTTGTTACTCTACTACTACTACTCTACTCTACTCTAAGTACTACTGATGATGATGATGATAATGTTTTTATATATATACATATGTCTCTGGATATTTCTGTAGTGTATTATGGGAGAAACACTAGTGTAGCAGATACCATAAGGGGGAAAGCCAGCTCGAATTCTGGATTCACATCACATGTTAACTGTATGAGGCCATAATGTGAGTGCTGAAATTCAGCGGCATTCCCCTTTAACAGACCTTAAAGAGGGGAAGAATGAACTGGATTGACCATTGCTGTTTTTCTTTTATTTTGAAATTTGGGTGTTTGTGGTGCGGTGTGTGTAGTTTAATTGAGAATCACACAAAAATCCCAAAACATTCCACCCTTACTATTGGGTTTTTTTTTAAGTTCGAAGGTGCCCTGTGTAACAACAACATTATGTTTACATTCAGTGTTACTCACCAAAATGCATTCTGTGTATCCTTGAGGCTTTATGAACGTGTCGGATGCATTTCCCTCCTCGTAAATTATTTGTAAAAGCAATTTTAAACAATTTTTAACTCATTGTTTACACATTGTTTACATCCATGTTTACCAGCTAGCTAGTCTTTTTCTTCCCTGTCTTTGTTGGCATATTACTATGATTTTTTTTGCACATTACCACCCCCAGCTGTTCATTAACAGAATAGCATGCAACTGGTGGCATGATTTAATTCATATTTGCTGTGTGCTTATTTGCACACACATGCAAGCTCGTGAGGCTAAAATATAATGGGGATCCTGTTTACTAAAACATTGCTCCATAGCGCCACTAGTGGTGAAAAACTCTACAGGGTACCTTTAATTTTGTTGTTGCGGCACATAATGGTTTTCTTATTTAAAAGTTCTTCAAATTTACTCATTTTTTTTCTAGATGACTCTTTACAGAGTTTAAGTGTAGGACCCCGAGCATCAAACCAAAAATAGATTCCAAGCAGTCTTGTAAACCCCACCCAACACAGAGGTTACTGGAAGACAAATAAAGAGCACCACAAGTGTTTCAGACCAAAAGAAAAACACAGTGATCCAGTTGGATTTCTGAACCCAGAGAGTGTCTGTTCCTTAAGGCTCAGCAGACCTGACACTGCTAGAAGGCGACCATGATGATGATGAAAACTTTTTTCAGTGTGAACCAACAAAAATCTGTTTATTCTTGTCTGATCATTATGATAGAGTGATGGGATTTAGAGAGGGAAAAAAACAGAAAAAAATATTTTAGCAATATTTTCATTCTTTCAGGATAATCTGTGTGTTTTTGGGGGTTAAGCAACAAATGGGTGTCACACTCAGATGTTAACCCCCCACTCTTGTTTTTACTCCTGTTGCGTCCTTGATATTCACACTGTCTTAAAGGTACTTTTCTGTGTAAATTTATTTGATGAAGAATGACTTTGCTTTGTAATTATGTTGTTTTTTCTTGGTTTTTGTATGATCTTGTTCATTTTGTGGAAAACTGATACTGATGCTATTTATTTTCTATTTGATCAGGAAATGTAACCTTATTTGAAGACGATGGTCAGGTTGTGTATGTGTGCGTGTGCGTGCGTGTGTGTGTGTGTGTGTTGAAGTGCATCCAGCGAGTGAATTGGTGAGCAGGAGATGTGCGTAGACAGAGTGATAGAGAACGAGAGAAAACGGTTCTCTCTTTGTTTCTTTTTCTCTCTCTCTCCTTCTCTCCTTCCTTAGAGACAGAGTTTGAATCCGAATGTATCGCAAAACAAATCGACTGATTGTTTTTTTGACGCTTGAGACGCAGAGCTACCTGTCGACTGCTTCGTAACCAAACCTTTAAAGAGCCTTCAGAACAGCATTTTTTCAAACTTCAACTCATGCCTGAGTCAACAAGGTTTTGAAATCCATCAGACCTGCAGCTTTCAGATTTGCTTTTTCAATTCTTATTGAGCTGCAGTGGTGCATTTCTGCCCCCAAATTTCTAATTTTTTGGAATAAGCCTACTCTACGTTTTGTTCAAGTTTGATTGACTTGCTCTCATGTTTCAGACTGCGGTCACATCCGTAATAAACGTCAACTGCTTCTTTTGCAAAAGAGGTCGTTGCTGCACAGAAAAAACTCGACATGGTCAAATATGCATGAAAGGAGCTGACATAAAAAGTTCTTGGTTGAGATAAAAAAAAAACCTTGCTAGTTTTTCTGCATCTTGCAATCCAGTGTAATGGTTGTCGTGGAGTTGATTTGTCGTCCTGGAGATGGCTTGTCATCATGTGATTTATTGTCATACCATGGCAACTCAGCCATCTGCAGGACAAAATCTCTATCTGCGATTCGTTAGAAAGCTCCAGAAAAAGCTAAGAGTTGGTACCTGAGGAAGGATAGTTACACATGTGCTAGTTGTTCCCAACCTTTTGTCTTGTGACCCCTGAATCAATTCATTTCTGCTTGTGCCTCTTTGGCCTTTTTTAGACTTAAATTGAGAGCAGGTAAAACTACCTTATAGTGTTTTTCCAGCTCAAATAATTTGATTGTTTAGTTTTAGAGGAAAAAATACAAATCAGCAAAAAAAAACATGAACAACAAATTGATTGAGGTCAAACCTGTTTATGTGCAAGGAAAAGGTTTTATTCAGTTTTCTTGTAATAGCAGCTTTATGCAAGTAAAGACCTCCAAACCTGCACCTGTAAACACCATCCAGCTGGAACTCTGGGCAGACAACAAAAAACCCCCAAAACAACTGCTTCCATTTGATTTCGGACTTTTTGATTCAGGCATAAAACACTCAAAAAATAAAACTGAGAAGACACAAAACTTGAACTGGCTGTCATAAAACTCAGCTTATTTTATGATTTTATTTTGGCGAGCTCATGAACCCTCTTGATTGTTATTGTCAGTCACTCAGCTGACTCGGGGGGGAAAATGGAACCCCGACTCCCACTGTCTGTCAATTATATTGATAATTAGAAATCTTAATCTTTCTAGATGAATTGTACTTTCTAGAAATGCTCCAAACCAGGAAGCGAGAGAAGAGAGTGTTTGTAGAGGGCTCTGGTATCGCCTCGTTGACAGCCATCACAGCTGGTTTCATTCTATGTCACATTCCCTCTCTGTGGCCATTTTATGTGGTCAAACAGAAATGCTTTAAATCTGAGAGGTGGTGTGAATGGACTGGATGAAAGCAGCCAGTAAAGATTAAAAAAAAAGAGGAGGAGAAAGACAGAGGAAAGGGGAAAAGACTTAGAGTTAGACACAATAGAATGGCAATAAGTCAGAGCAACAGTAACAGAATGATAATATAATGTTACCGAAACCTACAACCGCATTACGTAGCAATTTCACTGAATTTCTAGATTTGCACTGTCTGCCCAATGGTCTGTGTTTGTTGTGTTGAAGAAAAACCTTAGAGAAGATGATTACAATGATGCAGAAGAAGAAGAAGAAGAAGAAGAAGATGTATATTTTGGGGACCAACACAGCGGTGGGGGGGGTTTGAATGTAGAGAGGCTTACTACTGTACGTAACATTACAGGGGGTTGTAGAATGGAGAAAAAAAAACTATGTGCTAAAAATGAAACTTCACTTTGAGAAAACACTCTGGGAGTCTGTGATTTTTTGTTTCATGTCTTTTGGTTCTGTAATATTGATACGTCAAAACGTCTGTAATATTAACTCATTGTTTAACAGTTTCATTTCATGATTTCAATCTAAAAGCTCTTTTTATCCCGCTGTACTGCCTAACATCAACAAAGTGAGCACCTAGTTATTGGAACATTTGGAGGCAAAGGTTGAGAGCTGAAAGGCATTTAAATATCAGATTTACAGATATTAGGTGGTGAAACAGAGCAAAAATTTAATGCTAATGTTGCTACTGAATGTGTTATGTTAGCTAAAATAATCAACTGTTTTCTAAAACGTTAGCCACACTAACTTTATAAGGTATATCAATGTTATTGGACATAAAAAAAATGCTGCTCTCGTTTTGCTGTCTTCAGGTAACATTTTCCCAATGTTAGAACATCCACAGATTTCTAATAATATCCGTAATGTCTCAGAATCTTTCAGGAGACTCTTTAAACTTGCTTAAGTTGTCCAATCCATGGACAATCTGTTATTTCAGCCACTAGAGGTCTCTGTCAAAACAATGAAAACATAAGATATACTTTGATTACATCGTGAAGTAGGATCATGGGATTTATTTATTTGGTTGTTAAACAGCCTCCGTGGCAGATGAAAGTCTATATCACTTACTCAGGCAGATCTGTTCACCAACAAAGTAATGTATTTAAGTTTAATCCAGTCACTTTAAGTCAAATCACTTTGCCAACTTCCCTCCTCATTCTCTGATCAGTGTCACCCCAGAAGTTGGCAACACATATCAAAATAAAAAACTCTTTACCTTGAATAAAATAACAGATTTCCCTTTGTCAGAATATTATTGTAGACATTTGGGATAATGCAAGTACACATCTCTACTAAATATATAACACACATATATATATGTATATGAAATGTGTAACAAATATAGAATTGTTATATATTTCATATTCCATGGTATTATGTTGGAATAATTGAAAGAAGAAAATTCATTGTAGACTTCAGCTTACTGCCTTAAAGTTTTAAAAGCCCTGTCTTTATATTCATATTTTTAATCCTCGGTCAACTTGAGCAGTGACAGTCCTCACATCACAGAGAGCAGACAAAAGTTGGATAAAGTACCACAAGCACACACAGAGAGATACAGACTGAGGTTAAGAAAACATAGACAAGCAACAGTATTTTCCAGGGAGTCTCCATTATTTCTGGCTTGGGGTCTCTAATGGTATTTCATTGTAATTGCTATGATGTCAGAGTGTCCGTCCGCCCTAATGGGCTTCTAAAAACAACAACAAGGACAGATTGGTTCCATTCACTGGTTTCTGTCCGGACAGAGAGACACCAGAGTCCAGCAGTTCACATCTCTTCAAGATCGTCAGCTGAAAAGGTGAGAAGTCTTTTTTGAAACTCAGAATGTAGGACAGCTAGTATTTAAAATTTTATGACTAAAATTTTTTTTAGAGACTACCAACTTCTTCATGAACAAAAACTTTACATGATTATCTTAGCAGGTTATTTTACACCACATGTAGTGAAGTTTCATTGCCTACAGAAAATGGAGCCATCGTGCTAACACTGAAAACAGTGTGGTGTTAGTGATCTCAGTGCTTATAATAGTATTCCACATCATGCTGTTCATGCAAAAAGTATTTTTATTTCAGCATTATATTCCTGAAACAAGTGAAGCATCCTGCAGTCTGTCTGAGATGAATCCGGTTGTTTTAGTGCAGTTCAATTGGCTTGCTTGAACATGTGCAGAGTAGTTAAGCAGATGTCTCCTATGGCATTAAAGAAAATATTACTCTTGATTCTGATTTAAGCAAGAAACAAAAACCAGACATTTTTAAATAAAACTATTCGACTTTCCTGTCAGATTTCTAACTTGAAAATGTTTTGTTTATTTTTTGAGAGTTTAATTTTCCCCACTGATAAATGCATGTTTTTAACAGTACAAAGGTCACAGACACTGGTGGCTGCATTAGCCTCATCCACCACTAGAGGGAGTTGTGAGTCATGCTGATTGCACAGTATACTGCTCTGAAAGCCTTTTTTCAGCCTTTGTGGATGAGTTAAAAAGCAAAATACTGGGTATAAAACCTGAAGCATTATTCATCTGTTCTCTACAAGAGGCAAACTTGAATAATTTAGTCTATTCAATCAGATATTTCAGAGTTATTTTCAGACACAAGACATCATTTTCAAATGTCATGTCAGATGACAGGGAAAAGAAGAGGCAAAGCATTACTAATGTTTTTTTTTAAGTCAATAAAATATAGTTTTTTCACTGATCATGGAATCATGACTAATAAGATGTGAGACTGAACTGTTTTACACCCTGGCAGGTCACTAAGGGAGCTACAATAAATATAAACACTTGAGTAATCCACTTTTGTATTTGTTTGCCCATCATTCCCAGCATGCATCTCCATCCTCTCTCCCTCTCTCTCCTCCTCCTCCTTGTTGCTGAGATCACTGTGGTGTCCTTTGCTGTGACAACCACCCTTAATGGTTTCCGTGGCTGTGCAGTGCGAGAGTTCACCTTTGTGGCCCAAAAGCCTGGCTGCCAGGGACTGCGCATCACTACAGAGGCCTGCTGGGGGCGCTGTCACACCTGGGAGGTAACATTTCTATACAAAAACAAGTTTCAGTGACACAACATTAGCCACATTTAGCCAATACAGGAGTCACTGTCTTTGCTCTGAAAGCGTCTGTTATATTGGAATTATGAAACATCAAATAAATGATTAATGACCCAAGATTCAACCAAAACCACAAGGAGGCTCACAGCATTTTTTCAGCTCTTACCCATATGCCATTGCAATAATAAAAAAAAAAGATCATGTCTCTCCATGCAGGGAGGGTAACTGAACTTTTACTGAACTCACTCTAGTTTGCAGGGATGTTGAAGTAATTGAAAAACCAAATTCATGGGGTTGGGAACTCAGTCTGATTCGAAACGTTTAGAGGCAAAAGAACTCTGAATCAGCAACAACGGAGCTGACTCAGTCACACTGCTGGAGGATCCCTGAGAGAGTTTCAAATCCACTTGTTTGATTAAATGAATCTTAACTCAAGGTCCACTACGCCTCATCCAGGACTTGCAACAGCATCTGTTCTCCTCAGTGGATGGAGGTCGCTCATATGAATGAAAATCTTAACTCAAGGTGCACTTGCTAACTTTCACTCATAGAAACTGAATCCACAGACTTCCATCCAGAGACAGTGAGATGTGGTTGAAAGCTCAGGGAAGAGCTAAAAACCTTGAGTTAATCCATTTTTGTCAAAACCACCAATTCCAAGGTCTAGAATGAACAAATTCTTGAAAATAACAGCGTTTCAAAGTGTATTATTGATCAACGGTTAGATAGTTAAACATTTTTTTAATAAGGCTGATCATTTTTTATTGATATGTTCTCAATAAAACTCTTATTAGACTAACTTAAAGGTTAAAGAAAAAGTAACCTGTGTTCTTTCTTGATGCGCATGTGAACCCCTGCAGAAACCTGTGCTGGATCCCCCCTACATCCACCGCCACCACCGTGTGTGCACCTACAGCAGGACCCGACACATGACCACCCGCCTGCCCGGCTGCCAGCCCGATGTCTCCCCTCTCTACCACTATCCCATGGCTCTGCAGTGCCACTGTGCCGTCTGCTCCACACAGGACACAGAGTGTGAGACCTTCTGATGGGCAGGACACCGCTGACAGCAAACAATGTTATGAGCAACATTTGATATGATTGACTCTGAATAAAATGACAAAATCAAGACATTGGAGTAAGTGTAAGCATTTCTGAGGGGGCATTATAACACAGCTTGTAAAAAATCCAAGAGGTTCCCATTAAATAACAGTAAAAGCCTTTAAGGAAGGATACTTGACATGAAGTATTTAAAAAGATGATTTTCCTGTAGGCTGAAATCCTTGAGTGTATATTTACATATAGTATAATTGTAAAAGAAGGACAAATAACTGTGCAAGGTTTGTATTTCAGAATCAGAGTACATTGTGTAACACAGCTGTACAACCTTGTTGAATGCATGCTTAAAAGAAAAGAAATACATTAACTGTACTTATGATTATGTTCTGAACTCAGAGAAGTTAAAATTACAAATATTCTGTGTTTGAGCTGTTGTGCTGCATCTGTGTACCAAGGCTGGATTAAAACCAAACAATGCAGGCAACTGATCTGAGGTCCTGGATTCATTCAAAGAAGTGCAATTTTGTTTGAGGATAATTATCAATAATTTATAATTGCAACTACAGTGGGTCCTCAAAACCTGTATTCATCTTGAGGCACAAATAATAATACTGCTATAATACCTAAATAGTATCCTTGTATAAGTTTATGTTGGGCTCCTCTGTTGCATATTCCTCCATATGTTGCATATTTCTATATAAAACTGTTAAATTTGTACACAATGTTCATAGAAATAGTGGTGAAGTCATAGAGTCCACAGTGGCACTGTGGGAACTCATTGCTGTTTTGGACAAAAAAAAAAAATTATGATGTGTAGTTTGGAGTTTAATTACTTTTGTTAAATTTGTCTTGTCTCTTTCATTTCCCCGTGTCCTGTCAAGTTCCCCTCCTCTTGTGATTACCTGCCCTGATGTGTTTCACCTGTGTTAATTGCCCCACCTGTGTCTCATTGCTCCCAGTGTGCATATAGTCTCTGTGTGTCCTCTTTGTCTTGGACAGTTTGTCTGTTGTTGTTTATCTGTCGGCTCTGTCCCCATTTCCTGATTCTACATTTGCTCTCTGGTGCTGTGTCCTAGTCTGCTCGTTCACCTCATCCTTCTGGGTGTGTTTTATTTTTTTATTTTTTGTGATTTCTTGGTTTTGCTACCATGATTTTTGGATTTTATATGAGGTTTTTTTAATAAAAGTCACTCTTTGTTGGTTAATCCCTGAGTTGGTGTTTTGCTTTTGGGTCTTCGCTTGTTTCACCAAGTCTCCCTGATGTATATCAATACATTTAAGGCATATGACTTGTTTTCAGGGTTGAGGTTGTGAAAAGAGTTGGAGACAGGTGTGTAGTATACTGGGACTTCAATGCTACACCCATCTAAAGTGATTGAACCCAGTTGGCGTGTGAAGTCAGAAGAAAACTCAAATGTCCACATAAATTACAGTACAGTTGCAGAATAGAAATTTATTGAAATACAATTTGATCACAAACTATACAGTGCATTCTTTCTCTTTTCATTGACATCAACATTCTTTGGTTTCATCAATAGATAATATTTACAAAATGTCCTTTAGCTCAAATTCATAAATATAAATAAATTTTGTACATTCTTTGGTCTCTCGTATCTTTAGTGGTTATTGCAAAGAATGAAACTACTTGTTCATATGACCTTGATATTAATATAAAAGACTAATAACAGACTGACTTTTTTGTTTGATTAAAGTCAATGTAGAGATGATGTAACTGTCTTAAAAGTTATATAATGTTCTTTTTTATTTTGGCGTACATCAAAATGTGGAAGGTGAAGTCAGTGTTTTTGGGTGTTTTGGGTGGTGGGATTGATCGATTACAGTTCTGAATCTCCTTGTTCTTGCACTTTCTACTGAGCCTCTAAGTATAAAGGTTGTGTGTGACTATTTTACAATTCAAGCTGCTAAGAAAGTCAAGTGTCTGCTAAGCACAAAAAAAAGAAAAGAAAAAGGTTCAGTTGGTTTGAAGTTTGAGTGACAGAATGGTTTGAACAGCCTTTGTGTGTCAATCAAGTTTTGTAGAAAAAAACCTCCCTTTCTCACATTATACAGAAACACACACACTCACACAAAACCACCTCATATATAAATGGACATAAAAAGGGGGTAAATTTCCCATTTTGATTTTTTAGAATCTGGGTAACTTTGCAACTTTCTTTATTTTCTAGTCAAAAATTTCAGAGTAACATGATCTGATTACGTCTCAGGAGATCTTTTCATTTCCTGATCATTTTCTGTCAACTTCGCATTCATTCTTTGGGAGAACAAATGAAAGAAACCTAACCTGGAAACCAGACAAATCTAGTGTATTGATAGGGTTCTCCTTCCATTCAGACAGTTTTCCTCCCTATATTGGCTATTGATCAAATATGACTAAGCATTTAGGTAAGTATCTGTTCATGGTAGTCCTAATAAACCGAAACTGAGCTGAGGGATACCAGACTCATTTTTACATTTGGTCTGTTATACCAGGCTTAAGAAATCCACAGTTTTGACTGTAACTTAGTGGAAAGCTGATTCTTTTTTGGTTCTGAGTGGATTTTTTTTTCAACATTAAAAACAAGGTGACAGACATTTAAAGGATAGTTACTGGTGCATCACTGAAACTCTTGTATTTCAATAATTTCCAAGTTTGTGCTGTTAAACCAACTAAGCTGTAGTTTGAATCTTATCCTGTTGTGCATTTGGCGTGCAGCAGCCTGTATGGATGTTTCAGTAGCGGGACTTGCGGCACATGTCGCAGCGACATGCCTTTGCCGTCAGGATCTCTATTTCATCGTGGTGACGACCTCGAGGGCAGTCCAGGCGAACTTTGACCTGAGGGAAGACAGGCCAGAGGACATGAACATCTAGATAAATAAAACCAGAAACTGTAGTAAACTCCTTTTTATTTTCCGCTGCACCTCCCTCCCCTCACCTTAGCATCCTTGCTGATGGTGCAGCACCGTGACGCCGAGGTGATGTTGTGGGTGAAGTTGGAGGCCACAAGCACAGAGTATCTGGATGGGAAGGCGCTGGACTCACAGTAGCCTACGCAGGCGTAGACCAGGTGGGTGCCTTTGCATGTTCCACGACGGTCACTGCGGATGGTCACGTTGAAGGCTGGAGGTGGGTAAAGGGATGAGTGTGGGTGGAGGTGTGTGTGAGTGTTTGTGATGCAAAACAACTACAGTCCGTTAATATGAATCAATATGACTGATATAGGCAAGTTTTTTTCAGCTAGAATGATTGCTGATGTTCTTTGGACACCATTTCCCATAAACCTTCATAAGTGTAAAAACATGCACATTACTTGGAAAAACTTAAGTGTATTGAAAAGAAAGTGTGGAACTTACGGTGTAGGTGACAACCTGGAGTGAGGCCATCATAGCTCCAACCAATGGAAGAGCAGAGCAGCAGCAGTGACATCACTGGCAGGACCAGCAGGCAGAAATGTGAGGTCATGCACGGCGACATCTGGATGGCAGCCTGGAGGGTCCAAACAGAACAACTGAGTATGTAAGATGTTATCTTAAGACCAGAAAAAATCTGAAAATGTGTCTTTAAGAGGTTTAAATGAATAAAGTGGGAAACATCCTCTCAAAAAACCCAGTAATATTAAATTATATTACATGCTTTAATACATTTAGAATTTACAGGGATTCCCAGTCGGAGGTTCAGATATGATACATATGTAAGGTGGGGAAAGACATTGTTGCTACACAACATAATGTTTACTGTAACAATGTGTAATAAAAAACAGTTCACAGCCTGTAATGGTGTCATGAGTCGGACTTGCTCAGATAGAAAGTGTCACAGGTCAAAAAGGCTGGAAACCAGTGATCTACGCTACGTAAAAGATCTTAATAAATCTTGTTCTCTGTGCTGTAAGGACAGAAGCTGCAGCCTCTTCACTCAACCTGAAGTGATCTTCTCCTGCTGCACTTTGCTCTTAAATTAAAACCCAGAGCCCCCTCCTTTATTCACCAAGGTGATTTCCCATCCTGCCTTTCCCATCTACCTGTGTGTCACTCAGCTGAGTAACAGCTAGTGTGAATAAAAACAACACTGTCTTTATCTCTTAAGTCTGCCCCATTTAACAGCTACCTGTTGTCACATGTACGCACACAATTTTAGCTGGCGGACTCATACAAACGTACACATAAATTCACACATGACAGCAGTCACATATTCTGATTACTAATCATGAATGAAGTTTTTCGTCATAATAGGGAAAAGGTGATGGGTGCTGTGTGTATCTGTTTTTTTCACTTTAAAGTACATAAGAATTAACGTACATGTATATTGTGTGTACACACATGCATGCATGATGTCCACGGATGCACGTGCTCATGACCCCCTTATACACACACACCCCAACACGTGTGTAAACAATAAAGTCATGTTTTCCCGGGAATTTGGGGATCCTGACCCTTGCCCCTTAAAATGGCAGCTCTTTCCAGCTCCGCTTCCTTCCAACTAGAGTTGGGAATTACCGTTGTGGTGATGGTGGCCCTGGAGACGTCATTTACGCTGCTGGTATGACCAAATTAACGGGTCGGGACTGTGTTTGTGTGTGTGTGTGTGTTGAAGCCATTAACCCCATGTTAGCTTGTTGGGAAGAGGAAATGCCCGGCTTTTTCCTCTTATGTGGGGTTTCCACGCCTGGAGGTTTGTCTTTGAGGAAAGTGGGTGTAAAACACTACACTCTGCTGCACTGGTGTTTAAGACCACCAATACAGCTCAAATGCTTGTTTCAGTGTTATCAATGCTGCCATTAAAAAATCATTAAAAAAGTGGACCTATCATTAAGCTATGTGTCTTTAACTTCTTTTTTTTTAACTAAGTTTGAATCATTTTTGATTGTTTTCCTATTAAAAGTATACTGACATTTGGCAAGTGAGAGGTGGAAATATTTCCTTGTAAACTGCCCAAAATATCCGTTATTCTCTTATATTAAACTATCATTGTTTAAACAATTCAGGACCAGCTTTTCACTTAAAAATTACAGTTGATCATTTGATTTTTACTGTTGCTGTTACAGCACTGTTACACATCAGTAGTGGACTATTTGCATTATAACACACAAATGCATGGAAATGCTTCTAATTCAACTTAACACCAAATAATGCCAATTGAGTGAGAATTAATTCAAGTTACTTTTCTGTTTTGTTTATTTTTG
>JAPZDV010000016.1:5681769-5701089 GCA_029814665.1 Acanthurus lineatus
ATGCATTGAAATACTACTAATTCAACTTAACACTAAATAATGTCAATTGAGTGAGAATTAGTTCAAATAACTTTTCTGTTTTGTTTATTTTTATAGCATTAAAGTTATTGTGCACTGTCTGTGCTAAGGTATAAGGTGTAAAGCCTTAAAATCAATATATCATAAACTCAAAGGAGACACATTTTGTCTCCTCTACTGAGCCCATCACTTTATGCAACAATAATATACAGTTTTATCAAATGATACTGCATTTAATATAATGAAAAAAAGTCAGCTGAGAGGTAGAGTTTCAAAAAACACTACCAAACACTGTGAATTTTAGTTAGCCAATGCACATTTCAAGCACATATAAATGTTTCTAATATGGGCAATTTACAAATTTGCAAAACTTGGTTATATTTTAAACTTTAACAATGAAATTATACATTTAAAAATACACCTAAGAAGCCTGTTGAATCAGAATGTAAAAAAATGTCCAATATAAGATGAGATCAAAGGGTAAAAGGTTTGTTTTTTGAATAGAATTCATATGCAAAAAAACTATATTAAGCAACAATTGCAAAACAGCCTAAAATTTTTCACAAAACTGTTAAAGGATTTAAAGGTCTATTCCACCAAAACAACTGATGCACTAAGTTTGATTGCAGGTGTAAAGAGGAACTTAGTCTTACCTGAAGACGCAGAGCGCAGCTTCTCGAGTGCAGGACAGGTGTGTTGACCGACAGGTGTGTCTGTGAGTGTGTCTGCTCTGAGCCTCATGCAGGGGTATAAGTAACACAGGTAAGAGCGAAGGCACTTATAGCTGTAGACACACCCACAATTAGAGAGCGGAGTGTGTGTGAATCTTTTTTTTTCCTTTTCTACAGGTTCTCTTTCCTCTCCACTCTCCACATCAAAAAAGAAATTTCTCCTTAAAAAATTAATAAAAGCGCCTCAAACCTCTTTCTTAAACCTCTTTCTCCTGGAGTGTGTTACCATCTCTCTCTGTCCTCCCGCCCTCCCCCTCCTCGCACTCTGTTTTAAACCTTTAGGGGGACCGCTGCTGTGACACAGAGGAAAACTAGATAGGTTTTCCATCAACGCACCACCACAATAGTAAGAACACACACAGCTTTACCCTGCACAGGGAACACACTCACACACACACACACACAAGCTACACACAGAAAAGAAACATTTATGCATACATGCACAAAAAAAAAACACACACACACACAAAAAATAATATTTTCGGCCTCGGCTGCCAGCTGATACACACTGCAAGTGAACCAATAGATGCATTGAAAGGGAGACCTCACACACAAAGTTTGCCTGGGTTTTCCATTTGTGGCGGCAGGAGGAAGGGCAGGGTCGGGTCAGCAGATATTGTGGGTTTGGGTCAACTCTCTGTCTATGTGTGTGTGTGTGTGTGTGGCACATGATGGGTATATTGTGGGGAACGCCTGGCTCTGTTTCTCATCTTCCTTGTCTTAAACAGAGGAAATCAGCTTAGCAACCACCCTGTCCAAACTCCGCCGGGTAAATAAATTCTTTTAATAGACTCTTAGATTATTTGTTGGACATTCGCAGCGGTATCTGGACACTTGTGACATATGACAAAGGTCACAAACTGCCAGATCAGACCACAGATGACCGTGTATAATTCTTTAAGTATTCTCAAGAAACTGGGTTTCAGGGTGAAGGAACAAACGTCTTAAGTTTCTGGAACAGCCGGATTCAAAATCAGCTCCTCTGAGGTTATGTTCTTGGTCTTTTGATGAGTTTTTCCATGTTGTCCTAGAGAGTTTGGGCTCCGTTGGGATTCATTGCTCTTGTGGGTCTGTAAAGTCCACTGATTTTCAGGCTGTAAAAAATGAACAGCTTGTCTTTAAAAAACTCTTTGTCCTTGACAGAACTTGATTCAAGAAGTCAAGGAACTCACTAAATAATAAAATCAGAGTTGAAAAACAGTAGCTGGAGGTGAACCAGTGAGTTTGATCCAAAGTCACATTTTGTTTGAACTTTTTATACTCTGATTGGATCCCAGATGAAACAATCATCATTTTTTTCATTGCATGTTTTTTGCTCCGGCAGCAGCTCTGCATGTCTTGTGTCTCTCAGGAAGAAAAAACTGCAAAAGCTCGTTATAACCTTTGATAGAATGTGATGACAAAAGCTGAACTACGTAACCATCCCTGGTGGAACAGCACTGTAATAAATAAATCATCTATGAAACAATGGGACTTGATTGATGGTAGACTGGTTATGGAGTGAGTATAATAAGAATAAGGCAGATTTCTGCACTAGAATAAGAATAAATCTGCGTGATGAAGGTTGATTTGCTTTTGGAAAAACATTGGATTAGTCTAACTGTGCCGAAAATTTGAAAATCTAATTAAGTTTTTAAGAAAACCAAACTTTCAGGCTGAAATGCAGATAATTACAGCCTTATTGTCAACAAATTCCATTAAAATAACTAAACATACTATTAATTTCTCCCACTAACTAAAACTGTAGCCAAAGCCTGATACATCACATTCCTCACGGAGCTCCATTGTTGTCCAAAACCTACATCAACAAGCCACACTGTTGCACTGACATGTTCCTTCATTATAATGAACACACAGTGTGGTATATTTTGACTCAGTTCCACATACACTGTCCTGCTGTCAGTACTCACTAGATCACTCGATGTGTACTAATCCGCCTCTGAAAATAGCCCCCATTAAATGCACTATTACTGGAGTTTGAGTAACTTTTCCAAAAAGCTATGGTTACCAGCTGTTTCAGTAAAACAACTGTTTTTCAGAAGTGAAACCATATGTTTGAGACCTGTGTTTAAAGATTTACATCCTCAGTGGAAACTAACGGGCTTGAAGCTGAGCGCAGACTTCTTGGTTTTGAGCTTTAGATAAAATCTGTTGATAATTTGAAAAAATAAAGGAAATATTTCAACTTTATGCTTCAAACTCTATGCCTGCATCTAAGTAGGAACCATAGACGTTTTTTCAATACAAGAACACTCCTGCGTGCATTTTTTAATCACATATTTTGTTCTGATAGCAGGTAATAGCAGGGCAAAATGCTTCCTCTTTAGATAGCTTTTTTAAAAGAACAGGTTGGATGCTAATTTAATTACTAATCCATGATAGATGCTGTGGCTTCCAGTGCTGCACACTTTCACACACACTCACACATGCACAGCTCCTAAGCAAAACACAATTATCATCTTATGGCCCCTCTACCCCAAACATTCCCAATCCAGTTATGTCAATGGAAAACGGAATGTGTGACATCATCACCTGAACCCCCCACCTTCACACACAAACACACAAAACTATTAGTGTGTTGACTGTAAGTTGCATGGACGGCCGCAGTGTGTGTGTTTCTTCTGATTCCATGCCAACCAGAGAAAGAGTGAGAGAGAGAGAGAGAGAGAGAGAGAGAGAGAGAGGTAGAGGGACTATAAATCTGAATGGCCCACAGCACCTCATCAGGAGAGTTAGACATGAGTGAACTTTGTTAAACTGGAGACTCTCTTTAAGTGCACATACACACTTCTACAGTGTGACTCAGCGGGGTGACTGATGTTTGTATCGCTCCGTGGCCCCGTCGCTCACGGCTGCCATGGAAACCGTGGCGTCTTGAATAACTATAATATCATTAATGTGTCCGCTTCCACTTCTTCCCTGTTATTTTAATCTCAGTGTGTATGTGTGTGTACGTACATGTGCATCGGTCTCTGTGTGTGTGAATCATATATATGATGTATGTGTGTTTTATTATGCCTGACAGGACAATGTGTGTGTGGTATGGTGTGTAATGCAAACGTAGGATAAATTATGTGTGTGTTATTTTGGGCTCTATGACAATATAAGGAGAGGTTTAGGCAAAGTTTTCCTGTTTCTAAGATGATGTTTTAGAACAATTGACCCATATACCTCCATACATATACACACACTCATGTGAGCATGGACACGTGCATGCAGACACACATGTCCCTAATAAAATTAAGTTAAATAAATCAATATCTTAAACTATTTTGACAGGATATTTGTCACAAACATCAGCTCTAGATATCCAAACACACACACAAAGATGCCTTGTAGAACACCTAGCTAATTTAGATTGACAGGAGGAAAGTGGAGTTTCCACAAGGTGATACTCACTGGAGCTCAAGGAGTGTGCTCATGAGAATGCACACAACACACACACACACACACACACACAGACAGAGGAGTGGAAATATTAAGAAGGAGTCAGCAGTGTCTACATTCAGCAGAACAAAGCTGTGAATCCATTTGACAGTCTATGCTTTGAGGAAAGAACTAAACTGGTTCCTGCTTTTTCATGTCTTACATAACATAAACATTACAAACATAAACCTTTATTTTAAGGTGATTAAAATGAGCAATAATGAAGGTGAAAAATGAATCTCCTGTTGCATAATATTTGCACGAGCTCAAACAAACTAAAAGGGAAAATTTTGGGACTTGCTGTCAAAATGGAAATGGTTTGACTTTGAAAAAACTCAGGTGATCACTTTACTTTGAAGGTTAATGTAAGTGTAGACAAAAAAAAGGACCAATCTGAACCGAAAACATAATCAAAGAAAGTCTTAGAGAAAGAAATCTAATGCAGATCAGGCCACAGATCATAAAAGCAAAGCTAAATGCAGCAGAATTTAAAGCAATATTAATCAACAATTTAATTTAAAAATAACAGCTTCAAATTCATTTTGATTCTCACTGACTCGGTCATATTAAATGGAGACAATGCTGTCTTACTTTGGTTCTGACGGCAGTGGTGCCAAATGGGCACCAGAACCAGAGCCAGGCAAGGCAACACAAACAGGTCAGACAGCCTGATGGACGTCATGACAGAGGAAGACTCTGACAGAAGAAGCTGAAAAAAGAAAAAGCATTACAGAGCAAGAGATGAGTACATGTCAGACTGGCTTTCAGTTGTTGGAGAGAATCAGTTTTGGATTTTAAAATATCCTGCATGATATTCAAACTTTTTAGTCTAAATAATGGTGCTTGAAAATGGGAACCAGAGAACAAAAATCGAAAAACTCAAAATTGATCAAGAAGAAAATCCATCCAGGTCATTTACAAAATAAGGAAAGATCTGTCCGAATCTGTGGTAGACAGAAAACTAAAAACAAAAAGAAGTTGGACATCCAACTATTGCATGTGATGTTACAAAAACAAAATGAGACAAGCTTACGGCAAGATCTCAATCAATAACGGAACAATAAAGAACAACATAGAGAACAACTACGACTTGAATAATAAATAAAGAAGTAACAACCTTTATTTGCTTTGGTATCAATAAAGAGCTACATCAAAAGCTGATAAATTACAATCCCTCTAAGCAAGAGTTAATAATTTAAAATAAATTAATTTTATAAAGCATTTGATATATATGATAAAAGAACGAGAGGGAAAATCTCAGCAAAAATGTAAAAAACACACAAGTGGCTCAAATACAAAGCATGTTAAGTGCAGGATATAGAAAAATTTGAACAAACAGTTCAACAAAATATTGTTTCTGAAGAAACCAAATCACTTTTACAGTACAGAACTTTAAGCCAGATCAATTCCAGTTAGTTTCCACCACTGGAACCAGTAAAACCTCCTGTCTGTCTACAAGGGCTCTCAGGTGTCTCTGAAGAACAAGGAAAAGGGGAAGATGTGGCTGCAAAGAGAGACACAAGCTTTTACAGTTTGCTCTTGTTAACAGACTCCACATACAACTAAACTAGTGGTTCTTAATCTTTTTCTGGCACACACTCCTTCAGAAGTAGTTCATACATCCACTGACACACCATTTTTATCAATTTTTTGTAATGATGATGTGAAAGCAAATAATAATAAAGGTTGAGCTGTCCTAATCCAAACTAAATTTTTGTGGAATAAAAAACAGCATCAGTAAACCCTTTAATAGTTTTTCTATACAAGTTCTATTCATTAAAAGGACTTTTCATAAATATTTTTTCACTGTTGATCTACTGTCTCTTATCAGCGGCTCCGTGCCTTACTAATGGGGCCCGCCCCACAGTTTGAGAACCTCTGGCCTGATGACATGTGTTGTCTCAGCTTGTCTTAACAGACATTTCACAGGAAATTTGTGATTTCGGTTTTTAATAGCTGGATTTCCCCGATCCATTTTAATCTTTGACATTATTTTTAATACTTAAAGCACCATTGAGCTCATTTTGCTGTGAGAGCAAAACTCAATCAAGTCTACAAGCAAGACAATTACATCACCATTCTCTTCCTATTAAGGAACTGTGCTTTGTGCAGTTTTACTGATCAACTAGTTAATTTTTCAGCTTTTGCTGTGGCACGGCAGGCACATGAAGCCACTGCAGGAGGGTGTGGATGACCAGGAGGAAAGACATGGGGTGATTTAAAGTTTAATTAGTGTGAACTATGATTAGAAAATTCACAGTTTACTGACACTATTGTTCAGATCTTTATTTTCCTAAAATATAACTTGGATTTGGTAAAACTAACCTTGAGTTGCTTAACCCATAACCTAACAAAAGACTGTTTTCAGCATCTGATCTTGGTGTAGCTGCTGCGAACTCGACCTCCTGTTGAAGGTGTCCCTCTCTATACTGACTGTGCCGTCATACAAACCTGGCCAGGCGAGTCAAAATCCCTGGCTTCACTGGCGTCTCATGTATGGTGTCTGCATCTTCTTCCTCCTCATAAAGCTCCTCTTCGTCCAAGTCCTCCATTGTTTGAGGATCCACCTCACCTGGACTCCCTCTTTCTGTGACCATGTTGTCGTGTGATTTCTGTTTGGGTTCAACAGTTGGTAATAGCTTTTTTTCCTAATACTGGATGACTAGCTTTGCTCTATAACACAATCATAAACATATGCACATACTGAGACCAATACGCTTTAGCATTAGTCTTTTCTGCACCATTAGAAAACTGAGTTTGCAGGATATTATGTTTGTTACCATTGTAATTAATACTAAAGACGCATTTGCAAGTTTCTCATTGTTATAGATAGTCAAAAACAACAATGAATCAGCAGGGGACAAAGTTTCCAGCAGACAGATGGAGTTAATATCAGTTTGCCAGCTAATAAAATATGCTAACAACAGCTGTCACTTTAGCTAGTAATTGATTCTACACAGCCTGCTTCTGTCTTCTTCCATCTGATGTTGAGGAACAACTGTTTGCATTCAATTTGAGTGTTAAATCTGCCACTTTCATCATTTCCAATTGCATATGTGCTGTGCTACTATGGAAACTTCATAGGCTTAATGACTGTAAAGATGAGTGGTGGTGCTTTGCCAACAGTCGATAGGATTTGTCCTTTTGCCTCAGCATGAAAGTATGAATACTTTTTCCAGTGTACTTCAGATGAATCGGATCATATGCTTGATGGGCACCTGAACTGTTCAAATGTAATCCTGTTTAAAGCTTGTAGAGTTGTGTTGGCACTTCCTTCTCAGAAGGTAAATAACTCAATGGACTGAACTTATTAGTTTAATCATATCTTTAAATCTTGGAACAAATGTAAGGGGGGAAAAAAAGCTAAAAGCAGGAAAAGGTTGAAGAAGTTAGAGTGGACATGTTAAAAAACAGATCAGGTGAGATGAAGGGCCATAGAGGAAAAAAACTGTGTGTGTGTGTGTGTGTGGCAGAAGGTAATTAGAGGACTTAGTTGCTAATCAAACTGAGGCACATCACCAGAAACACACACTGTCTCACATACACACAATTACACAGTCTGTCTGATGTAAAGCTATTATTAACTTTAATCACACTTGTTATCCTACCTATCTTCACTAATGTTAGCTGGAGGCTACAGTGGAGACAAGTGTGTGTGTTTACATACGTGGTGGAGAGGAAACGAAATGGTGTTATGAGAGTGAAATTGAGAGATGAATTGTTGGAACCTGTTAATTCTAAACAACTGTGGGCTGAAATTACTTCATCTGACATTTAATAGAGTGACACATCATTCAACCAGTTAAATGTGAAGAATAAAAACACTGATCTGAACGAATCAATTAAAGAATTACCTTGTCAAGGTCTTCTGGAGCTTTCTTGACCTGGTCCTTTTCATATGGTCTGTGCGTGTGAAACCTGTTAAAAATAGGACATGACTATTTTATTTTTACATTGATAAAACAGATACAATGGATTTTTTTTTTCAAGTTTTGTGTACCAACGATTGCCATATAGAACCTGACATTCCTTTGTTTATAATAGTTGAGGGACATTAATTCAGGAAAATTCAAAGTTCTGTTGCTTATATTTATGTAGCGTTCATCAAAAAACCACAAACCTACAAACAGTTCATTTAATTCTGATTCTTAGACTAGTCTGAGACACAGTTCTTATGTTAATACAAGGTAAAGGAATAAGGCTTTTCTGCTGAAAATGAACATTATAATGTAGGATAAAGAGAAGGGAGGATGATGCTTGGCCATCTCATTTTCTGACATTGTTACTATATATATTTTTTTGGAACTTACAAAAAAACTGTGTCTCAGACTAATAAAGTCTACAGTTATAAAGGAATAGTCTCTACAACAACATTAGAGCTCCCTGTTAACAAATGTGATAGTATGACTGTTTCAACAAGGTGTGCACTTTTTTTCAAAGAGAATAAGTTTATTTTTGATTTGGTGATGAATTGCTAGGATGCCTTTGCGGGCAGTAAACTATTAAGTTTTCTTGTGATCACAAAAATATCCTCAATATGACTCAAATAGGCCTCTGAAGTCAAAGATGAAATAAAAAAAAGAGCTGACATGACTCTGGCCATAAAAACTGTTCATCCTTAACACAGAGAACCTACACCAAATACTATACAGAGACGAACCCTGAGTTGTTGACAAAATACAAGACAATAATATGCAGCTTCAGATCCTTGACAGAGAAAATTATTACTGAACAGACGTGCTACATAGTGGATAAAGTAAGAAAAAAGTCTACTCAGGCAGAAGGAGGAAGACAAAGTAGATGTTTCTGGTTCAGCTGGAGGCAGAAAATGCAGAAGAGTATGAATTTATGGCTGCCCCGACCCAGACTAGACACCAGGTTTCTCCTCAAGGCTCTATAAAAGAACCAGCAGGCCTTTGAAAAGGAAGAGTGGACCAAGAGCAGGACTAACATGAAGGCAGGATTTCTCTTCTGTTGAGAAGTCCAATTTATGCCCTGATTTAAGCAGGAAGCAAGATGAAGAAGATGGACCCTATGACCTGAGCTTCAACTTCACCAGTTTACAACTTTTTACACAATAAAATAAATCAGAAATCCATTTAGATTAAAGTACTGTTTGTTCATTGTGTAGAGAAAAGAAACTGCACCAGAGTCAAGAAACGCATAACTAACCAAAGTGCTGAGAAAAAACACAAAAAAACCTGTCAGTTTTGTCCGTTCTACGTCCACACTTGTTCTTTGAAGCTCATTCTTTTCTGTTCTCACTTTTCCAGCAGGTTTAACACAAAAACAAACCATCTGTCTCTCCAGGGCATTATGTGGACTCACACGCACACGTACATACACAACCTGATGAATGCTAGCAGTGATGAAGCCGTATGTAGGAAGCCTCTGCACCTTTGTAAGGGCATGTACAGTAAGTGTACATGATCAATGTGCTGAATATAATTCAATGAGAATTGCTCAATGAAACTTGATTTCCTGTGAACAGCTAATGATGCTTGAGGCCCTGCTGTTTGCAGGATGTTTACACAGTTTGTGCATCTGAGTGTGTGTGTGTGTTCCTTGAGCTTAAAAAAGGAGACAATTCTGTTTATATAAATTAAATACATAAACTAGACAAAGGAGGTAGACCTTGTTTGTGCGCGCAGACCTTTTAAATAATCATTTTCACCCCACTAACCTGACTGTCAGCGTGATTGAGGTGGCGCCTGCTCACCTCTTGTCTGTTTCATAACTCTAAGAAGCACTGGAGCGTGTGTGTGAGTGTGTGTGTGAAACAGGGCAGTTGTCAGAATAGATGTCTTGGTGACTTTATGAATAAGAACACTTCTTTTCATTTTTTTTTAACACTGTGTGCATGCAGGTGTGGACAGATGTGCTCGATGCTAGAGTGAACAAGCTTCCTCTTATTGCTCCCATCATCTCATCTGATGCACATTATACATCACAATAGATACTGTTCATGAGAAATATGATGGAAAAAGCAATGACAGCTTTGCGACTCTCTTTACCCATGTCTACTTTTGTCAACACACATTACAGCACTCTGCAATCCAAGACAAAGACAATAATGCCTGCTTTGTTTCTTCTGTCATGAAAACTTACATTGGTTTTTATTAAAAGTTGTTGGGGCAACATGGATACAATCCTCTATCATGGCACATTTATCACTGTGCTGCAACATACATGGAGTGGTAATGTATATTTATTAAAATCAACTGAGAAACTGTGTGGATAGGAATGAAGTCTTTGATGCAAAAATGATACTTGATCATGAATGATCCTTTTTTCATATCATATATCAGTGCTGTTCATTGATTTGATGTATACCATGTGTAAATATATTGTTATGTTGCATAATGGTATGCGTTGGTCTAAACCTTAGTAGAGAGAATGGCTTACTAACTTGGAACAACAGCTAGCATACGTGGAAGGTTTTAATAAAATAAAGACCCTATAAAAGTAGACACAGTCTTTAAAACATAATTACAAAGTTTGTTTCTTTTACGAATTATGTGATTGTGTTTTTGTTAGAACATTATATTTACTTATATTTACAGAGCAAATGTGACAGTATTGTTAAAGAGGGGGATTTGAAAAGTCAAAATATCTGTAAAATCACAGAGATTTTCTAGACATTAGAGACCATTTAGTCATGTTGTCTTTGAACACTAAACCACGTATTCATGTTTACTTAAGGTGAAATGTGACAAACCCAGAGTAAATGTAGCTGAAGGTTAGAGATTAGCTCTGCAGCAGAAGAGAGAGCACTCACCTGACCACAGTGGCCTTGCTTTCAGTCTCCAGGTCCTTGGCTAAGTCCTGTAATATGGCGTCCTCTAGTGACGAAATTGTTTTACGGCGCTTTGGCCGTGGCTCAGGAGAGGAGGGGATTTGCTGTGCAACCTCCACCTCCTGGAAAACACAAAAGTGTACTGTACATATATAATGCACTGCATGGGGTGAATACTATTCTAGAGAGATGTTGATTTGTCCATGAAAACACCTGGCATCTCATCCCAAGGTGTTGTTGTATTGCACAATGTTGTACTGAAAGGTGTACATATCAATTATCTCCTTGAAAAACAGCTACAGACATGTATAGTAAACACAAGGCATGGCAAACTTGTAAACAGACAGACATTATGTAAACCAAACACATGCATTGCTAATGCAACTTTAACACCCTGTATTCTCCCTGTGTTTTATATAACAGACTGGCGACTCACTGGGCTCAGTGAGTCTCTCCTCTCCTCTGCTTGCTTTCCTGGAACAAGATAAATACATGTTAGAGAGAGATCAACCTGCTGAACAGTATCTTGATGTGTTTGTGTACTGCACTGAAATCACAGTGTCTGCTCTTATCTCACAGCAGGTGCTCGCTGACAGGTGCTCACAGGTTTGACCGCTCTTTATTGCAGGAAAACAAACTGGTAATCTGCATGCACATGCTCATTATACATTATAATTTTTTTCTTATGTGGCTCCCTCCTGGATTTGTGCCTTAACATTAAAAAAGTTGTTGGAGCAGTTTAGTAAGATGAACCACAAATGACTCAAAGAATCATTTATGGTTACTTAGTACCTGTACATATACTGTACAGGCAAAGTGGTCACACAAATAGAGCCTATATACCCCAAGTTTTTCAGTCTGTAATCTTAAAGTTGAAGTAACTGTCAGTGCTGAACAATATCTCTTCTCTGATTTGGACAATCTGTTCGAGGACAAATTTATGTGTATCTGCTCTTCTGTAGATGTAATGCTTTCCAAGTTCAAAGTGTCTTTTGTAAACACTATGTCAGCACAGCAACTGGATCAACTGAAGGTTTATGCTTCTGTGTGTTCATCCCCACCATTTTGCATGTTTTTCTCCAGGTAGAGGATAAGAATACTCGGGTAGGCTCTTAGTTTACTCTCATGATGTTTACACATCACCTTGGACACTCCTTCCCACCGCTTCTTATCTGGTAGTCACAGTTAACAAAAAACAGTGGCGAGGAGAAAGATCAATACACCTAACAGTGGCCTAAATAAGCATTTAGCAAGGAGATCATTAACTATATTGTTTAAACTGTATTTTGCAGTGCAGCATTTAAGTTAACATGTGGCTGCCACAGAACCATCCATCAAAGCATCTGAATGAACTCTAGTGATCTAAACCTTAGATATTAGTTGTGAACTGCATTTTATTGTTTCCCCCTTCTCCTTATTCCCTGTTAGTCCTTATAATTTGCAACATAAAACCCAAACATGCTACTGAAATCCCACATTTGTTATTTATATAAAAGAACACATCTATTTAAACTGGTGGTAGACTTGTAAATTGGCATGACCTCATGCTGTAAGTGTGGTGAAGAAGTACACAATATTGATATACAGATGACTGATGAAATAAGAAGAAAGCTGCAACACAAGTATCTACACTACTGGAAGAATAAACTGATTAATTCAATGTAAAAGATACAGGGAAAGACATTGAATTGTGTACTAGAAAAGGGTTGCAGGTGGTCCAGGTTGCCAAGAACAGTTCTGATAATTTCCTGAAGACAGAGAAAAAAAAGAGCGTCAGAAATAGTAAAACTCAGAGAGAAAGAGCAAAATGAATGATACAAGGTCAGAATGAATTAAAGCACTTTGAAAATAGACAATTTATTTAAGAATAATGAGTGACAATGATTAAATAAGCAGTTTTTATTTACCTCCAATTCCTGATCGAAGCAGTTTCCTCTCATAATGTCCTCTCCACTGAACAAAATATATCATAAACATTATAATATGTCCACAAAGCATTTGGTTAGAAAGTCCTAGCAGCTTGAGTTTTAGTAACATTTTAAATTCTGTGAAGCTGAGGCTTTGTTTACATCGTTGAAAGCCTCTCACTGATGCACTGAAAAGCTCTTACTGTTGAGCATATATATAAATCATTAAGAAGACATAACATTTGAATGCTGCTGAGCATTAAGTCTTAAAAATTTCAGGTTTACTTTGAATAAAAGTCTGCTTCAGTCAGAAGGAAAATGGCTTTAAGGCATCCCAGGATCAGGTAGGACTCCTATTCTAAGACATTATCCCTGAATAAAGGCAGACAGATCCTGTGGGGCCTTAGATCCTCTTGTTTTGCTGATAAAAAGGAATGTCAAGACCAGCTTAGGTAACACACATCAGAACATGTATCAGCAGCCATTATAGGCAGCAGCGTTAAAAGACTGCAGTTAAAATGGAGAAAAAAGATCAATGTTTCCTCTCTTGCCTGCAGCTCAGCCATTTCCCACAGTGCTTTTGCGAATAAAGAACATTTTGCAATGCCTTAAACAATTGAATCTTGGAAGAAACTGTATTAAATCAGTGAATGCAACATCGATCAATAGTCTTCCTCTTGCTGGTGTATGTTTGGTTTATGGATTTTGTGCTGTGCTGTTTAATTCAGAGCCTCGTCTCTGTTTCAAGTTTGGCCTCAAAATGTTTTCCCTTTTCCCTCAAGCTATCGATCTCCTTGGTTTTTCCACTTGGAACTGACTCAGGCTTGGCAACCAGTACAAACACAGCATAGATACAACTAGAAGTACTTTAAAAAATTTAATTTCCAGCCACCTTCTTCCATTAGGTCCCATCTCAAACTTGGTTTTGTGATAGTGCCCTCTTTTTTGCTGTCACTGTCTCACCTTTGTCTTGGCTCTTTCAAACCCTCAGTTAAATTAAACCTTGCTGTCTTGGGATGTAGTTTTTCCTCTCTTTTATTATACTTCTGACTCTCAACAAACAGAGGACATTAGAGGAAGTAAAAATATGCGTCATGTGTAAAATTTAGGTTATGATTTTGTAAAAGAACAGTTGTCTTGCCTGAAGCTGCTGCCTCCTCGGATCTTGAACTTGTAGATAAAATTACCAGCTTTGATGAATCTAGTTTCGGGCAAGGGGAAAGAGAAACCCTGCAGTGGCATGGCTGACCTAAAGTTTGGTCTGGACTATAAAATAGGAAAATAATCAGACTGATCTATTAATTTATGCAGTGTTGATTCAGGAAACAAAATAAAGATTAACTGTCAACATCACTGAAACTACACATTGGTTAAGCTAGCAAACTAGAGCATATTTCTGACACAGCTTGCTATTATGCTTACTATCTTTACTTCCAGACCCTGTAAAAAAAAGAGAGAAATTATTGGTTATTCCTCTCTCTCTTACAATTACCGTAATGTCTACAAAAAAATGAGCGTATGGAATATGTAGGTTGTCCCGTTCGCCAACTTCATCCTCGGTAAAACGCCAACGGGACCGTCAATCAAACGTTTGACAAGCCTCGAGATTGGGTGGACAGGGCTAATTCCCGCCTTTCATTCGCTTGTATAGCAACATTTCCTGGATTCGCTAAATCATCCAATCAGCGGCTTCGAAGCTAGTGTCACTATGGTACCGGCTGTCACGTGAGTATCAATGGACCACATGTTTGCAGCGCTTTCTCCATAGCGGTTGAAGGTATGTTTGAGGGGAACAAGAGCACTTTCTTTTTATTTTAAAAGAATTTAGCTGAAGGGGCTTAAAATATTAGATCAAAACATGTATGGTCTTAAACGTTGTTATCTTTTTTAAACGGTTACCCTGCCAGTTTGCTAGATTGTAATTGAATTTAAAGTTTCCACATCTCAAATACACATAGGTGTTGCATTCTAATATTCCAACATCTAACAATTGTAGCAATATATTTTTGTTCTTTCAGTGAACTATGCTTGTGCTTGTTATATAACTGTAAATTGTTACAGTATATTTTTAGCTACACTGTATTGTTCCAATGTTCTGGGACTGTATATCATTTAATATTTGCACCCACTGCATTGTGACGCTTGTCCTGACACTGCAACATTTCAGCACCATTGGTACCCATAACAACCCTATGACTTTGCTCTGAAATATGAATCTGGAACAGGATAATTAAAAACTTGCAAAATAGGTGTAACCTGTGTGCTCCTTGTTCTACAAGTAGCTCAGTATCAGTCTCAATACAGCTACTACTTTGTACTAATTGAGAAAATGTCGCATTCACTCCTCATTCCACTCTCTTTCATTCTTTTACAGTGTTAGATCAGAAGTTCAAAAGATATAAAGAAGTGCCTTTCAGATCAGATGTCCTCTTCCTCCACTACCCCATCTGTCCTTCTAAACACAGGGGTTCATATGCCCCTCCTGGGTTTAGGGACCTACAAACTGTTGGCTCCTGCAGATGTTTACCAGGCTGTAGATGCAGCTCTGCTTGCTGGTTATCGGGCCTTTGACAGTGCAGCTGTCTACCAGAATGAAGCTGACCTGGGTCAAGCCCTGAAGGAGCTGCTGCCCAAACATGGTTTAAACAGAAAAGATGTTTTTGTAACTAGGTGATGTGTATGCCTTTTAGTAACTAAGTGACCTACTTGCATTTTTGTGGTGGCCCAGAGTTTGTCTCTCCAAAGCAGAGCACAATTCTCAACAACTCTCCTCTTTCTGATCCTCCTTTTCCCTGCAGTAAGTTGGGCCCAAAGGATCAGGGTGAGAGGGCCATGGAAGGAGCCCTCCACAGTCTGTCTCAGCTGGACTTGGGTTACATCGACCTCTACTTGATCCACTGGCCTGGCACACAGGGCCTGGGAGTATCTGACCAACGCAACCCAGGTAACATGTTCATGTAAAGTAGATACTTTCCTTTATGTGGTGAGATATTTGAAACAAGTCAAAAAGAAAGCATGATAAAAAACTCTCTGCTTTGCTGAGTGTTTTATAAGTAAATTTTCCTCCAAGCAAGAGCTAAAATGCAAGCTGTCCTCTCAGGTTTCTCCTCCATAATGTAGTTTGTGCTTAAGTAACACCAATGATGTAGTCCTGATTAATATTTGATTCCAGGCAACCGAGCTCAGAGTTGGGCTGCACTGGAGGAGCTGCATGCCCAGGGGAAGCTGAAGGCCATAGGAGTGTCCAACTATACACCAGCACACATGAGAGAAGTGATGCAGAGCTGCAAAGTCCCTCCTGCAGTGCTACAGGTAGACTGCATGAGAGTGAAAGGAGGACAGAGAGCATGGAATGTAAATAGTGCTCAAAGGCTAAAAACAAGTTTTATGCCAAATTTTTTTTCCCCTTCAGGTAGAGTTTCACCCACGGCTGTGCCAGACAGAACTGAGGAGTGTGTGTAAAGAATATGGAGTGTGTTTTCAAGCCTACTCCTCCCTAGGCCAAGGAGAGATGGTGACTGACCCTGTAGTGATGGAGGTGGCAAAGAACTGTGAACGCACACCTGCACAGGTAATCACCACACAAAGCATCTTGATTAAACAAATTTTTAAACAAATTAAAGATTAAACAAATTAAAATTTTTGGTTCAGCCTCACTTACTCTCTGTTAATCAAATGACATTTTTAGCACAAGCACTCGGAAAACATTTAGGTCTCTTGTTCCCCTCCAGGTCCTGTTGCGCTGGGCTGTGCAGCAGGGCATCCCTGTGCTCCCCAAGTCATCAAACCCAGACAGAATAAAGGACAATGCCAGAATTTTTGACTTCACACTGAGTGACACAGACATGGACAGACTGTCAGCTTTGGACTGTGGGCAAAAGTACTGCAGGGATTCCTCAGAAGTGGTTTGAAAGGCTATTAGTGGAACAAATACATACTTGTCAACATTAGGATGAAAGGTAACTGGGGAACGTCCCACCACCCTTACCTTAAACAGTGAAACCTAAAATAATTACCTACTGTTTCCCTCAAATATCAGATCATCAAGGACTCTGTAAACTAGTTTCTGCATGAAGTAAGTGACTAAAAGGTGATCAGAGTCAGAAACCTGGTTAAAAGTGATATTTGGAAATGTCCCTTTATTATCTACATGAAAACAAGAAAGTGTCAATAAATTCTGTTTTTAAACGTATTTCACTTTGTGTGATACACTAAAATTTCTGGCATTTTTTAAAAATGAGTGACTTTGCTAAATGTAGCTGTTTAAGTTTGGGCAAGCCTCCTCCCAGTTGGTGAGGTACTTGCAAAAACTTCTAGCTGTTTTGACAGGCATGCCATCCCTCTCATGATTATCCATCTTCTTCTCCTTTCTCCTCTTTTTGTTTAATGTGTGGCCGCTGATTGATTGAATGACACATTTTGTCAATGGGTGTTGTGACTTATGTTCTGCATACTGCCACCTGCTGTACTAAAAGGGAATGAAGCAAACACATCAGACAGGCCTGTTGTTTATGCCTCATGTTAAATTTACAATAAACGTACCTTCCGAGATATCTCAGAGTTTGAGTTACCTTTTGGATGCCATATACTAATAGGTGTCCATGTTTACTGTGACCCATATCCTATGAGACATAGAGAGTCTTTGCCTTCGTACCTAAGGATATGCTGCCTATGCTGACCAAAAAAAATATTTCCTGCTTTATGTTTCAGCTTTTCTATTTGATATGCCCTCAAATGACCTTAATTTTGCAAATAAAAATTGTTAAAAGTTTTCTCTGTATTGGAGAATCTAAAATAATTAAATATAACACAAATATATATAACAATATACGGCACATTCCAGCCTGTTTACAACTTTAGAGGAAATACATTAACAAAAGTCCTAAAACACGAACAAGAATCAATACTGTGGAGGTCCGTCCCTCTCATGATCTTAAAACGACCGTATGTTTACGTCAAATAAATGCAGGGCGACTTCCCGCCTTCTTCCAATCAGCGACGTCAGAACATGAGACCGGTGAAAACGTCACTGTCACATGACACATGACTGTCAGCTGACCACGTGTAAGAGAAATTGTGGACATACTTCCCTGTTTAGGCATTATAGTAAGAAGTTAAGCTCTGCTTTTTCAGATTTTTCATTTTATCTAAACATTTTATTTAAAATTTGAATAGACGAAAGGTCGTAGCCTGTTTATGCACCTCAGCTTCAAAAGAACTCAGCTGAAAGGGTTCAAAAGGTGAGATGAAGACAATTTTGACATCCTTAGTCATTACTTATTCCCACCTAATACTATGAGAACCACTCACGAGTCGAACAACTATGACGTATCCACGTTTGGACGTAAACTGCGTCACCCGAGATGCTTGCATTTTTACATTTTACATTGTGCACATGTCTACTATTTTTTTGCCGCATCTTTGTACCAATATTGTTCTTTAGTGTGACGTTACAACGTGTCGCTACTTTAGAGTGCAACAGTGTTTATATTAGCATGTGACATGCGACGTCACAGCGCTCTGACATCATGTTTCATACAGTATTTGTACACACTGTCACACTTAGTGCCACATTGTACTCTTAGCAACATTGTGACCTCCCAACGTCTTACAGCTACTTATGTTTTAGATGCTTAACGAGGCAACAGTGTTGCTCCATTGGTACATGTTTGATACATTACAACTGTGAATTTCTCTGTAAGAAACTTCTGGAAAAAAGTTATTGAAAATCTGCAAAGTGAGTGTGATCCCCGTTTTCTACACCTACAGTAGCACAGAGTTAGTTCCAATACAACATGCTTAAGAAAATCTCCCAATTATGTCTTACTCAACTCTGTTTCTCCCTCTTTAACAGTGTTGAACAGACTAAATGGTCTAAAAGGTATAAAGAAGAAGAAGAAGTGCCTTTCAGATCAGATGTCCTCTTCCTCCACCACCCCATCTGTCCTTCTAAACACAGGGGTTCATATGCCCCTCCTGGGTTTGGGTACCTATAAGTTGCATGGTCCTGCAGATGTTTACCAGGCTGTAGATGCAGCTCTGCTCGCTGGTTATCGGGCCTTTGACAGCGCAGCCGTCTACAGGAATGAAGCTGACTTGGGCCAAGCCCTGAAGGAGCTGCTGCCCAAACATGGTTTAACTAGGGAGGATGTATTCATAACCAGGTAGTGCATATAGGCTCATGAACCTTCTGTTAGATTACAGCATGTCCCTAAAGTCACCTTTAGGTCACAATTTTATAGACATGTATAGCATCTTAAATAAGGCTAGAAAATAAAATCACTTTTTTCCTCAAAAACCATATGGGGGCACCAAGCTCATTCAATTTTGACTTTCAAAGGAATAATGTGCAATTATTCTCCTCTCTTCCTTTTCCCTGCAGTAAGCTGGGCCCAAAGGATCAGGGTGAGAGGGCCATGGAAGGAGCCCTCCACAGTCTGTC
>JAPZDV010000016.1:5707691-5726223 GCA_029814665.1 Acanthurus lineatus
GACAATGCCAGAATTTTTGACTTCACACTGAGTGACACAGACATGGACAGACTGTCAGCTTTGGACTGTGGGCAAAAATACTGCTGGGATCCATCAAAAGTGGCCTAACAGATCACTACTGGAACAAACTGTTTCTTACATGATTATTTGATGCATGTTACTGTTGTTCCTTCCTGATTTGAACTGATGCGGTAGTGGAAAACCACCACTAAAAAAGGTGCGAAAGTGGAACTCAGACATACTTTAGCTAACTGATGTTTTTTGGTTTGACAGCAAATTGCACTGGGCTAGAGTACTTTGTACTTTAGTAAATGTCTGTATTGAGATTTTTGTGATTACAGGCAACGTTTTGAACGACACTGGCAACTGATTTACCCTGTTAATTGTGACCAATATCCCATGAAACACTGAGAGCCATTTCAGGTGGTAGCTATAGGTGTGTTGCCTACAGATAAACATTATGTCCTGTTGTTTACAAATCTGTAAATGTGCCGTAATTTTAGGACAGGTTCCGTATACTTTTTTGCCTCACAGTGTTCTTTAATCGGTGTCTTTCAAAGTAATATTCTGGCTTTAGTGTTCTACCTTTCCCATTTGAATTGCCTATAAATTAAAACACTCACTTTAAAACCACTCTTAAAATTATTTATTCAGGACAGCATTTACCAGAAAATTCACAGCTGTAGAGAAAATACATTTACAAAAGTCAATAAAAAATTAAAAGTGAATTCACCAAAAGAACAGAGGGAAATATTAATAAAAGAAGGAAATATTAGAATTCTGTTTTCTCCACACACATCTCCAGATTCAAGTAATATCAAGGATGGTTGCAAAACTCCAGGTGCCCAGGCAGGTATTTTTTCTTCTGGGGTGTGTTCACTGCCACAAATGATTAAAAAAAAACAAAGCCATGACCTTTTTTCAAAAATTTCTAATGTTTTTTTTTTAAATAGCTCTATCTGCCAAAATCTGCATTAGCCATTGTAGTGTCTTTCTCTCAGTTGTGACAGAAAACACACCCACGCATTTTGTGCTTTTTTTTTCTTGAGCGCAATACGTGACAGCAAGCTGTAAAGTTTAAGGCTGTAATTGGGTAAACAGACAAGGCTGGCTATGGGTTGTTACATCACAGGTTACAGCATGTTCAAGGCAGCTCAGAATAATATTATACTCTTAAATTCCAGCTGAACTTTGTTTTCAGTAGACAGTAAAGCATTCATATATGGCCCCAAGCTCTCAACATCGTGTACATGTTATCGGCCAACTGATTTAACCACGCTACTTGTGTCAAAGTACAAATAGGGGTCAACTAGGAGTGACCAAATGTAAAACAAACTAAACTCACTCCTAATTTCCCTGCTCCCTGTTTTGATATCATAACAGGTGGAATTGCTTCTTTTTTGAGTACATAGTTTAAAGGAACAGTTAACCCTTGAATTAAAATTCAGTTCATATCTACTCAGTGCCATTCTGATGGACAGTCAGGGGCTAAAAATTAGAATAAAGGCTCAATTCAGTTCATCCTGATTAAAAATCACAGTTTCTGGAAGCCCAGACATCCCAACTTCATTAAAGGAAATGTTTGTACTCTTTTTGAGGCCCTAATTTTCACTATAGATGCCACTAAGCTAAAAGCTTTAGCAGACCCTGACTGAAGTGCATACATGAGCTGTAACATATACAAGCATCTGGAAAAGAGAACACACTCAAACTATCTTTTTATAAATCTGCACTACTGAAACAAGCTACAATGGTTTAGTAACAGATCACTGACCACAAATGTAACATTGGTTCTGACAGAGGCACTTGCTGCAATTTCTCTCTATTTCCTCTTACAGGCATGTATGCACGTTGAAGCTTATGCACCACTTTAGAAGAGGTACATGCTAACGCTTTTAGCTTAGCTGCAAAGTGAAATTTCAGCTTAAAAAGGGTCTAAATTGCCTCCTTTTAAAATCAGTTTAGACAATTTGATTTCAAGGTGTCTGGAGAGTGGGATTAGGCTGGGACAAGCTGTGTATTTTTATCTTTTTGTTGTTTATCACGTTTTAAAACAAGTCCCTATCTTTTCCAGTTGTTGGGAGAGAGCTGTAACGCTGTTTTGCTGTAAAACCATTGAAATATTGCATGGAATAAGAAACTTCACTCCTCATTCCATCAGCATGGGAGGATGCAGATATTAAATTGATGCTAAATTTTCATTTTTTGGTGAGCTGTTTCTTTAAATCTAACAGCATGGCATAGCTGTATTAACTGCGTTGGGAGCTTTTTACCAGACACTAACATAGTTTAGTTTCACTCAGTTCATCTTACACAGTCAGGGTGATGCATATGTAACCAAACAAGACAGACTTAGAAGAATCTCATGACATGGTGCCATTCAGATTGTCTCAAGTTCTGATTGAAAACTGTCTTAAAAACAGGTTTACAAAAAGCTATGAAAAAGGTGAAGCAAAAGCTTTTGTGTCAAGACAATACAAATGCAGCCCCTTAGCCTGCACACCCGAACACTTCACAACTCAACCTCACAAGCCAAGAGGAAGAGGATAAGACACAAGTAGAACAAACCTATAACCAATTTCAATAATCACATATTGATTAACAAGTCACAAATAGCCAAATCATATTTATCAAGCTGTGTAGAGGTGCTGATCCTAGTTTCTAATCATGTACATGAAGAAAAATGATGTCAATAAAGGTCTTATTGTCTGTTTTATGTGCCAAGTCGTCCATAAAAGCTTAAATTTAAGACATAAATAACAATTCTAGCATCAGATCAGCACTCCTAGACCTAAGGCTTGATAGATTAAGATCCCAATTTTTTTCACATCTAAATGTAGATTAAAGTGAACAACCCAAACCTCACAGGACTGGGAACTGGTTCCCTGGAACTGGTTCTACTCTGCAAGTAGTTTGAAAAAAAAAATCAAGCCCATACTCCTACATCTGTGTTCAAATGTGACCAAAATGTCTAAATCCATCTTGTTTACGCACTGGGTGCTGCATGAATGGGGGGCCGAAGGCTAGTGTCTTGGCTCCGTGTACAGCAGTTAATTCATCCCCACCCACATCTTTAAATAAGCACATAACATTTATCACAATAGCCATGGATTGTACACTGCCTATTGCTAGGTTGGCCAGACTTATTAAATAGCATGGTAACCTTGTAAAATACGAACTTGTAAAATTAAATTCTCACCAAACCACATAGCCTGTAACCTCCACCCCCACCATTTGATTATATATTAACAAAATATTTACACATAAAAATTCCAAAGTCTGTTTTTTTTTTGTTCATACAAGGTTTTTAAAAAGATAGAATCATATTAGTTTGTGCTTTTTATATGTATGTTTAATGTAATTTTCTTCAGATATAATCTACCCCTGAAGTTTTACAAAAGATATTATTTCTGCATCATCAGAGATTGTCCTTGTACAAGATTGTTCTTTTTTTTGATAAATTTGAAATATAAAGCCTTAATGATAGTCGGGTACAGTTGTTTATGTTGTGGTACTGGCTTGCAGGTAGCAGAACAAGAAGCTGGACAAAAGCCTGATTTGAATACTTAAAAAAAAAAATCCTCCCTTTTACACCCTTTCCTCTGTTGCCTGCAGATTATTTTGGCACACAGTTACAGTGATCTCCATCAGCTTGTGTTTGTCAAGCACAAACATTTGGAGCTAAAACAAAGATTAGTAACACAGTGATGTTTGTGATTTCCTCAAGAAAACGGGAAAGAAAATTCTAACAACGTTTAAGGTGGCCTTGGGTGTTTTAGTTTCAGTGTATTTATCTCTCCATCTACAGTATGTTGCATAGTGTTGATGGGAGAGACAACCTAAATGTTCAGCATCTTTTAACTGAGTGGTCACCTATCAAATTCTTGGATACGAGTCTTTTTTTGTGTGTTTTGAACACATCATCTCCCCTCTCTTGGTCCACCATTTGTTCCGTTCGATGGGGTTCACATAGCTAACAGTCAATTCTCATGCCTGACTGACTTTTACCCTTTCACAGTGGGCTGCCAAAGAACACTGTTCACTTCACGACCAACACATATACGAAAAAATATTTAAATGTATTTATCATAGCAAAGACACTTAGGCAAGCCTTTGTGTTTGGATCTCTCTTGATCAAACCAACCTTTCTTCTGTCCCTTTTTTAAAGCAGGTTTCCTTGTTCTTCATCACACTTGTTCTCTTGGCTTCCACATTGCTTTCTTCTCAACCCCAATCTATTCCTCCATTCCTCCGCTCCTTTTATGCAGTAGCATCCTTCTCTTCTCTCTCAGTGCCTACTCAGTGCGGTTTGTGTGGTTATCATGATGGTTGTTCTCTCCCTCCGTCTCCTGGTGACTAAAGAGGTAGCTCCACCAGCTTTTAGAGTGGTGCATCTGTTTGGCTGTTCCAGCACTCTTCGTTTTTCTCATTGCCTGTATGAAAAACAGAGACAAAGTGCAAAGCTAAAATGAATCAGTTGGACCAGGAAAAAACCTAATTTTCTTATTGGCTTTATTCGCAATCTGATTCTTTCACCCTTAAAAAAAAAAAAAACAACCCAACTTTCAAGTAACTTTTAGCATTCATTTCCCCTTTTTTTAACCATGTCAAATACTTTTTATCTACACAATCCTTTCCTTTGCCCTTTTAAATCCCTTTCAGAGCCATCCTCTATCCTCTGACCCCTATTTCTCACCCCTCTGTCGAGCAGGCTGTCAAACTCGTCGCTCATCCTTCGAAGCCGCTGGCCATATTTCTTGGCTGCCCATAAGGCAGGGGGAGCTGACTTGGACCGTCCCCTGAATGGAGCTCCGTCAGTGGGCGTACCAGCCTCGTCTTGCCCCCAAGCCTGGAGCTCCTCGTCTCTGGAGACAGTGGATGCGTGGGACTCTGAGTTCAGCCTGATTCGACCAGCTTTGACATGGAAGAGACAAAGGTGAGAACTCGCTGTAGTGCTTCACAGGATTAGAGCAACACAAGACACAGAGAAAGGTCACACAATAAAGAAATTAACTAGGATTACAGGAATAATAACCACAAGTTACAGCTGAAGCAATGTGTTTAAAACGAGCAAGAGCTTTTCTAAATGCAAAATACATAGCTTACATTTCAGCTACCAATGCAGCCTCACTTAGATTTCCTCAATGTTTCACAGCTAAACGTATGTGAAAAAGACCAGGTTCTATTTCTAAAAATATGAGGCCTGGAAGTCAAAGCCAAGAAATGGCAGGACAAAAATGGAGGAAAAACAGACAGTAATTTTGGAAAGAATGATGAATGAGTGGTCTGATGGACTGATATCAAAGGTTTTTTCCCTTTTTCCTTGCCAGAATAGGATTTGCATCGTGGCAGCTCTTGCAGAAAACCAGATGGATGCAGAAAACATGATAGCGTATAGCTTTCTTTCTATCATAAACAACAAGCTCTCATGGGTTTAGGTTTTAACTGCATATCAATGCTCAGATGAATTTTAGCATATTCGATACTCTTGGATCATGAGTGAGAAAGTGATGGTTTAAAGAATGAACAAGAGCTGAAATACAACAAAGTCTGTTTATCCATTCTCACAGTGTTTTCTGTGTGTAATCATCTATCATCTACAGTTATCTATAAGTCTCAGTTAAAGCAGGTTGTGGTTAAGAATGCTCAAACATAACTTGGATAGATTTAGCAACCGCAAGTACAGCTATGCTGAAGTATCTTCTGTGGTTAATTTTCTACACAGTGTTCTTTCAGTGCTAAACCCTCTGCTCCTTTTAAGGTAAACTGTGTAAGATTTAATGGCATCTAGTGGTTAAGTAGCAGACTGAACCTGAATATTGGTCCATCGCACTCTGCAATCAAGTGTGAGGAGAACATATAGCTAAACTTGCAAGGAAAACACAAGGCCCTCTTGAAAGGCAGTATTTGGTTTGTACTTACTAGACTATATAAAAGCATGGCTTTGAAACATAACTCTGTAGAGGAGGACTCATTCCCCCTAAAAATAAATACAGAAATAAATAAATAAATAAAAGGCTCGTTCTAAGGTGACTAAAATGATCCTTATTCTTGGTGATTATCACCAATGACAGCATACTAATAAATATTATTTTCTATTTCTGCTATATCTTACAATTAGCCCCCCCTAAATCCTACACATTGGAGCTTCAATAACCCTTTTTCCAAAATTCTGAGAGGTTTCCTACCTGCTGCTCTAAGCTCAGGTAGGGTGAGGGAGTGGCGTTGAGGAACATTCTGCTCTTGCCCATTTGCTGATTGATTGTTTTTTCCTTCCTCTACTTCCTCTGATGGCTCTGAATCACTGTCGCTGGATATAGTGAAATGTGCATCCATCGTGACATCTGGAAAAGTAAGATTCAAGAAAAAATTAGAGACAGAGGGTACAGTAATAACACCCAAATAACTGCATATAAAGACAAGGAAATGTCCATTAGTAAATGCCTATTCTGTGCACAGATTGATGCTTATGACTTTCAGTGTTCTTAGGACTACAGCAGGCTAATATTAGTGTTGTCCTGCATTTGAGAGAACAAGGAAACAGAGAGTAGGGTATGTTTACCAAGCAAATAAAATGACCAAAACAGTGTTTTCCCTATTTATATCTTTATTAAAAGACAACAGCAAAGTAAAAAAAAGTGTCTATGTTGTAATTCTAGATTTTTATTAGAAAATAACACACTGGCTAATTACTTAAGAATCATAAAATGGCATCATCCATTGTATCGCTGATGCTGCCCCTAACACACCCAGGCTATCTGTTTCGCATGGATGTCCCTGATATTAGCCAGTCCAAAGGTATTCACAGAGGAATAACCCGTGAGATAACCGACTTGTTTTGAAAACACAGAAGCATATTTGATAACACGTAGCACTTGTTGTTATACTGTAATAACATACAAGCCAACACACTTGCTCCCCGGTCAGCACACTCAGTCGCTTGTTTTGTTGTTGTTGACTGAGGAGGACAAAAGAAACTTCCTAGAGGGCGGAAGCTGCTGATGAGTTATAGCCTTTTAGCTAACGAAGTATGTAAAAGAATGATTCGAAACAGGTTTCCTTACCCGAAGTCTTTATAGTGTAATCCCGGAAAGTGCGAGTGTGTCCTTAGTTGGCCTCATGCGGCCGCAGCTGTTGTTTTTGTAATCGGTGTCTTGTCTTTTTACTGTACAACACAGTTTAGCTCCTCGCTCACCCAATCGCCGCGCGTCATTGCACCGCTGCTGCGCGCTGACGTCACTGTTGCGAGCTAGGACTGGGCTGGGGCTTTGTTTGTCTCACCACATTACCGTAATGTCATGTAAATGCGCAGCAAGATTTAATATGGACTAAAGTGAGTGCTTTTCTAGCTTTATCTACCCATCTTCCTCCATTTCTGTCATCGGTGGAGTTCAGATCATGTATTTTAATAAAATTAGTCATACCACAGTAAGATAAAACTCAAACTAAAAGTCCTTTATGAACAATAGTGCTTGGATGGAATGACTGCAACAGACCTAAAATACCAAAAGTAAAAGTAACTATTATGTAAAAATAAACCCCTTAAAGAGGTCAATTATTTGTGGCATAGTTTGATTATTACTGGTGTATTTGTGTGTAGGCAGTATATTAATGCTGTAGCTGGTTCTATTGGCATATTTAACCTACTCTGTAAAACCTAATACCTAATTTATGTCTTTACAAAAAAATCCTAAAGAAAATGAAAACAAGCTAGGAACAACTATAGGTACAACTATTTTCAAATTGTACTTTTGCTGTAGGAGTTGTAATTGCACTTTTTATCACATCACATGGTCTTTTTCAGCAGAGTGAGTTAGCTGTGGTGGATCAAGAAAGAGTGTCATTCATAACTGCTGACCTTGAAAAGAGCAGTTGAGAAAAAATGAATAGCTGTACTTACATTCATATGGTTCATACATGCATACAAACATACACACAGACACAAAGTCATACATACATACAAAGAAATACCTGTTTTCACGTGGCTCATGTTAGGTTGCATGCTGATAAGAAGATTATCATTCTTCCTTAGGACTCTGTTTTACATTCTGAAAGGGATCTGCAGACAACATAAAATGGAAGAGCCGAAGATGACTCAAAAGGAAATAGAAAGGGAGGGCAGAACCTATGTTGCGTAACAGTCATGTGAAAATTGCTTTTGGCAGAAGTTGAGGCTGATAAGGACAAGGTGGGGAAAGAGAGAGTAGGCATGCAAGTATAAACACATGCAGATGACTGACACATGCAGATGACTGAACATGACTAAACACTCATCTTGTAAAGTCATTTTTATAAATTTCTTTTTGTGGTAAGATGTGTTTTACTTCCACCAAACTGATGCAGGAATCAATTCTGTGCTAAATCTAGTCTTCCTTTCCTTGTCTTTTTCTCTTTTCTCTTCTTCCTTTCATCTTTCTGAGACAGTTAAAAAAAGCAAGATGGAAATATACAACAGATCAGCTTGTTGTCATACCTTGTTTGAACAGCAGGTGGAGAGGCAGGACTACAAATAGATCTTTTCTGACTTTTGCTGAGCTGTGTTCCTCTTTGATGACACTGCTTTCCTGTCAAAGGTTAAGTGTATGTTGTGGTTTCTTGTGAACAAAGGAAAAAATCCCACATTACAGCTACATGTGTGTTACTGAGTGCTGTAATGTGTTTTGCAACATGTTGGAAATATTTCAAAAAGTCAGGATTGTGATTACTCATTATTAAATCAGCGTTAGTGGAAAAAAACTGTCTCTCGTTTCCTGAAAAGCTGGTATTGCAGAAAGGTACAGCTAATGTGAAAAACACGTTCTCTGTCCTTCATTGTTTGAACAAAATAATTACAATGAAGCAATAGAGGGTTTGTATGGCAGCATATATCCTCTACTGACTGTCTTTTTGCTTTGCTCTCTTGCTCTTTCTTCACATCAATGCAGGCGAGTCAACTATGTAATTATCTACCATTTATATCTAGAGCTGCCTCTTAACTCCTCTCCTCCTCTACATCGTTCTTCTTTTCCCCCCTCACGCATCAAGAGCCTCTTGTGAGATTTACATTGTAGAAACAAAATTAGCCTGTTTTGCAAGGACGGTAAGTGACACTTGATTAGGAGGAGCAAACTGTTTTTGTGCAAACTGTGACTGGGATTGGAGGCGATGTAATGCAGCTTCTTCTAATTCGGTGTATCCAAATAGAACTAATATGAGCTTCTAAGCTTAGACAAACATGCAGAGTCCGCACAGTCAGCTTTTCATGCGCTGGTGTAAGGATGATGCAGCTCTACAGAATACCATTGAAACTCGCCCCTTTTGAACTCTATTTTTGGAGGGATTATAGAAATAATACATGGGAGTTCTCTCTCTGGTTGGATCCGATGCCGTTTTAAGAACCGTACAGTTTTTATCCATTTTAATCTGTATGTGGTGTGTTTGAATAGGAGTAAGCTATGTATGCACTAACTTTCTAGCATTATAGAGCCATGAAACTACCATCTATAAGGGTGTTTGAGTGAGAAAGAATGATTTTACAGTTTCTCATACAATCAGGATAATTTTTACACCCATATACAGACACACAGCGAGAGTGTGTATGTTTGTGCATAAGTCTGCTGGATTTGAGTGTAATCTGAAGGAGCCGTACAATTAGCATCCATTTATATCTCCATGTAACAACCTCGCCCTGCCTCCCTGTCCCTCATCTGGGGGTTATTTTGGGAAATGGAGGCATATGCACTCCCACACTGTCTCCAAACCACCACTCAGTGTGTGTGCGTTTAAGTGTGTGTGTGTGCCTGTGTGTGTCTATGTGTGGTTATTTGAGAGCAAATGTGGCAGCGTTTTCAAGTGGCTCCCAAAATGTTCCTTCCAATTTAATGGCAGGACACTGCTTGTCTTGCCGCCGCTGCAGCCTCACTCACTGTCCTTTCAAATATTTTCCTGTCTCTGCAGACCCAAGCTAAGTCTGTGTGGGACTTAAGCAAGATGTAGAGTAGGTCTTGAATTATTTGAAGTGGGAGAGCTCAGAGAGGGGAAAGGAAAATGGGTGTGAAAAAAAAGGATGATTCGGTTTTCCAATCCCAAAAAAAGATGAGAAGTGCACTTGAAATACAGACAGTATGAACTAGACATACAGGGGGGGAGAGACGCAGACAAGGAAACTAAAAAAGCAACAGATGAAGGATCAAAAGTAAAGGCAAACCGAGAGATGAGAGAAGTGTCTGAGAGTGCAGGCAGAGAATTAAAGTAATAGAGGAGCAGAGCAGAAATCAGAGCGATGGCACAGGTGTAAAAGACAGGAACATGGAAAGAGCAAACCTACATCAGACTAAAAAACACTCCTCCAGCCTCCACATTTGACTTCAGCCCTTTCGTCACTGCTCTCAGTACATGCTCATTATACATGGACCACTCCCTTGCTGTATAACTAAGTCGCTCTGTGATCACAAGGCTGGCATATGGCAGCCTTCTAATTCGATCTACTCCACCCTTGTGCAGCCTGCCAGTCTTGTAACTTACTGTTCTTGATCTAAACTTTTGGACTAAATATGGGTTGTTGTCTTTTCTCCAGTGAACAAACATTCAAAGGAAGGGAAATCCTCCTTTCCCCAGCAAGGAGGCTAACTCTTGTTTTCTACAAACCCTGAGGTGTTAGGGGAATAATTTGATATTTTAGGAAATGCATTTCCTTTCTAGGGGTGAGATGAGAAAATTAATATTAATACCATACCTATACACTAAATACAGTGAATAGTGGTTAGCTTAGTTTAGTTGGAGATGAGGAATCAGCTTGCCTGACACTGTTTAAACAGAATGACATCTAACATTGCTACTATATGAGTAGCTAAATTTTGTTAATTTTGGGCAGAGCTAAGCTGTTCCCACATCTCAGTATAAAAAGAAATAATATACGATATAAGCCAAGCTAACTGGACTGGCTCCATGTGAATACCTTCATATTCACCAAACAGAAAAGGTAAGTAAGCATATTTTCTCAAAATGTCAAACTATTCATTATAAAGCTGAAAATAGACAAAACTATTGCTGCAAGAACAGACTTTAGGTTCCAACTAGAATGTCCTCTGAATCCAAGTTTGGCTGAAGGTCACAAACCAGTTAAAAAAATGTAAGTAACCTCTGCCTTGACTTCAGCGGACACACCCCCACCATGTCTGCTCTCTGTCGTGTCCATTTACAAGCCACACACACTGTCGTCCGCCCCTTTTTGAACCCTCTAATATCATCAAATATGGTCGGACTATTTAATGCGGTTGGAGTGGGACGTGATGCTCAGAGAGCTAATGTAGATTTGTATACATGATGGTCTGACGCATATGTGCTCCATATGTGAACTTTAGGGAATACACTGGTAAATGCCTGTTATTATGTTTTTAATGATAGGTAGTGAATAGTGGGAACCTTTTTTCCACACCAAACTGGTACTTTGAGTTGTTCAGACTTAGGAAACAGGATCATAATTTGGGTTTGATGTCCTGTTCCTCAGACCCCCTCACCTTCAATTCTGCACTTCCTGAAACTTTAAGGTTTTTAGTTTTCGCAGTTTGGTGTTTAATTGAGCATCAGCTATCATCACAATATAGTCATTATCTCAATTCCGCTTTAATTGTCTGCAGTTAATTTAGCTTTTGTTGGCTAATCACTTCATGTTTATCACTGTGGAGCTCTGCCTGCAGCAAAACATGTTTTCATGCTTCACTTAGATATCATGGTAATGCCACTATACATCACAGCGCCATTCAGTAAAGCCATTAATTGTCTGGCCAATCAAATTACAATCCACTGAGATGCTAAAGCACTTAATCAAACAGTTTTACTCATCAGTGGTTATAGATTTTTTTTTAAAAATGAACTGGATTAAAGTTTAACCTGCATGACAAATCAGTGCTTAGAATGAACACAGGTGGAGCAATGAAATTCTGTCTCTTCTTGTTGAGTTTCTGCTCTGAGACAGAAGTTACACAAGCTTGTTCAGTTAATGGGAGGAATATTCAGCTAGTTACAATCTGCAAACTCAACATTTGATGCTAAATTCAAATTCACTGGTTCTTGCTTGCTTTCTTTTCTTTCTTTGGCAGACAGACCATTAAAATTCTAAAATATGTCTTTCATAATAACTTAATGTATAGGTTTAGAATTCCTTAAGGTTGCATGTCAACAATCACAGGCATCATATCACTTTAAATAATGCTTATTTTCTGTAAAACTATATTATTTGATCAGCAGACACTTTCAGTAGCTTTGCTCCGTGCCTTGTTTTCCTCCCCATCTTTCACAAGGACAGTGAGTGATCCATCCTCCTTAAAGATTTTATTTGTTTTGTTTTGACAGCGATGAGAGGCAAGAAATTGGATAGAGAGGCTCAACGTGGACCCAAAACAAGCTGCATTTTCAGCCCCAGAGAGAGTACATGACATTTGCATTAGTAGATTTGTCTTCCTCATTGCCTTAATTCTCTTCCCATCTTTCTCTTTCACCTACTCACACACGCTAAGCAATTTCTGTGTTTATTCTTTCATTGGCCTCCTTCTTCCATGTCTCTGCTCCATTGCTTTGTCCATCTGTGCCTTTATCCGTTCTTCCTTTCTTCCCTCTCATGTCTGCATCATGCTCTACCTCTCTACATCTTGTTTTTGCAGTTTTAATTCTGCCTCCCTTTTCTCTCTCACCCATCCTCCCCTCCCTTCTTGTTTATCTGGGTTGCTGACTGAACTAGTTCATGTGGAGCTTGCTAGCTGATGGCGTCATTGCCCCTGTTTAATTGATGTTGTTTGATAAAAACAAGCTGCTTTTTGGAGTCAGTCAGGTGGCAACAAAATCTTAAGAGCCTGACCAGAAAACAAGAACAGGATAAAAACCAAGAGCCAAGTAAAACTTTTTGGGGTGACTGTGACATTTAGACATTTAGTTTGGGATTCAAAGCTTTCGGGAACACAAAGTGGTGTCATTTTTTTTTAGTGATTAAACTTCACTGTCTCACAATGTTAACATTTGCTTTTCCCACAAAACATTTTCCTTCACAAAGTTAGAAAAGTGTCACCAAACACTGTTAGTGGAGCGGCACAATTACATTAACAAACCATCGAATGCTAATGAGAACTTCCACTCACTGCTGGCTCCAGCTCGTCCCAGTCAGCAGAACAGAAATGGGATAAGTAACTGACATTAGCATAACAATGCTTACGCTCATAAAAATAATAAAATAAAGGCTGTGATAGATGGCCATCATTACAATGAAAGGACTGGAAACACTTTTACCAATAAGCGAGTGTGTTTTTCATCCCACTTCTGTTCCTTAAAGCCTTTAATATTATTCAACCCAACCCCGTCTTTTCAGTTCCAGTCTCAGCTCCAGGCTGTTGGTCATTTCAATCCATTTAAAATGCCTGAAAAGAGGGACGCATCTTTACATAATTTTAAGAAATTATAAAGCACGAAGCTTCAAATTTGAATGTTGACATAAAAGATGCATGAAAAAAAAGCCAGCTGTCCACTTGCTTATAAGTGTATTTGTGTGTGTTTGTGTGTGCGTGTGTTAGTGTCCATGTGATATGAATCACAGTGAAAGGTCAGTATTGCTTGAGGGGAGAAGAAACAGAGAAGACAGAAGTGATGAATTGCACTTTGAGATCACTTTTCTCGTAACACCCCAGGTTATATTGGACTGCATGAATGTGTGTGTGTGTGTGACACACAGAGAGAAAGAGCACAGGTGCATGCACACGTCTGTGAATGAGATGTTTTGCACCTGTGTGCATCTTTTTTATTATTTGTGTGGGTTTTTTTCTGCACTGAGACAAATTTGGAGGTCAAATCTTCATGTTGTTCAGAGTGTATTGACACATTAAGTCAAATCATCAATGAAAATTGTTTATGAAAACACACTCTGATACTCTGATAGCAAAAATGCATGTGCATATTACAATGCTCCGGCACATTCTAACTCATTATCTTTGTAACTGTAAACTTCCCCATGTGATTTGTTTCACATGCAGCAACTTCTCATTTATTTTTTTTAGGGTAGGAGTATGCAACAGCAACAGAGCGCTGACTGGCAGAAGTAGCTCGGACATGGTGAGGTAGTGAAGACACTCATCATGGTTGTGGTGAAGATTTGCGTCACAAATAGAGGAATGACTGTGAGAAAAAACCCTTCTTGTTTTGTTGCTGACGTTATGTTTTGGATGCTCAGTGCCACCTGCCCTCAGAGTCCGTTTTCTACATAAAACTTTCATGAGTTGCAATTGGATCAGGTAACATCCATGCAGGAGCTCTGTGTTTGTAGGTATGAGTGTGTGTATGTGTGTGAGAGTATCATGGATTTGATTGGTTTAAGCTTCATGTTTAATCAGCAGCTCCATTTCAACACTGATCAATAACCTGGCAAGCTGATGTGATTGATGTCCATCCTAAATGAATCTTCTGTGTGTGTGTGTGTTGCAAAAACTGAATGTATTTTTTTCAAATGGATGTATAAGATAATGGAAGCCACTGTACAGTTCACGGAGTGTGTGAGTGTTTGTGCACAAACAATGGTGGTTAGTCCAGGAGCCACATAAGCACTTAGCAGTTGACTTGTTGTGCCCAGTGACCACTTAATGGCCAGAACACCACAACGACAGATGCTCTCTTGCACTTGTATGGCCTTTAGTGCTATACAGTAATAACCTGAAGTGGACAGAAAACAATCAGGGTGCAGTGGGAATGTGTGTGTGTGTCTCCGTGATCCTGAATCCTCATGTGTGGTTTCATGTGTCCAGACATGACTGTAGGTGTAAGTACAAGCAGGTAAGAATGTAGTATCCTGCATATTTCAGCCGCTGTGAGAGAGAAACGTTGTAGTGTGGATGTGATGCTCATCTTTTCCCTTTTAAATTATCAAGGCTCATTTGCTAGCAATCCTCCTCATCATCATTTAGTTGTGTTTCACAGCTCCCCTATGTGCCATACTCAGCATGACTTACAATTGCTTCGGTGGCCTGACACAATGAGTCTGAGGCGGCTCATGAATAATCAGGAGCCAACAAAGATTTATAAGGTTAGAGATAAAGCAGAATGACTTGATTAGGGAGGCTACTGTGCAATCATGTCCAATATTAAAGCTCTCTTCATGAGTACATGAGAGGATTCTGAAATGGGATTTTGGGGAATTTAGTCTTAATTAGCCTTTATTTACTGAGGGTAGTTTCTCTAATCGAACTTCCCATCAACATTCTGCTCAATACTCATATCTGTCAGCGGTTGAATTTCGTCCCCACCCCTTATGATACTTGTAGGAAAGGAAGACAAAATGCTGTTTAAAGAAGTGAAAGTGATTTGGTTGCAGTATTAAACTAGAAGTGAAGAATGTACTTTTATTTATTACGAAACAGGTCTATGCTGTAACATGAAAATTTTGGGTCAAAAAGTTATTGTTCATTTTGTAACTTTTGGAAAATTTTACTTATATACAGTAAGGTTTTAATGACTAAATTCAAACTAAGGGAGCCAACGCATACATGATGGCTGCACAGGAAAATCCATGAACTAGTTGCAAGATTTGTTTGCAGATAAGAGAAATCACTTCATCTAATTATCCTTTCTTCTTCACCATACAGTGATTTCTTTATGGTGGCTTTTCCATCACACTGTTGAGTGGTTGTAATGTAATTCCCACAACACTCTGGAGATGCCACTTGTTGCCATGCAACCAATGGATTTCTACAAGGTGTCATTCTTAACCTGACAGATGCTCACAGGGCCGAGCTGTGTGTTAAATGTAAGCTATTAAAAATCAAAGTATTTAAATGGAATGATTAAGATATAATGAATACATTTCTTGTAATGCTTTGGGGCCACATAAAATGTTCCAGAAGGCCACCACTGGCCCTTAAACTGCTTTATTGTATTGAGCATGTGTATTAAGAGTGGTGTCAGTCTTGCATTACTGCTCTCTGTTAGGCGCACTGAATGCAGGGCGGCATGTCTTATGTCTAAAGGGACAAATCAGTGTCAAGAAAAAATAGCTTTAACTAGTTTTTTACTGGCTTCTGTTCTGTGCCAACTGTTTGTCTGCAAACGTCTGTTGAAGACATGACAGGGAGAAGCATGTATTGTTCATCTACGGAGTTATTCCAAGGGCAGCTTGAAAACTACAGCTGTTCAAAAATGACCCTCCTGAAAAATGCAATACAGGTGTCACAGTCTGCAGACTTGATATCTCAGCAACCGTGATTTACTGCTTTCTATTTTCCCAACCTTTGATTTTTCCCACCAGAGCTAGGAGCTGAACTCAATAGTTTGTATTTGAGTTTGTAAATGAACACTAAGAAGACCTCTGTGGGTTTGGCACCAACTAAAAGGCATCAGCTCAAAATGAATCCGACCCCGGCTAATTGAAGTAGGGCGTTTCTGTTTTGTGCATGTGGAAACTTATTATTTCTCTGGGAAAAACAATTTTGCTCAAAAGAGCTATATATAATAAAATGATAATTTATTCATAAAAGTTCTTGAACTTGAGGCCAAGAGCAAAGGCACCATGTACTAAAAGGCTGTTGCATGTATGTAATGTACTTCACCATTGTGTGTTCAGATAAAAGGCTGTTGAAATACAAAGCTGAGCTGTGAGCTTCAGCAGCAGGAGAGCTTAAAGGGCAAAATTCACATTCAGGGCATCTTTAATAAGAGCTAGTTTGCTAGCTTGGATTAACAAGAGGGTATGTTGTAGAATATTGAAATTAATTATTGTCTCTGGAAAGTTGGCCTTTTGGGATTTTGAACAAATTTATACATGCTTTACTTCTTCTTAACCAATATTTCACTAATAAACCATATGAAAATCTCATGGAAAAACGTATCAACTTGAATCCTGCTATATGCTAAGAAAATAACTGGAACCAGTGTGTCACAGTTTTAACAAGTCTCAAGCTAAAGAGCCAACTTAATATTTCATGGAGAACAGCAATTATCCTCCAGGCAGAAATGGTTCACACTGCCGCTCTCAAAGACGCCTATATGCACTGTAGTGTACTCATCGTTCCCAGCTATATCACTGTAGTAAGACAAGAGGCGCCGCTTATTCTCTCATTGCCATAGAAACTGGGTAGAAACATAGCTTTCTGAAGATATCATAGCGGTTAGATTGGCAATAGCGAGGCTGCATCCACACTACGAGGCGATGGGGGAGGGTTAATAGGCACTGAATTTGTAATGCTTTGATGCTGTGCTGGGAGGAGGAAATACAGCAGAGTTGGGAATAAAGGGGATGGTACGTGGCCGCTTTCTAGCAATCTAAAGAAAAGACATTAGAAATCTGGTACAGTGACTGTTCAATAAGTTGCGGTATAACGCAGCTTACTGGGAAAGTGCGTGGATAACAAGTGGATCATTTGGATGATGAACGAGCATTTACCCATCACAAACACACAAGCGTGATTGAAGCTTCATGCCTTCATTGTGAGCAATAGATGCTTGTTTTCATTGATTCAGTACCTTTACATTCCCAATCAATTGGAACTCAGCCTGCAGCACATTTCCAATTGAAGGATATAAGTTATCTTGGTGCTTCGGTTAAGAGCACTTAATCAATGACTTGTAGCGTTCAATATACCCCAATACAGCATTTATTTGTTTGTTTGTTTATTTATTTATTTATTTATTAGTCAATTTTGCTGTTTTTGGTTCTTTGGCAAAAAGAGAAATTCCAAAAAAAATTCTCAAAAATCAAAAATTTCTTCAAAAATTTCTTCCCTTAATCCTGATTCATGTGAACTGAGGACGGAATTTCCAACCAGCCAGTCTGATGGTTTGTTGAGATAATTCAGGCATGGCTTCATTTTACTGCAGGAAGAAATATTTCTAAAGAAATATATCTGAGAAAATCACTGCGAGTGAAGGCTTCTTTGAAAGATGAAAATATATACCAATGGTCTCTTCAATGAGATTCAGATTTACACAAAAAGGGACGAAAGTGCCTGAAAGTGTTGATACACACTTAAACACACTCAAATTTTTCATCTTTTCATTTTATTTCTTGACTATGACGAAACCATTAAACGCTGCCATCCTTAAAAACCCAGGGAGATGAAAGAGAGTGTAGGATCTTGGGTATTATTCTAAAGAATAATTTCTCATTTCTAAACATGGGCCGCTATGTTACTCATTAATCAGACACTTTGGTATTACATGCACAGCCATTCACAGAATCAGCAATACTATTCATTTCCAGGCCTCACGCTTCACAGGAGCTATAATAGAAAAATCTCTGTGTGGGTGCAGTGGATGTGTTGGCATCTGTACGTCTGCACACGTGCTTGTGCGTGTTGTTCTTTCATGCATGTTTTGCACTTTCGTGTGTGTGTGCATGTGTGCCCAAAAGTGCGTGTTTGTCCAGCTATGAAATTACACTTGTGCGTTTATCTGGAATGCATTTGGACATGGATGATTATGTGCTCTTTCAGCATATGTAAGAGTTTGGGCCAATTCCAATTCCTATCTTAACCCTCAATCTTAACCCTCAATCTCAAAAATGCGCACTCCCGCGAAGTGCAAG
>JAPZDV010000016.1:5726323-5742010 GCA_029814665.1 Acanthurus lineatus
TGTCCCATTTCTAAGTCACAAAATAGCCCTTAACACTTGGTTTTGAGGGCTACCAAGATTGAGGGTTGAGCTTGAGGATTAAGATTGAGGGTTAAGATAGGAATTGGAATTGGCCCTTTGACTGGAATTATTTAGTCTTAGTGTGTGTGTGTGTGTGTGTGTGTGCGCTAAGATGTCCCCTCGGGTTGTGAATTAGCTTGCGCTGTAAAGGCCATGCTTCACGTGGAGACAGAACTCTGATCAACTGTGTCGAAAAGATGGATCATGTAAAACTACTCCTCTCCTCTCTCATTATTTACGCTGACTCCAGCTCTCCTCCTCTTCCTCCCACCCCTTTTCCTGTCTCCACAGCACCCATCCCACCCATCTCCCCCATCGCCTTCCAGTCTCCCTCTCTCCATTTCTCATTTCTCCTCCCAAACCTCCATCTCTTCCATTCCTCCTCTGTGCTTCAGTCTTCCTCCTTGTCCACTTTTCCAATGTTCCCACTGGCCTTCTCTCCCTCATCCATCTCTCTCCCGCTCATCTCATCTGAGGCTATCCCTCTTTGCTGCCTCCTCTGAGGAGGGGTGAGGAGAGGCAGAACATCACTCTCACAATCTACAAACAAATCCCCATTCAAACAACATACACTTAGATGTCATTTGCACTGAAGGTTCTTAAAAATGCAGACTTCAGCAGCTTGTTTTCACCGTCAAATTTATTCTTGTTTACAGCTGAAAAGATAAATTGATAAAATCAGCGACTACTTTGGTAATCCATTAAATGTTTTTTTTGCTTTCATGAAATGAATTGAGAGGAAAATGGGGAAGGACATGCATGAAAAGAGCTTTGTCAAACACAAATAAAGGAAGTTGCATTACGTGGTTGACGCCTGAACATTCGGGTCATCTGTGAGTCATTTTTAGCCTCATTTCGCTGTGGTTTTTTGGGGGTTTTTGTTTTGACCTTTCATTTATAGTGAATAGTAGGTTGCAGGCCTGAGCTTTTAAAATGTCTATCTTTTTTTGTTTTCTTTTTTCTCCTTTCACCTTTTTCTACCCTGCAGTTTCTTCCTCTTCTATGTCTTCTATGTTCACTTCTCCTCTCCTCTTCTCTCTCCAATGATCTGTGTTTATCAGTGCAGAGGTGATGTTGCTGGGAGTGCAGCATGCTCCCCTGGTTTTACATTCATCCTGTGCAACCCCCCAGCACACACGTAGACACACACACACAAACACACAAACACACACAGAAATAGCGGCTGTCTTGGTCTCTGCCTTATCCTTCCATTTCTAGTCACATTAGCTCATACTGAAGAAGAGAGAGAGAGAGAGAGAGAGAGAGACCGGGGAGGGCGCGAGAGCGTGCCAGCGAGCCAACCGGTGAAGTGCGCGTGCTCTGTCGCCGCCGCCACCGCTTCAGAAGAGAGGAGCCGTTTATTCAGCTGCTGAATGAGGGACTGAACGGAGGGAGGGATGAACAGATAGATTACAACAGGATGAGTGAATGAATGAATGAACGGATCCTGACCCGGGCTTCTTCAAGAGTACCGAACCGGTGAGAAGACTCATACAACGTGTGTATTACTGTCGTTTTTTGTGAATTTATCATACATTAATTGTGGCATTGTTGTTTCATTGCCCGGTGAGCTGTCTGTGTTTGTTTGTGAGTAAGAAGTGTGTACATGTGTGGAGCGCGAGGTGCCGTCACTTTGACAGCTCCGTTAATTGCAGCGGGTAATTTGCACAGATCGGTGCATGCGTGTGTAAATACAGATCAAGAAGCGTTTGTGGAGGAAGGTGAATGGCAGAGGGGAGAAAGGGAAAGTGATCATACACTCGTAGCTCGGGCAGAGACAGACCGCAGAGGAATCTTCCGGACACCGGACAGCCGTGCACGGTTTCACTCAGGTGCGTGAGACACCGCTCTGCCCTGTCCGGGGATCCGCCTTCCGTAGCTCTCCAATTAAGCTTTAATCCGACGCGCAGTCTCCACTAGTCCGCTGGAGGATGAGAGGCTTGGTGGAAAAACGGCGGGTGACATTTCCCCTAAGCTGCAGGGGAATAACCCCACAGAGCGGGGGTTGAGGACCGCGCAGACCGGGATGCTGGTGGCCGGTGAGGGAGGATGAGGTTAAGGTTAGGGTGAGAGAACAAACCCGGGTCAAGAGGACTGCGCACAGGGGTCAGGGTGCACCGAGGCGGTGGGGGGAACGGCAGCTAAATAGGATACAGATTGACAGTGAACTCAGTGAGGTGGTTAAAGGAAATAACGGCGAGCCGGGATCAACGGTGATGATGAATGTGACTAAACTGAAATACACAATAACAGTTGGATTTATCTCAAATATTCATACGGAATGTTAACCTGTATTTAAAGAGATAGTTATAATAGTGCCTATATATTTTTTAAGATATAACTTAGTTAAGATGTTTGGAGTCATTATTACCGTCATCATCATCATCATCATCATCATCATCATCATCATCAGAGGTCCTGGTTGGAGTTGGGGGCATCATTAGTCTCAAATTGTATAACTGTTTGAATTTGTACTTTCTTTAGTGTTAAAGGTGATGATTGTAATAATAATGATGATGACGTTCATGGTGCTGAAAAAGAGAAGGAGGAGCATGATGATGATGATGATGATGATGAAGAAGAAGAAGAGGAGGAGGGGTACGATGCTTGTGGTGATGATAAGGCTGTGGAGGAGTAGAAAGATGAGGATGCTGATGTGCTGTTGATGATAATAGGAGTGGTTGTGGTGGGAGTAGTTACAATGATGATGATGAAGATAGCTGCCGAGCTCAGGGCGGGATGATGATGATGAAGATGAAAATGGTGCCAGTGCACATCATGATGGCGGCATATGGTGGTAGTCTTCATGACGATCACAAGAATGATGATAATAATGCTGCCTTAAGGAAAAAAATGATGATGATGATGATTGTGGTGGCATTTTCTTTCAAATAGCAAACAGCAGCCTTACCATGACGATGATGATGGTGGAAGTTCATGATGATGATGATGGTGGTAGTAGCTTTTAGTTTTATAATAATTGCCGAACTAATAACAGCATGATGAGGGTGATGAAGACTTTTGCAAGAATGATTAATAATTGACATGAAGATATGTCGCCCTCTCAATAATTCAAGCGCCCAAGCTGTCTAAGGAAATATAGGTTAGAGATCAATTTGCATATCTCAAACCAATTTTCAGCTTAAATCAGCAGTAATAAGTCTTTGTCTTAAGCAGCTTTGATGTCGTCTAGCTGGCTGCGACTGTGCAGTGGGCATTTAGTGGAGCCAATGTGGGCCACGTCTGCAGGGTGGTGATTTGTGAGGCAATGTTTTCAGGCATTTCAGACATGCAAAGCTTTTCTTAGCAACCAGCAAAGGGTCAAAAAATGTTCCCCTGGCAGCAAGATTGAATGATTTAATGATTAAAGGAAAATAAAGAGGCACTTTCTTGAGTGAAGTTGTGTTTTTAGGCTGTGACACAGAAACAACTTTTTCAGACAAAAAGAAACTTTGTCGGTGATTATAAATACATTTCCAAAAGCCCACAATCCACAATTCTGTGTGTATATATTTGCTCTCCAGTGACTCAGACACAGCAACAGTGTGCTTTGGGTCTCCCATCTGTGTTGATTTTGTTCCTGCCGTCCAGTTTTTCATCCCGCATGAGCTGTGACTGTAAATGACAGCAAGTCCAGAGAAACAAGGTGTTTGGAAGAAAATCCACATGAATTTATTCATTAAATCATAGGAGACCTAATCCTAGAAATTTCAATATTAACATTGCTTTGGTCGGGTTGTCACATTAATAGTGCTTCTCCAACCACTCGTGCGAGCCTTGTGTATGCACATTATGCATGCTGTCTCAGTACCTGTTCAGTCTCTGTGTTTGTGCTGTTACCAAATATATCCACCGTATATTCTCTCTCTCTGTTTGTAGCTTCCCTTCCTGTGACTGTGTCCTCTACTAATCCATTAATGACTTAAACAACACACTCACTTCCTCACTGGAGAGGGTGGTAGCCCACATCTTAGCCTCTATTCTTGTCCATGTTAATCTGGTTATGTGTATCGCTGGCACCGGCTCTGCTTATTTGTGTCCATGCTGATTACTGACCCCTGGGATCCCGCCGCTGTCAGCATGGCGCGTCTGGCCAGTAGCTGGGAGGGACAGGAAAGTCCCACTGGTCATAATCTTCTTCTCTCCTGTGTGATTGTGTGTGTGTATGTTGTGTGTGCGTTACATGGTGTAAGTCGTAATGTAATGTCATTGGAGGCTTGTTAGCCCTGTGGACAGAGGCCGTTTGTTCTGAAAGGTGTGGCAGGAGGAAGATGATGTTAATGATGACATGGAAGTAAAAACAAGAGAAGTGGAATGGGTCATGTAGCCAGTAGTAGCATTGTTAGGTGACAATTATAGTAGTTTATATCATTTTAATTGTACAATTGATTGTATTTCCACAGTAAACTGTATGTGTGTCCTTTCATAGTTTTCCAAATGTGGACTGTCCCTTGAGGTGAAACCTAATATTCAGATCTTTAAAGCAATAGCCAATTATATTTTACGGTCCACTTATGGCCTTCAGGGCTAGAACAGCTCCTGATGGCGGTGACCTTATTGATTTTGAAAGGCATAATTTTTTCTAATCTCAGATATCGACCGTTGCCAGTATGGAGCCCCAGAGTGTTTAACAGACTATTAGAACAGATATATTGAAAATACATTATAGAAGAACATCTCATATGAATAATTAGTGTAGACGCATTTGATTGGCTGAGAGGTGGGAGGTTGATGGCCGGTGACAAGCCACTCTAGTCGGGGGATAAATAGAAGTGACACTGAAAATTTTAAAAATGAGCATGTAGGGTAAAAAAAAGAATTTACAATCAAATAAATATGAAGTCTGGTAAAATAATAGTGATAAAATAACATTCCATAACAAAATTTTGTTTATTGTTTGTTTATTTCATAATTAATTTTATTAATCATTTAATAATAAACACTTTGGGTATTTTTATATGCCTGATGTGTGCCATGCAATCAGCCTATATTTTCCCCAGAGGATCATTAAATTTTCATTTCTCATCTCAGGCTTTCTAACCCGCTCACCAACTACATTTTAATTTAGCCTTTCCTGTGTTTGGAAAGTGGCACGAATGAAAATTTTAAAACGTCTCCTCCATCTCCTTCATCTGTTTGGACTGCCAGTTTAATCAGGATAAATTCGAGAGGTATTTTAATCTTACTGCAACCAAAACGAGCCCCCCCTCGAGGCTTTGGAAAGGATGGCGTCCTGCCTACAGGTTGATTAATTAAGTCCCCATAACAATAGAATGTGAGGGCTGTGATAGATCGTGGTGTTCATCTCTTCTCTGGCTGTGACATAAAGTCATTGGCCTCCTCTGTTCTATTTAATCCAGTGTTTGACATCTGTGGAAGGCAGCGCCCAAAATGCTGCTTTCTCCACCCAAATGCTACATCGCTCACTGGCACCTCAACACTTGCTAGTCTACAGTGAATGGAGGCCAATGGTTAGTGCTTATATTATGACTCTAGTCAGTCCAACCTACAACTTCATAAGCAGTGCAAGCATTAGTTTTTTGATATAAGAGGAGATTGCTGGGAAACACTTGATACAGAGAAAAGTTAATAATATGCCAGAGAATCTTTAGATCAAAATACTGCACCACAACAGAGTTTCAAAGGAGACTAAGACCAATTCTGGATCAGGAATCACTTACGCAAACACAAGTTGAAAATGTATTCTAGGTAACACCCTCTGAGTTTAAAAACCAATAAAGAGAAGTATTGCTGACCTAAAATCACCCTTATTTCCCTCATACAGCCAAACAGGTTGGCCAGGCCTCTCACATCATTCATTCCACTCCATTTCCAATCACTCCCAAAGCATCACTTCAGGGATTCATTTGACACATTTATTGCCAAATGTGGTGGGATTTCCGAGCTGGGCAGCAGTTTCTGGTGTACCAAGTGTGATCACACTTGCACTGCAAACTGATTTGGCCTTCACACTTGTGTACATCACTTAGCCCTTCAGAGGTAAAGTGGCAGTTGATGAACTGAGTTGCTAATATCCTGTAGCACTAATGCGGCATGCAGTATTTTGCTTAGTCCTCATATGAATAAACAGGAGAGGACAGTGGGGATACTGCAGCATGACTCTCCTTTTAGTAAATATTTGACCTATATCACTTTGTTGAACTTACTGCATTTATCACATGCAAAATACATCTAATCCTTTTCCTACCAACGTACGTAGCACAAGGACTAAAGACTTGGGCCCTCATGAGGACCTCATGGAAAAAACTGCTGTAAAAAATGTTAATACATCTCCTCTCAAAACATTATAAGTTATGTAGTGAATGTCTCTGTCATTTCTCAAATGGTGCTGGCCTGAAATTTCCATTACCCGACACATTAAACACAACAAAAGTTATTAACTTCAAACTTCCAGCATAATCACCCTCGAAATGAAGTTTTAAAGACCCAACTTTGATTGATAGTTGTGAAAAACTGGAACAATGGGACACAGCCCCTGTGAAATATGACAAAAGGTATACCTCAGGGGTCTATTAGTTCCATATTCGTAGACTCAGGGTTGACAGAGGGGGCAATTATTTTCCCTATATAACTCAGACATTAAGACTGTTACCAATATTGTCTTGGATTTTGAAAGAAACTCAAAATACACATATTTAAACATAAACATATATAAATGTGCTTGAGAAAGAGAGAGAGAGAAGTTTAAATAAGACATCAACTTTAATATCTTTGGTAAAGCTGCATTATGTCTTGTATTTCTGAGTTAGTTTTATTATGTCATGCCGATTCTGCTTCCCGCAGGTCAGTGGCAAATGTAGATCACATTATTTCCAGATGCATCCATTTTGACCAGTGCTCATCAATCACACAAGGAGAAAATCCATCACAGAGAGATAGCAGGCCCTCCATTTACAGTCGCCTCAATAGATTAGGATGCAACGCAGCAGCACTCAGGAAATAATGTGGAGGGAGGAAAATGTAACCACAAAGAAAACTACAACACTTATTCACAACATAGTTCCAGAAATTCATGAACTGAAAAACAAGTAACAGTTTAATGGAGAGGACAAAACAGTGGTGAACAAATTGTGGGATTTGTTAAGCAAGCGAATACTTAGCTTTTTTAAATGTTAATGTAGCATTAGCAAATACCACTTTATTCACCAGTATATGTTACATTGACACCACTTCATTTTGTTTATATCTGTAACCACGGAGACTGCCACGACATGCAAAAGAGGGACCCAAAACGTCATAATATATCTTGACCTATACTGCAACCAGACACCAGGGGGCAATCAAGTTACCTTTGCCTCATTTTTATTTAGCTTTCTTGTTTTCCAACTTTTTACAATAAATATTGGTTTCCTGTGGAAAACTAATGTATTATTTATGACTTTTATTTATATTCTTTTAAGCCAGCATTTGTTTTGTTAAACAGCAACTTGTAGCCACAATTTCAGGATAATAGTAAATGCTTATGTTGGTAGAAACATTCATCTCAATGACTTATTTGCATAAAAGAAAGTAATCAAATAAGTTTTCCTTATTCTTTAAAACAGTTTTTATACTGATAAATGTGTTTCAACATATTCTTTAACAGAAACAGCGCATGTTAGTTTCTAGTCATGCATGACTTACTGAGGATTTTTTCCTGCAGAATCAGGCTTTGAGTGCCAGGACCCTTTGACAGGGTCATCTTATTTATCTTTAAAGATTAATCCCACATGACTGATGCTGCACTCAGTCATTTCAGGGTCCTTGAGTCATTGGGTCCACATGGACTCAGTCAATATCTAACACACAAAGACAGACATCCTCAACATGTGCACACACACAATTGTGTGCATCCACTAGCCTTTTTCTAACTTTAACCATTACAACTGAACCTTGTTCAATCCAAACCTTCAACCAGCCCTTTTTAAGTTGTGACTTGCCAAAATCCCCTTGCTTCCCAAAAATGTCTTCACTCTGTTGATTAATAGCTTCTGGTCTTCCCTATGTAGCAAGTCCACACACACATAGACACACACGGACATGGGGAAATGAGAGAGAGAGTTGGCAAAGTGGTCAATGAATTCATTTGACAGTCTGCACCCTGACAGTCTACACAGTAATACTTAGTAATTTATGTTATTTGTATTTCCATTTTGTCCCCGTAAGCAGGGCAGTGTGACTGTGTCCACAGATTTATTTCACTACAACACACATACACACACACACGCACACACACATACACACTCTTGCACCAAAGTTAACAGAGAACAACGTAAAGCTGACAGACTTACATTTGCAAACGGACACAAACATACTCGATGGCACTGTTATCCCCGTCATCCCACCAGATGATGTTTAAAGATGAGCTGGGCATTGATATGCAGAGAGGCTCGCCTTGCTGCTGCTAAGAATAGAAAACACCAAGGTGGAGGGGAGCTATTCCACCAGTAACCTCTGCCTATGACATGCACATGCAGACTAACAACAGTTTGTGTGAGAGACAGCAACTATGTCTGTAAATCTGCCTTTTTGTGTCTGTAGCTGTGTGTGTGTGTGTGAGCACATGTGTGTATGTGTGTGATCTGTATGTAATGAGTCATAGGGCAGGCTGTTGGATATTAATGGATTGTTGGTGATGGTGTTGTTGCCTTGTACATTTCAAAGATTCCTTTTTTGGAGCATAAAACTGCACTAAGTGGAGAAGAGTGACCAAGAGGGTTATGATGCCTGAAAGAGAGAGGACGAGACATAAGAAAGAAAAGAAAAGCAACCATGAATCCGTCATTTTCTGTCATTCTAAAAGGGTAAACTCAGCCCAATGTGCTCTTTTAAATTAATGAACGGGATGCCTTATGTGAAATGGACAATCACAGATGTATCCAATCAACTGTGAAAATGGGCACAGATGAAGAATACATTGACCTTTAAAGCTTTGCGGCGTGCCAATTTTGAATAGGCACCATGTGAAGAGAGCATTGTGTGTCCTTTTTATCGAGGATTCTGAAACATTAAGCAAAAGTGAGGAGAGTGTGAGCTTCTCTGGGATTGGCTACTGGTTGTTGGACAGATGAAGCACTTATTTCTGAAGCACAGATTTATTTTTGGATGTTCCTGACTCTTGTTTCTTCTTTTCCTCCCATCTCTGCCCTGTTATTTTTCTTTCTCCTTCCCTCTCCACCCTCTTTGTACAGTTACACTCTTTAATTTTCTCCATCTCTCCCTTCTCCATGTCTGTTTCACTTTCTCTGCACTCCCTCTAGTTTGACTCTCCCCTATTCAACTCTCTCTTTCTGTGTCTGTTAGCAGTAAAATGGACATTTTTAAGACTTGTATCGCTCCTTTTTAGGGAATTTTATCATGTTTGTGTGGTTTGTCTAACTCTGCTTTGTGTTATTAACCACACTTCCCATAACACATACATGCAGTGCAAAATGTTAAAATTCCATTTAAGAATGCAATATTTCTATTTTTTTAAAGTCGTGTGCAAATTATGCTCACAACACATTCATTTGCATAAAAAACATATTAGCAGCACTAGGGAAAAGTAGACTAAAATAGAGTAAAATAGAGTTGTTATTATGTACCCTTCAAAATAAAAGCCTTAGCTACATCCAGTGGATGCCCAGCCCTTTAAGAAATCCCAGTTTACCTGGTTCAAAAGGTTCGAGGCTCTTTTGTTATTTATTATGGCAGCGGAACAAGAATAGTTACATTTTTTTGTATTTCTTCATCCTCCTCCTCCTGTTTTACTGTCACTTTCATTTCCTTCCGCCTCCTTCTTCCTTGCACTTTTTTCTTGCCTCCCCTACAATTGCTTCCACTCGCACATCTTTGTCCTTTTTACCTCCTCTCTTGTCTTTTCGCTTGTCAAGCTCACTCCTGTCGGTTTCTCTCTCATTCTGTCGTCTCACATCCCTAAATCCCCGTCCCTGTTTTGTTACCACACCTCGTGCTCTCCTCTCTCTCTCACCTTTGTTTTCCTAGCTTGCCCCATTACTCTCTATGGTCTCCACACCTCATGCCCTCCTCCATCTTCTGTCTGTCACTCCACACCTGGGTTGTTTACTGCCTTTATCCCCTCTGCTGTACCTCTCTTCTGTCTTCTTTCTGTCCATTTTCCACCGTCACTTACATATGTCCTTATTGCTTTATCTGCCTCCCCAGTTCAACCCCCTTGCAAACCTCAGAGATTTTACTCTACCCGGCTCCATCTTGCATTATGTTTCCTAATTTACTTATGTGTCTAGTTCCATCCTGGATGTTTCCGTCCTTTCTCTTGCCAGACCTCTTCTTCAATTCATTTGTGTGTAATCTGTCAAAGCAGCATAAACCCAAACCTATCTTATATAATCTGATGACAGTCCACGCACACATACATGCAAGCTTTCCAGCCACATTGCATGCATGACTGCAGGGTGCTTCGGCATGCAATGTGTGTTTGACGGTGTGTTCACGAGTGCATGCATGTGTGATTGTGAAATCTTGCAAGTGTCAGCTTCACTGGACCGGGTGCTTTGTATATTTGTGTGTATGTGTGTGTGTGTGTGTGCGAGTGAGCAGAGGACGAGTTGTCGTGTCTGGTCATTTTCTGATTGGATTAAGAGAGGGATGACGATCATAAGCGATAGAGTGATAGACGGGAAACAATAAAAAAAAACTTAGGCAGGAGTGGACGACAGGCACTCTTAAATACCCATAATCCATTCTGTTGTCACGCTGTTGCAGTCTCTCTGCTTGTCTATTTTCTCTGTCAAACACGCTTAGCTTTTTCTGCTTCTTTTTCAAATGCTCACACACACCACTGCTGTGCATCTACAGTGCTTGAACACAATTCCTGTTTATAGTTTTGCTTTCACTGTTTAAGTTTTCATGTTTATCTGTGTGTTTGTGGGAGTTTCATGTCCTCCTCTTGCCTCTCAGACCTCAGCATGAACAATTTCAAAAGGTTGTCAGCGTGAATCTGGATGTAAAGCTGTTTTTATCTTTTCTCTTGCTGCCTGAAAATAACGACATCTAAAAAAAACCCCAAACATTTCTGGACACTGCCTTTCACATGCTGTTTCTGTGAAATGACGAAAAGAGCAGCATGGCAGCTTTATCATACAGGAAAGCACCGAGCTAATGAAAGACTCAGTTCCATTTAACTTCATTAGTTTTACCACAGCTCTGTTGCTCCCATTTCCTGAACACAAACAAATCAAAGGCGCTCGTGTTATCCATCTGCTCTGTTATCAAACTGTACTGCTTCTTGGCATCGCTCTCAGGCCCACACACACACACGGAGACACACATACACACACACACACAAACTGTGGCACACCTCTTTTTGGCATTCACTACAAGAAGCAGTCATTTCTCATCACCACCGGGGTATTTACTTTTGAAATTAAAGAAATGGAGTTAGAGAGAGAGCAAGCGAATGCCAGCTCTATGAATATGGCTGAGTGTGGAGCCAAAAGACTTGTAAAGTGCACTTATTTCTAAGTCGGAGGAAAGCAGTGACAAGGCAGGAAGGAGGATGATGAAAATGAGTTTTGGGGAAGAGAGAGATAAGTTTAAGAGTGCAAACTGGAAAACAACTGAAGTCTAAATCAAAGTGGGATAATATAAAGAAATGATGACAGAGAGTGTAGATTAACTGAACTGACTCTAACGTCCTCACATATGCCCCCTCCTTGTAGGAAACCTTCTTTTCTCCCTCTTACCTCTGCTCACGCAAGGATTCATAAACAAGTCAGCTTGGCTAAATCGTTGTTCGCGAAGCTCCTTTCATAAGGTGATGGCTGGTCGCCTCAAATCTTGATTTCTTTTATGGTTTATAGTTACGGCAAGTCACTCAGAGTGAACTCTTCAGCTGCTCCAAAAGCCTGTGACGTAAAAATGGAGAGAATCTTTGGGTGGAGGTATAGAGGCATCCAAGGTAAACGTAGAGCAAACGTTCAGAGACTGAGGTTCCCTTGGGATGACTGGTGTTCAGTGTGTAAGTGTGTGTGTGTGTGCATGTGTGTGTTTAGAGGGACAGAAAACGCTTCAGTGTAAAGGTCTGTGTGATTGAAACTGTCTGTGTTCAAACAATGTGAGGACTATAAGTTGTGAACTCTATGTAAGTGCATATGTGTGTTTGTGTGTGTGTGTCATTAGGGCCTTGCAGGGAAATGTAACACTTAAATGAACAGCCTGCATGTGTGTGTCTGCGTGTGTGTGACTAAGTCACTGTTGCAAAAAGCAGTCCGTGAATTAACACTATAGAAGAGCCTGCATGGAAGCATGGTGCATCGCTATGAGTTTAACTGTTCACTCTTGATGTTCATATTCATTTATTTATGCATGATAAGTGTATGTATGTGTGTGTGTTCGGTGTGTATGTGTGTGTGCCTCAGCTAGATAGCTCCCTCAGGCTCTCTACTATTCTCTGTGTGTGACATTAGCAAGGGACGGAAGTCTGAGCACCGTGCTGCCAGTCCCTCTCAACATCATACAAACACACACACACACACACAAACAGAAAAAACAAACAAACGGAGGCTGGCAGATACTGGATATGAACATCTGCAATATGACTTGTGCTCGGGGAGAGCAGAGTTCACGTGTGTGTCTGTGAGCAAAACATATCCATGACTTCCAATCCATAAAAAAGCCAGGGAGAGATTATGCTGATTGTGTGTTGCATAATACCATACGTGTAATATGCATTATGAGATTGCATACTTTACATTATGGAGATTATCTAAAGCTGCGGCTCGAGACTTGTCAAACTGCCAGGGCCAGTTAGAGGAAGGCTTACACTCTCACAGCTTGTAGTTCATGAATGCACAGAGGCTATTAAACTCTTTGTTTTGTTTGTAACTCATTAGGATTAAAAAAACAAAACACCTGGACACTATATATTACTGAGGGGATACATGAAGAGTACATGCGACATCACATGTTAAATGATGATTATATAAACAGAGCATTCATTGAGAAGATTGATCAAAAAAATGTCATTTGTACATGTTAAATTATATTAAATTGCTGGGCCAATCAGCACTGAGTATCATGCTATTATGTCATGGTGTACTTCGGGATACTGGACATAAAGTATTTGCTCAATATAATTGCATCCATACATTATATAGTGAGGCCAGGTGGCAGCACTATAGCTCAGCCAGATTATGAAGGATCTTATAGAAAAGAGAGGACATGTGATCTTCATTTCATAAGGACGTTACAGCAACTAACTAGCATTATGGATTGAAGTGCAATTGATATAACAGTCTGCCCGAAGCTTGGAAACATGCACATTATGTCATTAAAAAAAGAATAATAAACCTATAATGTGAACATTCAGTATTTTTTTTTCGATGAACAAATGTTGGGAATCATTCTGTCAAAAACGTAGTGCGGGCATGAAATACATTTGTGCTCATTATGACAAAAAACAAATGAAATTTGTGTCTGTGTACATAAATATTACAAATTAAATTTGTCATTGTTTAGCAAAATGCAGTGAGACTTTGTTGATCTGATGCAAATGTAATCTTGGGTCAATATCAGGAAGGGAGGGAGTTTAAGTTATTATATTAAATCTACCTTGAAAACCTGGTGTCAAATCTCAAGCGGTTCATTGTAGCATAAAATATTCATATGATAAGCAGCCTTTAAGTTTTTCCCTGAGAGTTAATAATACTGAATGTTTTTTCTTTTACCTTCGGCCTTGTCCACCCCGTGTTCAAAACTCTTCTTTATATAACTGACTGTGTCTGCTGATCTATATTCCAAATTTAACCCAAGTCTGACTCAAGTTTTTAAACTTTAAATCATTATTACATCAGACTTCTTTGGGACAGTCATCACACACATACACACACACACACACACACACATGCACACCCACACTCAGACAGTCTTTCTCCGCTGGTTGGATCTATTCAGTTATTTTTCCCTCTGATCCCTGATCATGTCTTCATAAAGGCAGTGTAGTTATTAACCTCCAGCCTGAGGGCCATGTTCATTAAGTTCATTCTCTAATGTAGGTCTAATCTAGAGGTAGAATGAAACATTCATACACGCTTCACCATTCATCTGTCTGCTAATACACCACCAAACCTCTCTGGCCTTTACAGCCCAAAGGGCCTCAGACACTTTTCTCATTTCCTCCTCTGCATTGTCTGTGTGCCATTATTCTTTTCTCTCATCGTCTTCTCTTCCTCTTCATGGTCCTACTGTTGTTTTTCCTCACATATAACCCCTTTCCTCTGTTTCCTTTCCTTTCTCCTAACATCCTACTCTCCCTCCCTATCCCCTATACCATTACCAGCATGACAATCTGTTGCTTGCTTGGATCTCAATCGCGGCTTCAAACATGCTTTTAGACGGATCAAAGTAGATATTAAGCACTAATACACACACATATGCAGGCACACACACATGGGGGCATTACATGCATGCGTCTCCACACCCTCACAATGAGCCTGTTGCCAATTACTGGCTTCAAAGACTGGAATAAATGCTATGCAGTGTGTTACCTCTGAATTTTCACATGCACCCACACAATACCGAAACCCACTCTCTTAAATTTCACACATACAAGTGCACATAACTAACATGCATATAAATTAAAAATGTATGAACCTGAAAGTGGTAACATTAGAAGGAGCCTGTATGTGGAGAACATTAAAGTGCGTGTGCAGCTGAGTGTGTGATTGCCGGTGTAATGAATGCTTGTTTTGCTCAGATGTGCTGGTTAAGTAGGATGTTGGGCGAGGGTCGAAGGCTTCAAAAGCTCTTTCATGCCTGCTTCAGTTAGGCAACATCGACCTCTGCATCTGCAGATAGATTGATTAGTCTTAATTTGACTCATTTGGTGAAGATAGAACTCCGTAATCGAACTTTAGAATGCACACACACACACACACACACACACACACACACACACACATACAGGGATGTGAGAAACTGTAATGAAGGGCTTCTGCAAATGTCAATGGTAAACATCAATATCACTTGTACTTGTTTTTTTAAATTTTTCTTTGCCTTTTATTCTATTATAAAAATCATTCCTTATTTAAATTTTTTTTACATTTTGCGCTTGTGTTCCCTTCTTTTAAGGTTTGAATCAGGTTGTTCTTTATAGATTAATTGTGGGATGCATCTATTTTGGTAAATATAAATGAAAATACAATAATTAATGCTTTAAGCTCATAAAACTGCATCAATTCTTATGTTTGGGTCACTTGGATGAAGCAGAAACAAACTGTAAACTAAACACCTGACACCAGCTAGTAAAGTTGCTATGGTATTGAGTTATCTATTGTATTTACACATCCAGCAGACACAGAGCTACAACGCCATTAAGTTGTGATTCTAAAACTGGTTATCAGATAAATATAAGCCCAAAAGTTCTTTTTTGCTCTGTTTTGGTCTCCACCAACCTTTCTTAGCTTTTAAATGCCTAATTCTGTTCACAAGCCACACAATGGCTTCATCTGTCTGTGGTCCGTTGCTGTGCAGGCAGTATATGGTGTGTGCATAAAGTTGTTTTTTTCTTAAAACAGACATCTGCCCCAGCTGGAAACAACATTACCAAACCATTAAAGTTGTGGACTGAAAAAACAGAATCCTTTTTTTAGAAGGTCCTGAAGCACT
>JAPZDV010000016.1:5748800-5769633 GCA_029814665.1 Acanthurus lineatus
TTTGCTCTTTGATTACTTTTACTGTTTGTTCCTTGGTTCTTTTGTCTTTTGATTGTTGTGTTCTTTGGTTATTTAGCTGTTTGTTTTTCATGTGGTTCTTTGGTTTGTTCCTTGATCCTTTGGCTGTTTGACTCTTTGATTCTTCTTTAGCTCTTTAGTTATATCTTTGGTTCTTAAGTGCATTTGTTGGCTTGTTGACTCTTTTATTCAATGTTACTTGTTTCCCTCTTCATTATTTATCCTCTGGATATAAACTTTCAATTCAAATTTGTTATGTGTGTTACTTTGAAATTAATTCTTTGGTTTTTATCTTATTCAGCCTGCAACCATTTCCAGTGGTAATGTACAAGTTCTGCTGATCTCGACTTACCTACTGTCTAATTTGTAGCCATCTGTTAAAAACACGCTGATGTGTGCACGCACAGCTGTTCAGCTGCATTGGTTGATGTAAAAATCAATAGCGTCAAAAAGAGGAACAGAGAGAAGATTGGATGAATGAGAGAAAAAAATAGATAAAAAGGTAAGTGTGCAGCTGAAAAAAGAATAAAACAGAATCGCAGGGTGATATTGTCATTAAGGGAAAACAATTAAAGAGGAAAAAGGTGAGGGATAGAGGGATGAATTTCAAAGAAAAACAAATAAACACTGAACAAAGATGAGAAAAAATAAAGTAATAGAGTGATGATGTGGCAACATTAGAATTACTGCAGACTGATGTGACCAGAAGAATGAGATTGCAAAGAGAGAAATGCAGATGACTGATGGAGGTGAAGAGGTTGAAGTTAAAGGAGGTGACAAGAGGAGAGGTCAACAGAGATGAACAGTTGAAAACAAGCTGCAGGAGGTAGAAAATGGATGGATGATCACTGTGGAAATGGAGTGAAAGACAAGATTAAACCTAATTAGAACATCATAATGACTTTGTTAAAGTGAAACGAATAGATGGCAGCTATTATGTTGGAGATAAAGAATGAAGACAGGCCAGATCTTTAATAAGGAATAACACTGATTCTTACCAGGGTCATTTGAACAAAAAATCCTGTGTAAGGTTGAAATAGATTAGGGCAAGGCTTGGGCAAAGAAATGAATCAAACAGAGTTGAGAAGTCAAATATAATGAGGTTGGGAAAAACCACTGAGATAGAAATGGTAATATGACAAAGAAAGAAGATCAGTAGGACTAGAACCACACCATTACATTTTCATTTCAAATGCATCCACACTTCTCTGTATAAAAACTCCTAAAAGACAGAAAAATGAGGGCTTATTTTAGGGATAAGAAAATGACAGAAAGTTGGGCAGAAAGAAAAAACACAGACGGAGAAAGGAGAGATGATGATTACATTTTGGTGCAGAGAAACATTTGATATATTAGCCATGCTGGTGGTGTCACTGGTTATGAATAAATATTATTTGACGCACTGGCATTAAATATGGGGTCAATTGTCCTCTTAGGGATGAAACATAATAAATTAGTGCTAATTAGCATAGGCTAGCATGGTGAAACAGTAAATTATGATCATAAACATGATAAACATTGGTATTTTAACATTGTCATCATAAGCATGTTAGCATGCTGTCAGTAGCATTTAGCCCAAAGTGCTGTTTAAAAAAACAGGCTGATAGACTACAATTACTGAGTCTCAGAAAAATAGAAGAGGATCTGGGTCGTGTGCACCATGAGCAGGGAAGACAACTAGATTCAAACAACTTGAATTAAATAATGCAAAAAGACATGGTGGTTTCAAAGTGCTGGTAAGCATTTGAAGTGATGCATGCATTCCTTGTGTCTTTGTGCGTTGGTTGGCAATCAGTGCATGTTTTCATTTCTTGCCCTTGGTGTGCTTTGACCTCACTCTGCTCTGCTCATCAGGGCCATGTGAAAGTCAGAGCCATTCTCTCTAATTCAAAGTGACACTTGAGAAAGAGCTCCATCAACAGAGGTCTGTCAGCTTTAACTCAGATGCACACAAAGAGGATAGTTTACATAGTTTTAACTGCTTTCACAATACATGTTCACTGTGTGTGTGTGTTTGTGTGTTTGTGTGTGTCCAGGTAAGTGTTTCTCTTTTAGGCATTCATGGCCAAATGAGAAGAAGTTAGCTTAAGAAACCTCTTGTCACCCTCTTGCATATTCTCAGCTGGGAGAATACAAGCATACACATGAATGCACACATTGTACCGTTTCATACCTGGCAGTCCAGTCAGTGCTTTCTGATCCAGTGTGCACAGTCATGCACTGAAATGTATGAGTCTCACTACTTTCACACCACTGTTCAGTAGAATATTGGGATTTAATGGAGGTGAATCTGAAGTAGCTTGTATATTACATTTAATAAAACACATAGCAATGTGGTTGCACAAAATTCATTCTAGCAGAGAAATCTGAGGCCAAGTGGTTAACAGGGACAAAAACACATACCCCCACACACACATACCCACTTTGCCCTCCTTCAGCAGCCACCATCACACTGCCCTTGAACAGGACACTGAAGCCCTAACTGAGGCCGACAATGCAGAACTGTGAGTGTGAAACTCGATGGGAGACAAAAAAAAAGCATCTGCGCTTAACCAACCTTTTCTACGAGAAGGTTAAAGTAATAATCTGTGACATTTTTATGGAGATGTCCATTTTGTTGCCTTATGTCCACTGATAGCACAAAATTGAGTGAACCAATATCCAGTTTTAAAGGCTTTCACATTTGCTGCTTCAGTTGAGGCCCAATTTTATGTATATGTAGAACTATATGAACCTGATCATTTTGTACAAACAGGAAATGATAAAGGGTTAGCTCTTAAGCTCTAGCGACCCAGAATTTTGCCTCTTGAATTGGATTTTGCTGCTTAATATGAAGATTTGGACCATTGGTTTCTCTGAGTATCTTGTAGTCAATAAACAAACATCAGTTTAAGTGATGATTTGAATCATGTTAACCAAATCAAATGCGACAGAGTCATGGAAACATATTTTTCATCATTTATAAATCAATATGTGGCAGCTGCATGTGATGCAATATTTGAATTGTGGCCTATTTGAATTTCCCACATGGATTTGTTGAAATAATGAGAAGAGCTGCTCTCGTGCATTTCTGTTCAAATCAAGCTGTTGTAGCCAATTTTTTTCATTTCATTTCATTTCATGTTGGACATCAAAAGCACCGTGCAAATGAACAAACAAACAGAACAGATATATTAATAAACTCCAATGTCAGCCGTAATGAGTCCCATGTTTTCCTATTAAGACTCACATTTGAACGCCTCTCTTTGTCATCTGGGATGTAAAAAACAGCAGATTCCCTCACTGACAAAGTAAGAGTGTGTGTCGTGGTTTAGTTCTAAAATCCCAGCACACCACGGTGCGTCTCTCCTGTCGAGCTGCTGACAGCGCTGTGAGCCAAGAGTCAATCACAGTGGACAGCGGCAGTGGAGAGTGTTCCAGCATCTGATTCCAAAGTGGTTTAGCCGACTTCACTGACAGTCATCACTGAAGCAGAGAAGCGTCGGAGCAGCAAGCAGACCGGAGTCGCAACAGCCTTCCTCACGCTACCTGGTGTCACGCTGCCCTCTGTTTCTGTCACCCTCCTCTGCTTCCATGGCACTCAGTTATGTGGTTTGTGGCCATTTTAAGAATCAGTGTGTGAAGTTCTCAGCCTGTCATGTTGCTCCTGCATTGCTTTGTAGAAATGGATGCAGATAATTAACAAAAGTGCATTGACTCGACTGGCAAGATGTAAATCAACTCTGGGTTGTCTTGACTGATGATTCAAATCATCAGCTTTTAAAGGGGGCTGTTATAGCTAGCATAATGAAATGTCCCCTCCAATTCATTCCCCTTACTCCTAATTCCAGGCCATCATTTATGTTTGTACTTTTTCTATTCATCTTCTAACTTTTTTGGGAGGTTTAGATGTTTTACTTTGTTCCTTTTTTAAGGATAACATGGCTATTTCAAAATGAGCTGAGTAAATGAGTCTCAGGATGCATTTATCTTCATTCCAGTCAATGGGCAGGTGCTAGAAGATTAATTATTTAAAAAACTAGTCATATTAACAGCAGCTCTTCACCTCAAACGTGATGTGCAACACACAGGGAGGGGTAACAACCAAAAATGATAGCTCATTTAGCTCTTAAGCTGTCAAGAAAGCAGCTCTTAATAGCTCTAAAGAAACACAACCATTGATGTGTTGGTTGGCAGTGAGGTACATCGTTTGGTTCATGCATACTGTAATCCTCACACAAACAGCGATGGAAATGCCAGCTTTCTGATAGGAGTGAGCAAGCAAAAAATGTTCTTTGAAGATTTAATACTTGTTTGTTTCCCCAAGATCGCATTTAAGCTGTCTTACCACCTTTTACAGTTTAATTTAATGTCCTCTGAGTTCATGAGTAGCTCCTCCATTTCCGCGATGCATTTGGCTGTGGAATCAAAGTGTACATGGACATCAATCAAGTGGACTCAGTATGCATATGGATATCTTTATAAGTGCTTTATTTTGTCGGTATAAAGACTTTATGGAAATTAACACAGGTTTGGTTTCTCTGAGGAAAAGTCCTTTGCTTTACAAGCAATGATCTATTTTACTAGCACCTGCAACACAAGTTAAAAAGCTTTGTAGTTAGCATAAGGAATTATAGCTGGCAGTGCCAGAGGAAAATAAAAGGACCGTCCCACAGCAAAGTTAGGGTTTATTTATGATGTGCAAAGCTAGTGTGCTAAAAAAGTGTTTCTTACACATGGTTAACAACAGAAATGGTTGCAAATGTGCAACAGTTGCACTTTAGTTAGGTTTAGGCAAAAAAAAACCTACTTGTTTAAAAAAAATGAAAGGATTGTTTGTTTCACACCTTTGCTTTCGCACAGGTCTCGCACTCACCTGGGTGAAGATTAGTACAGAGACTTTGCTGTTCTTTCACCGTCCTTAGATAAAGTGATTGTTATGACCGTCTTATCGTAGCAGAAGCAGATGGGTTTGCATTGAAGTTTGTTGAAAGCCCAGCACACGAGGTCCCTCTTAGCCGCGGGCTGCGACAAAGCGTCTGATGTTGGCGACATGGGAACAAGGCTGGGTTACACAATCCCACCCACACTGCCTAATTAATTGAAAAGTGATTTGGGGAGGTGCAGTGCAGACGCACAACAGCAGGAGTGTCACTGTCAGCATAGCCCCAAAATGAATGTTTACTCTGTCTCAAACGCCTGCATTTATTATTTCAGTGCTAATTTAATGCAGGTCTTGGTCGAGAGCTCAAGAGACTCATATTTCACTGTAGGGCAAAAGCGAAGCAACGCAGAGAGATTTGTTAGGAAGCTGTGTGAGAGAAGGACATCTGCATATTAATTGATTTCAGGCTGGATATTTTTACATCTATGGGAGCATAAATAAACTATTCATGCATAGGGATTTGTGTGTGTATTAATGGTTAGTTGATGTGCATGATGCATGTATCAGATATTGTTGTTGCTGTAAGTGCTTTTGTTAGATATATATAGTAAAAGTGCGTGCATTTCTATTCTAAATCTATGCCTGTAAGTGTCAGAGAGTCAGTTTAAGCAAGTTATTTACCAGAGTTCTTGCATTGGGAGTCACAATGGTGTGTGTTTGTCAGGCAGGTAGTGGTGTTAAAAGCAAACTATGGAAATCAACTGTTCTACTCAACGCCGTGCTCCAGACACACTTTGTATGCATGTGTTCAGAAGAGTGTGTGTGTGTGTGCTGGTGGAGTGATCATAAGGACAGGGTGACTCAGGCACTAACCACACCTGTTCACCAGAGTCTCTATATAACTTTGCCTCCTTTTCTCTTTCTCTCTCTTTGTCTCTCTGCAGCAGAGGAGTGGTTTCACCCATGGCTGCACACACTCGTTGAGCGTGCTCAGCATAATGAACGAACACACACACACAGACACATGCAGACAGCAGCAGTAATTAACAGCTAACTGTGAGAAGCCATTATCATTACAGGAACGAGGTGGGATCCGATGCTCCCACCTACATAATGGACAATTAGTCTGCGTCGTCATGTGTCCAGCAGGAAACTCTGGGCTCTTTTCAGAAATGTTAGCAACATCGACTGCTTCTGCCCTGACATTAGTGTTGACAGGATGCACTGCAGTGTCATCTCGCACTGGAGACAGTAATGGATATTTTTGATGGGTGTCATTGTCGTAATTTGAAGTACAAAATTTCACTCCGGTGTCTCCTTTTTTTCTTCAAAATGCTTGTGGCATTTTAAAAAGACATTAGCGATGGTTTGTCCACTTCTCAGGGTCATAAGAGGCTTTCTTTGAATAGAAAAAACAATTTCAGTAAAAAGAGGACAAGAGAAACAGGCGAAATGTTAACATGATGCTGGTCATTTTCAGCACCATCAAAAACTTAGATTGTCTCCTCAAGGTTCATTGCAAAATGTCACATCACAAATAAAGGTCTGTGAACAGTCAGGTGATAAATAAGGCCATTTTAAATCATGTTCTCTGCGAAGTTATGTAAAAGGTTTCATAAGATTTTTATTTAAAACCTTATTACAGTCACCATTTTAAAAAGGTGCAGCTGCAAACTTCTTTGATGTACATTTATTGTGCTTATACATGTCAAATGGAGTTACTTGCATGTCATTGGCGTGTTGTCGAAAGTCAGTGTTTGGCTCAGTGTAAAAAAATGAAATGTTGTGTAAAGAAGGGTCCTCGAGGGGGCAGTAATGTGGGATTGTCGAGGGCTCTATGCTAACATGCTGATGTACAGCAAACATAATGGTTTGCCAAGGATATATTAGCCTTCCCAATGCTAACATCGGCTGACTGGCAGATTTGAGTCACCCTCAGGGGAACTTACATGTCTGTACAGAATAAATACACCAAAATACATGGAATAATACCTGCTAGTGTGGCTAAAACTAGTTTTTCCATTAGTTCATAAAAGCAAAGTCAGTAACATTTTATGCCTCAGAGATGCAGACCGATCTGGTTTAAACAGACTCAGTGTGTAAAAATAGCATAGCGGAGCAAATTTAAGAGTCAGTAAACATCTGCAGAATGCAGATGCAGCTGCATGCTGGGAACATTTGGGTGGATGAGGAGACAAAAAGTTATTCAGTTTCTAAATATGGACAGGATTGTTTTCAAATTGCAATCTGTTGGTTTCTTTTTCTCTGCTTGTTGAGTTGATTTCAGAGACAAGGCACTTGGTAGCAACTTTTGATCAGGTGATCTGATTTGACTTTTTACTTGATTTGCTTTAATCTCCTGTGGTTACAGGTTTGATTACACTTTGTCACTATGTAATTGGCAATCTCAGATGGAGTGCATTCTGAATTTAAACATCCCGAGCTCGCCCGCTCACCAGAGATGAATGCATTAGAAGCCAGACAAATTGGGTGAAATTGTTCCCCCCACTACTCCAGTCTGGGCTAATGGAGCCACTGTGAAGGCCGTGGCCAACCCGCCCTGCATGGCTGCTGCTGAAATTGATCCCTGCCTGCTCACCAGTCCACTTCAGAGATTATACCCATTAAAAAAAAGCCTTCCTTGTCCCCCCCCCAGCCTCAAAATCTTTTCCCCCATCTTTAATTCTCTTACATGTGAATTTTAACCAAATCCAAATATTGTTATTCATAGAACCATTTGAGTATTTGAGTATTATGTGGTATTGCATGTTGTGCTTCACTGCTTAGGTGATTGGGAGGTTTCAAGGGTTTCGTGCAGGACGCAGCATCTTACCAGAGGCTTATATATGAGTCAAGATGGTGTGGTGTGTCTTTGTGCCTTGTGAGGTTGTGTGTGTGTGTGTGTGTGTGTGTGTGTATGCATTTTATTCCTCCTCAAGGTTAAAATGGAAATCCATGCCATCCATATTAGTCAGGCTTTATATCTATGTTAGCTCCTGACTTCTCCTCCTTTTTCATCCTCTCTCTCTCTCATTTCCTCTGCTCTCTGCTCCATTTGATGCTTTCTCCTTCCCCCTTTTGTTGGCCACATTGTAATATGAACTGCTGTTTTCTGCTCTGCTCTCCTCTCCTCACCTCATCCTCTATCGATTGTGGCTCTCGTTAATTAACAGAATTTATTTCTAATGAGCCAAACACTGATTGCCTTGTCCCAGTCGTAGAGACAAACCCTTGCCAAGCTTCGGACACGCCTTCAGTAAGAGGTCGAAATAATCAGACTGTACTCAGGACACAATGCCTTGCCACTGCACCATGGCTGATTTGAGTTCAGTCGCAGCTGTAGCTGTAGCTGCTAGAGGTTTTGCAGCAAACAGCTGGAAAACACCCAGTTTTTGCTGCCAACTTTTCTTTGTAGACAAAAGAGTATCAGGGGTTGAGCTGTTGGCTCCTGAGCATATTGGGCTTATTTTTCAGAGATGTCTTACAGAAGAAGGGTTTCCCTCGAATAGGGAGGAACTGTCTGTGTGTGTGTGTGTGTGTGTGTGTGTGTGTGTGATATACAGCACATCAAACAGGTAGTCCAGGGTTTTGCGGAAATGTTCATAATTGTGGTTCTTATCTGCTGCTCTGATGATAGAGTTGCTCTCCCTGTCCTGTTAAAGCACCAGGAGAGGAAGTAACTCTAGAAATTTTTCTAAAGAAAATTGTTAAAAGGCATTACATGCTGCTGTTGCCTTTATCTGATTCCTGATCAGTACAACCTGTGAATCAATTCTATGGTTTAGAGCTGCATGAACAAAATTTTGGTCTTAATTCGAAGTCCATGTGCACAATTGATTTAAGTGTCTGTGCAAGTTAATAATTATTTTTCTTTTTGCCACAAATTACACAGCGCTGTGTGGTGTAATTTGTGGCAAAGTGGCCATAGTTTAAATTGTGTGTTACATGACACCCACTGGCAAAAGGTAAATGGTAAATAGTGTGCATTTACATTGCCCTTTTCTATCCTTCCAGCCACCCAAAGTGCTTTACAACAAAAGTCAGACACACACACACATTCACACATTCACACATTAACAGCAAGTGGCTTCTCTACAAAATGCCAACTTGTTCGTCAGGAACTCAGTCACATCTAAACACCAATGAATCAGCCATCAGGAGTAATTTGAGGTTCAGTCTCTGGCCCAAGGACCTTCTGGACAACCATCTTTACTCCCTGATCTTAAACATCTTTTTCCTTCATGAGGTCATCACAAAAGAGGTGGCTATAAAAATGAAACAAATCATTTTAAGTGTGTTGTTTATGATGCAAGTACAAGTAAGCAATGCTGTGAAGGGCTTCTTGGAGCTCTATCTACTATGTTTGGTAGATTGATGCAAAAAGATTCTTGATCAAGCGAACGACTAGAGTGTAAACAAAAGTGAGTTAGCTGCTTCTACTGTTTAAACTTTGAGGTGTAATTGGGGTTTAGGGGCATCTAGGTGTGTCTTTAAAGTGTCTTTGTCAAAGCTCAGAGGGATGTGGAGCAGTATTAGAAGTCTCATTCAAGTCCTGCACTCTCCTCCAATCAATGTCCACACAAGTTGCCAGCTAATCCTTCCACTGAGCTCCCCAAATAGTCAATAAAGACGGAGTGCAGTGTTGACACCAAAGAGGAAACTGCAGAATTGAGGCCGTCGACATTATTTCAAACATAAACAATCAAGGTTGAATCTCGAGAGTGAATCCATGCGACAGTGAGGCAGCATGTTGAAAGTGCATGTCCCTTCAGCGCCTCGATCTTTCACACTGCTGTCTGCTTTCATTTGTGTGTGTATGCGTGTGTGTGTGTTTGTGTGTGTGGGTAGGTGTGTGACCTTGAGGTAACGAGGTCCATTCAGCTGTTGATTGCCAGGCCTCTCTGGCGTCGCTGCTGGTAATGCTGCGAATTGATTCACTGCCAAGCCTGGAAAAATTTTCACCTCCTAATCTAAATCTCTCTCCCTCTCCTTTTTTTGGCCTCCTCTTTCTTTCAGTGCCTTCCTTCCATCCATCCCTCTCCCTCTCTCTCTCTGTGTCTTTGTCTCTTTCCTCCTGGCCTCGCTGTCTGTTCTCAGCTGGATTTAACCGCCAGCCTCGCACATCTGTGGCTAAGCCTGTGCTAAAGTGTGTGTGTGTGTGTGTTTTACTGTGCTAATTGCACCTGTTTAAAGTCTTTCCAACCTCATTGCTTAACTGTCTTAGTCATTACAACACTTACAGCTAAGGTCTATTCACATTCATTTGCATTTATACTCATTGTTTGCATCTCTGCATGTGAACAGATATAAACTGATGTGTGTGTTTGTGTGTTTGTTTGCGTGTATGTGCGTGTGTGTGTGTGTGCAGCTCTAGCCAACCAGCAGCTATTCATCCTGGCAGGAACAGTGACTATTCTCTTCTTCATAATGGCAGCAGAGATTCATGCCAACTCCTGCACATTGTGTGCAGCCAGAGTGTGTAAGCGACAGCAAAATATCAGAGCTCATTCTGACATCTCGGCGCTCATATGCCCACCCACTCACAAATATTCACCCTCACTATCACACACAATAATAAATCGACCTGCCCACTCACAGTTATTATTGAGAGAGTATTATTATTATTATTAGCAGGTTTGGGCAGATTGTGAGCACAGATGCATGTTTTGGATCACAGCACTTTGGGAGGGTTTGAAGGGAAAACAAAGTATTAAAGACAAAAAGTATTAATAGATGAGAAAAAGACATCAGCACAGTGTAAAGGGGTCAATAGCTTCATTTGGAGTACCTGTCAAAATGTCAAAAAGATTTTGAAACTTACTCCTTGACACTTTTTTCAACAAGCCCTCCAAATTAAAAGACAGTATTCTCGCTTGTAAGTATCACCGCAACACAAACATGTGCACAAAGCTGGCACATTTTAACATCTCGAGTAGTGAGGACGACCTCCTTTAATTTCAAATGTAAAGTGAAATTGAACGGATCAATTTAGAACTTCATATACACAGATTATGGAGATAATTGTATTGAGTGCTGATCCTGGGACAGCAATGGTTTCGGAGCTGTCCATGGTACTCCATTTTGACTCCTCCTCATTAGTCATTGTGGCAGAGTACAAGATTTAATTATCAAAGTTCTTGTAAAAAATCCATTTACTCAGCTCAGATTATTACACAATTGTACTGTGAGGAATGGTTGAAAGAATTGTTTAATGAAATAATACTTCTATCCATTTATAATATGATTATTAGGAGCTGGTTTATTTAGGTTAACAGTGTGGGGGTGCTAGTCAGGCACAAATATTGGGTGTTTCCACTCCACTTTCACTTTTTTTAATGTGCAAACTGAAAGATTTCAGGTTTAGGTCAAAATAAGTACTTGTTTGAGATTAAGGAAACATGCTAGCTTGGGTTAAAACGACTGTTTGGGGCTAAATTTAGGTTAGCCTCATCAACATGGTTACAGTATTGAGCAGTGGTGAAAGTAAAGGACTGTTATGGTCATTTTTAAAAAGAAACATACTTGAAAACAATGATAGTATCCTTAATATTTGAGACACATGACAGAAAAAATGAAATTACTACACGAGCCTAGGATGATTTTGTTAAAAAGTCTTTTGTCGTTTGTTAGCAGAGGCCATTTTACTTATTGCATTACCAAACATTTGGACGACATATGCTTATAAAAAACATCACATTATACAGTCCTGACAGGAAAACTTTACACTTCTGCAAAGGCTAACACTCTTAATATCAGTAAATTTAGAGTTTGCATGGCTGTTTGCATCAGTTGTAATTGTATTCACCCCTTAATAGTGTAATATATGAGGAAAACCCTCCTCTAATTAATTAAGTTAATGTCTCTATGAATAATCTGCTAACATTACTGTCTGGTTTCATTCACATACACACACTGAGTGCTTCGCCCACTCATTTCATACTAACACTGATAATGATAATAACTTTCCTATCCCATTAATCACTGTGGTAACGCCATCACGACACAGGGCATGTTTGGTCTCTGCTCTCCACCCTCATTTTGCTTTTCTCTCTCTCTCATCATCCCTCCTTTCATTGAGTGTAACACTGGGCAACAGGTTTGCTCCTTTTACATGCTGCTCTCCAGATAAGTGCTGCCCGACTCATTGTTCGGAGTTAGTGCCAAAATATAAGCGGCTCTGAAATTACAGGTTTTCACGCTCTTACTGTGCAGCTGAAAATGCATTTAATCTATGTTTGAAGTCTAGAAGCTAACCATTATCAGTAAATCTGTCAATCAAATGTAAAATCACCCCCCCTATATAGGATCAAGACTTACAATTTAGCTTGCCTTGATGGTTATTTTGCATCTCTGAGTCACATTATCTTTTTAGAATTTTTGCATATTTGAGTATCTTAGTGGCCATTTTGTAACATTTGTATTGTTTTTGCATGCTTAAGTTGCTTTGTGTCTTTTTGTTATCATTTTGCAGTTGCACAATATTTGATTTTGTGATGTTTAGCAAGTTTTTATGGCTGGTTTGTGTGTTTTTATGGTTGTTTTGCATGTTATTATGGTCATTTAGTATCTTTCAGTGGTCATTTGGATTCATTTGTGGTTGTTTCGCATACTTTGGGTGCTTTGTGTCTCTTTGGAATCATAATCTGTATTTTCTTTCCTTATTTGCATTCATTTGGCTTTGATTGCCAGTTTATTGTAACACAGTGGTTGTGTAATCCCCCAGATCGTGGTTTTAGCCTTAACTGTTGAATGATGGTGAGCAGCAAGTTTGCTACTTTTATTTTATTAGTATAATGATTTGGCTAAACAAACACAGAGTAAAATGAGAAAGTATTTTAACTCTACTCGCTGCTCTCTAATGGAGCCTGTGGCTGTACAGTTGCTGTCATTCATTCTATGTTAGCAGAAACTCCTTCCATCTGTCATCTAAGCGGCTAACCAAGTTTTGAATCACTTTGTGGTCATTTTGTGTCTCTTTAAGTGACATTTTGTAGGTAAGGCTCATGGGACTTTCAGACCCCCTGGACCCCTGTGCCTGCAAAGCCTGTTCAGTAATTCATCCATGACTGAGAGTCAAAGCCTGGATGGAGACAGAGAGAAAAGGGGAGGAGAGGAGAAAATAGATACAGTCCGTTTATAAAGAAACTGAAAAGTGTCAACAGAGGCATGAGAGTGTGGAAAAAAGCTGGCTGGAAGAACATGATTGGCCCTATGCTGTTACCACGGTGACTAATGGGATGCCAAAGTTATTATCACTGTATAGCATGAAGAGAGTGGGTGAGAGTGTGAGTGTGTAAAAACATAAATTGAAGAGTGTGTGTTTAAAGGAGGGAGAGAGTGCTCGTGCGAACAGAGGGGAAGATCTCGTGTCAGTGAGTGTGTGTGACATGTGAAGCAATGAAGTGTGTATGTGTGTGTGAGGGTGTGTGTGTGTGTGTGTGTGTGCATTGACAGGTACACTATGTGTTTGCTTGCTTCACTAGTCAGGGATATAAGAGAGAGATCAGAGGGGATTAATACAGCTTCCAATTATTGTTCTTGTGTTTGCTTTATCTCCCTCTTTCCCTCTCTCTTTTTCTCCCCCTTCTCTCCCTCCATCCTGCACACACACATATGAGCAAATGGCCTCTGTCATTCTCTCCCTTTCTCTTTCCTCTAAGCTCTCAGTGACTAGGGGATTTTCTTCAGCCTTTTATTAAGATTGCTGTTATTTGTCACACAAGAGGGAGGGCAAGACAGAGGGAGGAATAGGGAGGGAGGAAGAGAGAATTGGATAAAAGGCAGAAAGCCAGAGAGAAGGGGGATGAAAAAGGTTGAAGAGGTTTGATGGTGAAAGACAAGATGAGGTTGGGAGACAGGGAGATTTGAGTTGGAAGGGAAGGTAGAAAAAGAGATTAAACAGGGATTGCGCAAGAGAGCATGCAGTGGATGAGGTGGAGGAAACAGAGAGCAGTGGGAGGCGAGGATAAGGGAAAAGAGAGAGCAAACGGATGGGGGAGGAATGGGTGAGGACAATGGGAAAGAAAGAAAAGAAAAGGAAGCAAGGGAAACTTGCATCATCTATCTGAAACAAGCCCCGGGGAAGAAAAGGATGTTTGTGATGATAAACTCTTCACTTCCACTGACTCTAGCACACACACTACACCACACACACATACACACACATACACAGCACACACCCATACACCCACACAACTACAGACACATGATCTCATTTGCTTTATGTTAGCCAGCTTTATTGCGGATGTAACTTGAGTCACTGGCTGCGTTCAATTTAGGCAGCGTAGAAACTGTCATGCTAATTAATCAGAGAGGTGCTTCCTGTATCACATTCAACACTCCACTGAAATAAACAGGTATTTTAGCCAGTTTTACAGGTAAACAGCAGATCATAAAAGTTAATCCAGTTCAATTTCTAACTGTAATTTTGCATCTGAAACTGAAATTGCAATTTTTTCCCTAAGGCTTTTCAATAGATTAATCTATATTACAAAAAAAGTGAGAAGACCATCATAAAACCATGTATTCGTATATTTTATGGTGATCTATTGTGCAAAAAATTAAGGTAAATGGTCTACACTGAACACCACCTCATGGGTCTTATTTGCATTTTTTGTAGTAGACATTTTGCACTATATGTCCTATTTAGCAGCGTTCAATGATCTGATTGACAGCTGTAGTGGGTGCAGCTCCAACAATCTCTAGATGTTGCATGTCGCATGATGTTGCATAAATATGCAAACCCACCCCTTTTCCAGGCTAAAAATCAGGCTCACTTGTGCACTTTTCCTTATATAAGCATTCGGGCAAATTCACTCAGGGTTAAGGTTCTCTGATTTTAATGCCTCTGGCTACAGAAAAATCTCCTCACAAACAAACACTAATATGCTCTCTCTCACACACATACACACACACACATAAATCCCACACACAGTCAGCCTCATCATATCATGCATAATTTTTCCTCATTATAATGTCACACCCCATTAAAACCCTTTTAACCCCTTTTGGCTGCTGTCCTCGCCTACACAAACTTTTATGTGTTTTAAAGCAGCATCCTGATGGCGGACAGAAAAAAAGCGAGAAAGAAACACTAGATTAAATAGTGCTATCTTTGTCTACAGACCTTTGTTTTCAATCATTTATACTTTTTAATGACAGAAAAATGTATAACAGCATTTCAAAAGCTTTAATTTTCATCACAGGAGATAAAAACAGAGAATTTGATGGAAAGAGAAGTTGTATTGCTTCAGGTAGGATAATATGAAATCTCACTGAGCTGGTAGCCTGTGGTGAAATTTGTATGCAACAAATGAAGGAGCCCAGACTCTTCTGAGGGCAGAGAACAGCACGACTCCTCTACTGTCTCCTCATGAACCTCACTTTCATTTCTGTTCATGTTTTTCAAATGATTCTGAGGCTGAAAAATTGTCTTTCGTGCAGCTCTATGACAAAAAAAATGAAACATTTTTGAGCGAAGAGGTGAAGTTTAAGGGAAACCACTAAAGGAAAGGGTAGAAATAAGACAGAGAGAGTTACGTTGTGACCAAAAGCCGTGGGATTATACACAGGCTCTCACTGTCTCTCTTAGTCTTAACCTTTGTGACCTTGGCTAGAGGCTTGATCCGACTTTCTGCACATCATATGACTAAAGCTGACATCTATACACATTACATGCAATGCTCTGTGAGTGTGTGTGTGTGTGTGAGTTTGCATGTCTGTTTGCCCCCAGTATATACTGCACTATTGCATGTGTAGAGTACTGTACTTACTCAGCAGACTGTATGTTTTTCAAGAAAAGCTTGTGTGTATATGTCTGTTTGGTTTATGGGAATGTAGTATAAGTACGCATGTGAGCGTTCTGCTTATGTAGTAGTTTTTCCTTGCGTGGTGTGTGTCTGGTCAGTTACTCATATGTGCATGCAGCTTGTGGCAGCCCGTGAGAGAGTGTGTGTTTACCCTCAGAGTGATGGATGTACGCGGTGGCAGATCGATATGAAGCACAGTCGTGTAGGAAGAAACATTGAGTGACCACCAAAGTACTGACACACACTCACACACATGCACACACTACTGACAGCCTGCAAACCATTGATCATTGGAGTATTTTTCTTAGTTTCAACAAACCCTGCGGCAAATCTGTCTCCAACTGTGTATAATTTAAAATTTGAATGTCAAAAAATGATTAACCAAAATGTTGTACCCTTTTTGCTTTCACATGACTCTGTAGTGACCTAACATCAGGCTTTCCTTCTAAACTGAAAAGAGAGTAAAAGCAGGTGCATCGATGGTTGCTTTAAGCTCTAGAGGGATGCATTTGCAAGCTGTATTGTGCAACATTGGGAAACAGCTTCCTCAATGAACATATAGATTAATTGAATGCATTCACTAACACCTTTCTTTTTTTAAAATCAGTTATTTAATTTGTGCTTTTTCATGGGATTTTGTTTTTTTTCAAAATGCAAAGACTATTTGTGCTACTCATGGTGAAGATGCAGTGAGAGTGGTAGACAGTTGTTGGTCTGTGTGCAGATTACATTCACTATTCTCTTTGGACATGCACGCACATAAAATTAATGCCATAGATTGCATGTGCAACATTCTGCAGCAGCTTCTATCGCTGTTCAGAGGGGACAGCCAGACTGAATTCCTGATGTCTTTCTTTTGTTCCACTGGGTTGCGTTCAGCATCTCCTTAAATCTGCATGGTGCTCCAGAGGACGGGCAGCATTTCGCAGCACTCTCTAACATGCTTGGACAGCTGTATCCACAGCCCAGTGGGGCGCGTCCGCTATCGCCCTTAAATCTGCCTAATTACGCATCTCATCAGCTCTTCAGCCGCTCGATAGCTGTAATCCCACAGCCACACACACACACACACACACACACACATTGGCTCTCTTTCTCCATTTCTTTCTTTATCTCTGTGCATCTCCCCTGTGCATTTCTTGGCTCTTATCTCAGTGCTCTTATTTCTTTTTCTCGCTAACTTTCTCCCTTCTTCTCCACAACCCCCACCCCCCCTTCCTCTGTTGCATCACCCTCCCCTCCTCGTCTCTCCTCTAATCTTGTTCTAACCAAGTAACCAAGCTCTTTCAGCTCTGTATACCAAAGGCAGCCAGATCCACAGCTCTCCCCTCCCCACATTAACTGCTCCCTCCTGGGCTCGCCTGCCTCATTGCCTTCCTCCTCCACTTCGACCACCACCACCATCAACCCCTGCACCCCCCCCGGAGCCTAGAGCTTCCACAACTGCAGCCAAAGATCAGTCACGCATGTACATTCACCCACACACACACACACACACACACATACACAAACACCCAACAAATCCGCACACACAGCAGAACACCAGCAAAGTTGCAGGGAAAAAAAACACACACACATACACACACAATATATATATGACCAAGATCAGTCACACTGGCTTCATCTTGTTCCATTTCACTCTCTGTGGAGAAAAGATAATAACTTTGTTAGGGATGGGGAGAGGATGGAGAAAGGGAGAGATAGTGCAGGAAGGAATAGGGGGGAGTCATGGAGGTAGGAATAAGAAGTTAGGGATGCAGAAATGGAGGGGTAAAAAGATAGATGGACTTATGAGGACAGGGAACATGGAAGAGAAAGGCAATACAACACAATTGCAGAGACAACAGTGAGGAATAATTTGAGAAAAAGGATATATTCTGATTCAAATGAGAATAGAGAGATCTCCTCCAGGTTATTGCAGAGCTGAAGGGCTCCAACTGTTAAATCCTTATCTGACTGAAAAGGATCCATTGGGATGTCAGGCTGCATCATTATGGTATGAAATATAGTGAGGAATCAATCCCGTTTTTTGCTTTAAAATAGGATCATTCAAATTTCAAAAATGCACTCTAACCCCTGTGTACATCCATTTATTGTGGGTGAAACCTCTAAAAAGCAGCCTGGTGCCATCTTTATTGTGTTCAGTGGCTGGAAAAAATACTGTAACTGTCCAATCAGAGTTCAGTATGTAAACCACATTAAACATACCTGCAGGCCTCAGGCTCAATTAGACCTACTTCTTAACCTATGTAACCGAATTGCTTGTTCATTTGCGATTACTTATCTGGATATTTTTCTTAAAAATCAGTTAAGAGGAATGTAACAGTGCTATAAAACCTAGAAAAAGAATCAGATAAAAATATACTTGTATTCCTCAGAGAGTATAAAACTCCAGGACCAACCACAACTGTGTTGTAGTTATTATATAAAATGTCTTTGTCTGGAGGGCAAAGAGACATTACAAAAACCAAAACACTGCCCATGCCTTTTAGCTCACACTGTCCTCAGGGTATTTGAGGAGATTTGTAGAGAAAACAATGACATGAACTCACTTAAGGGTTCTTATCAAGTGAATATCAGGTCAAATGACTTGTAAGAGCAGTGTTAGCTGTGTGAAAGGTGGGTGGAGGGAGAATAGAGTGAAAGGTAGGACTGGTGATTGAGAATAAGTTTATTAGCTGAGCCCATGAAGATGTGATTAATCAAAAGTCATTTAAAGCAACACTATCTAAGTATTAAACCTTAAAAACACAGCATCAAAATTGTTTTCATGTAAGTAAAAGTGAAAAAGTTCCTGGTTAGTAAATTGTTTTAAGTACAAAATTACTTTTCATTATTGTGAATTTATAATTAATTATTATTAATTCATATTTTTTAATGTAAAGGCCTAAAAGATCACTATAGCTACAAGATAAATTAATGTTGTAGCATAACAACGAAGATTAAAGTTACATGTGAGAGTTAACATCGCTAACATTAGCTAGCTAACTACCTTTTCTCCTGCAGTATAAAGTGTTTTTACACATCTGTGCTACTAATAATGAGTTACTTTCCACACCTGGTCAGCATTCCAGCAGACATTTTGTTAAAGCAACCTCAAGTTTGTTAATTTTTTACTCATTTTTTATGTTTGTAACAGTGGTGCTGCATTTAAAATCTGTGGGGGCGCCAAATTTGCACTGAACACCATTTGTTACATAATGTTACTTTAACCCTGAAATCACATTAACTGTCTGCAACTTGTGTGTGTGTGTCTGCGTGTGTACAGTATGTGTGTGTTTGTGGTGATTCATGGCGTCAAGCAAGGCAGAGCAGCGAAGCAAAGCTGATGAGATATGAATCAACAACCGTGGTCAGTGCTCTTACTGCTTACAATAAACGGGTCGAGCTCGTGTGTGTGTGTGTGATGTACTTTACAGTGGGTGTGAATATGTGCGTTGTCTACCTCCATCTCATCCTACAGGCCTTCGGGCACATGCTATACTTAACATTCTCCAAAATCACCTCTGAGACTGCTTGTTCCAGTTTATTCAGGCGGAAAATTTATTTTGTTCATAACTGTTTATTGTTGTGGTGTCCTTCCTCTGTTTTGCTTATGATAAGAGATGTTTCATTTTTATCTCTGATCAAACTTTGTCCCAGGGCTATAAAATTATAATCCTTCAGATTTCAGTCCTGATGGATTTGAGCTTAACTCGGTGAGATTTGAAACAAAGGAACAAAACTTTTATCTGTTTCTAGTGCTGCCAAACAACGCCATGTTGTTTAAACACAGGGGTTCATCACTCACTACAGTATTTAAATTGATCCACTGTATAGTTTGTTTTCTTGCTTTCTACATGCACTTCTGACTGACTGCCACTTTCAGTTATGAATAGATTGTGTTTTTACTGACTTCTTCAAAATAAAAGTCATCCTCTGATTGGTCACTTGAATGCTTTGGATGCAAAACAGCAGCAACTTAATACAGCTCAGATATGACATTAGAAGAATCAGAAATGACATATCTGCCTTGATACGCTCACATGCACCCGCCCACTCACATGCAGACAAACCCACACACACATTCACACAAACACTGCGAACACCTGTTGTCTTGATTGAAAGCAAAACAAAGGTTTTGACAGGTGTGTGTTTATTAGAGTTTCTTGATGGATTGCACAGTTTGTGTGCGTGTGTGTGTGACTATGCACATGCATGCATTCACATTTACGTACATGTCTGCATGCACCCACATTACATCACAGTCAGTCTGAGTGAATTTACCGTGTGTGTGGGTGTGTGTGGGTGGTTGTGTTATAGGTCAGCATGATTCACGTCCTACATGAGAAAGCCTTTGGGAAAAAAGGAACACACACACACACACACATTCACTCACATATAAACCCACTAATGCACAATTGTCAAGATTCAAGCTCTCAGCATTACTGTCATTATAAACTAAGACAGTAACGTTCTGTTTCTATCTGCTGTTCTTATTTTGTAGCATTATCATTGGACTGCTTAACCCCATCAGTGTGTGTTTGAGTAAATCTGTTGCGTTTATGACAAGTCCTGAAATCACTGCTGCCAAACATTAAAGTGTGCAAATAAATTTAACTTCATCTAAAAACAAAAACAAAACTATATAATAAGGTTTCCATGTAGCATCTTCTGCATACGCCCCCGTCAGTTCTTTATTTTTTAACAGTAAACTGCCACTTTTTTTAGATAATATATTGTAACTTTCCACTTTTCCATTTCAAACTGATTCGCTCGGTGCGCACAAATATCTTTTTGTCATGCAGCCTTGCACACTATTATTAAAGTGTTGCACTTAAGTCAGGTCTGAAAATTAAAGACCATCTTAACTCAACCGGGGGGGGGGCTTATATCTGTTTTGCATGCACAAATAATACATGGGATTATATATACCTTGACACAAAAGTGAGCTCATAGGCTGAAAATGAGCCACAACCTCATAGCCAAAGCTATTTAATGTTTAGTTTTTGCTGCTGGTTTTCCATTTTCATTCATCCTTTCCATTATCATACTATATAAATGATGATTAAATATTATTCATAAGAAAATCAACTCACTTGCACACAACTCCCTTCCCATGAGAATTCATTGATCTTTTTGTTTACTATTGTGCCTGCAAATG